>VZTI01002263.1:85091-123781 GCA_013397865.1 Struthidea cinerea | reverse complement strand
TCCCCGTCCCTGTCCCTGTCCCCTGTCCCCTGTCCCCGTCCCTGTCCCCGTCCCCGTCCCTGTCCCCGTCCCTGTCCCCGTCCCATCCTTCCCAGCCCCTCTCACCGGTGGCACAGCCTCGCTGCAGGGCAGGCCCTCGCTGTCCCCTGGCACTTCAGCCCCGTCCTGCGGCCACCCGGAGCCCAGAGCCCCAGAGTGGCCCTGCCAAGGCCATCCTGGGGCCGGGGACATCCCGCTGCTGCCCGGGCTGAGCAGCAGGGCCACCAGTGCTGGCCCTGGGGACAGGGGCCGTGCCCAGGGGGGACACGGAGCCCTCCAGCGCTCAGGTGCTGCCCCTGCCAGGCCCGGCTGGGTCCCCTTTGGGGCAGGGCAGAGGTGCCCAGAGGGACCCCCCAACACCGGGGTTGCCAGGGCAGGGCTTCCACTGTCCCCACCCTGACCCCGGTGATGTCACAGCGCCCCTGGGGCCATCCTCCCAATCCCACTGGATTCCATGGGGAATTCCAACCCCAGGGAATGTGTTCCCTGCCCCAGGGAATTGTGCTGCCCCCAGCCTTGCAGGGACACCGGGATGGGGCTCCCCAGTCCCGGGCTCAGGCCCAGCCTGGAGCAGGGACTCTCCCCCCCAACGCCTGCCCTGCCCCAATGGGCCCAGGACCACGCAGGCTCTGGGATCACCCTGGCAGCACCACAACCTCTCCCAGAGCACGGGAAGCATTCCCAGAGCTGGCCCAGGAGCCAGGAAAGGCCCTGCCAGGAGCTGGGCACTGCAGGGAGTAAGTGAGGGCCATGGGATGGGGCAGGGGTGTCACAGGGACACGGCAGGGGAGCACAGGGAGGCTGCAGGAATGTGGGAGGGATGCAGGAGGGAGGCCAGAGGGGTGCAAGGAGGAGGTGTCAGAGATGGGGGGAGGAACCTGCAGGACACTTTCCCAGGGATTCCTGACCAGCAAAGAGTGTTTGGTTCTCAGATGGACTCCAAGTGGTCACTTCATTTCCCCTGAAACTCCCAGAGAAAACCAGTTCACCTCTCCTTACAAACCCAGCCCCAAATCGGAGCTCTCTGCAGGAAGGAGCAGCTCCTGGGATCCCCCAGAGCCACTCCAGCCCCGCACAACCCCTGGTTGCCCAGGGCTGTCCCCGTGGCTGAGCTGTGGCACCGTGTCCCACAGACCACGGCCCCGCGGAGCAAAAAGCTGCAATTTATTTCCTGTGAGCTGCAAGGGAGCTGCGGGGGGAAACCAGGCACACCCCGGGGTGTTACTGTGCATCCCTGCTATCAGCTGGGCCATCACACCTTTGTTCGTCAGGCTGCTCCTTTTTCTGGTAAAGGCTGATCGTGGTCAGGGCTCTCCTTGTGCCCCTGGTCACCCCTGCAGTGACCACAGCCCTGAGCGGGCACTGCGGCAGCCGCAGCACAGCTGGCACAGCTGCAGCGCCGCAAATCCCCTTCTTCCTCCTTCTGCTGCAGCAGCCGCTCCTTTCCCTGCGGATTCCCCCCGGCACCCCGCGGGGATGGAGGCAGGAGCAGGGAGCTCCTCTCTGCCTTCTCCTCTCCATCCCCACGAGCCGGCAGCGCCCTCGGAGCAGCTCCTCTGCCCACTCTGCCACATCCCCTGCGGGTGCCTGGGCAATGCCACCGCTGCCGGTGACCGAACACCTCCACCAGCCCTTTATCTTCCCTTCCCCGCGGAGGACGATGGCTCCTCTGAGTATTTGGGAACAGACTTCACGGTGCCAGCGGTTGCCCGGGGGCTTTTGGGGACAGTGTGAATTAAAGCAGAGTCAGAGCCCTCGCAGATCTCTGTGCCCTGTCCCCTGTCCCCTGCGCCCTGCACCAGCACCAGGGCAGCTCCTGTGCTAAAACCGGCACGGAAACACCCACCTGATGCTCTGGGTCCCTGCACATCCATGGGTGGCACTGTGCGGATGGGAATTTGGGGACATTGGCACAGCCCAGCAGGATGGCAGGGGCTGGTGCTCAGGTTCTGGTCAGGGACAGCAGCACCTGTGTGCCGAAGGGATGGGTCCGGCCCCGAGCAGCTCCCAGGTTCCCCGAGCCCTCTTCGGGGATAAAAAGCAAACACACCCTGAGCAAGTCCCCCTGCAGCACCTCCCGGCTCAGAGCCTGCAGGGCCCGGGGACTCTCCGTGCTCAGAGCCTTCACTCCTCGCTCACAGCAGCGCCGGGTGTGTTTCAGTGGGATGCAAACCCGCCCCAACCCCCATCCATCAGGGATGGGAGGGAGCGGGAAGAAAGGCATGGTGTGATTTTTGAGGTTACTCAAAACTCTGAGGTAATTCAGCGGAAAGTCTTTTTCTGCTGTGATGCCTCTCTCCATGCCGGCTTGTTGTTGCTGTATTAGAGAAAGGCAGCGCGTGTGGGAGGTGTGAATTAATGTTACCGCACTGGGAAGGTGGTGACGAGCGGAGATCTCACAATGATGCACATCAGGCTCCCTCCTCATCAGGGCTGTGAGCGAGGGCAGTGGAAAAAAAGGAACATAACTGGTCTTTTAAGAAGAAGCCCAAACCAAAGAGCTGCGAGACACCGGCGTCAGCAGATGCTATTTCAGAGCAGACACTCACCTCCTCTCTCCCGGGGCAAGTGTTAACCTTTAAATGCAGCCTTTCCACTCCCTTCCCTTTCACTCACGTATTTTTTTCCTCCCCCTGTTCTCCACTTGCCAAAATCGCTCGAGTTTCCCCATCGAGAGCCCGCGGCTGTCGTGTGCCGGGAGCGGCTCCATCCGCACCCCCACACCCCATCCCTGTGCTGCCACGGGCTTTTCCAGCAGCAAAATCTTCCCGTGGCACCCGGGACTCGGACATCGGCCTCATTTCTTGTCATTCCTGGGCCAGTCCTCCCTGAGGTGTGGCTGGAGCTGGAGCTCTCCGGCGCTGGTGCCAAGGGGAGCTGGCCAGGAGCAGCTCTGATCTCTGTGGTGAGCAGGGACAGGAGCCCAGGGAACGGCTGGAGCTGTGTCAGGGCTTGGGATGGATCTCAGGGAAAGGTTCTTCCCCCCGCGGCTGCTGGGCACTGCCCAGGCTCCCCAGGGAATGGTCCCGGCCCCGAGGCTGCCAGAGCTGCAGGAGCGTTTGGGCAGCGCTCTCAGGGATGCCCAGGGTGGGGTTGTTGGGGTGTCTGTGCAGGGCCAGGGGCTGGGCTGAGGATCCCTGAGGGTCCCTTCCAGCTCAGGGTATTCTGGGATTCTGTGGATTATTTTAACACTCCTGGCATCCCATCTTCCCCAGTCTGCACTCCCCAGTGTTTCCAGTTCAGGTGCTGAGCACTGAACTGGTCTGGAGAACAAGGGCTCTGTGCCCCCCAGGCTGTCACAGCTCCTCCCAGTCAGGCTCCAGCACCAGCTGGGGATGGCCACTGGAAGCCCCTGCCCCAATTTCCCACCCCCTCAGAGCGTCCGTGTTCAGGGGAAATGAAAGCTCCTTAGCACATCCCGTGCCCAACCTGCAGCAATTCAGGAAAAGCGGGATGAGGCTGAGCCTCCTCCTGCATCCAGCAGCTCCCCGGAGCCGGGGAGGCTCCAGCGAGGGGCTGAGCCCGGGGGAGAGACAACGGGGGCCTTGGGAAGGTGGAGAGAACCAGGAGGATCCCTGGGATATGGAAGGGAATTGTTTCCTTCCCGAGGGAGGACGGTGCGAACCCCCCCCGGGCAGGGAGGACTCTCTGTGCTGCTCCTCATCCTCCCACTCCCACTCTCGGGGCACCCGGCTCGCTGTTCATTTGGAGTAAGAGGATTTAGTGCTCAAATTGCCTTTCAATGCTGAAGCTGCAGCCTTCGGCTTCAAAGGCATTGGGAACAAAAATAGGCTTTTTCTGATGAAAGTGCCTGACTCACTGAGAGTTCTCAGCTGCTGCTTTAGGGCCAAGTGCCTCGGAAAATGAGGAGAGGAAGCTGCTGTGAGAGGCTCAGCTCTCAGCACTTGTCACCAAAGACTCCCCTGTCCCACCCCATGGAGCAATGCCCAGCTCTGTAGGATTTGGGTCAAAGAGATTATTAGAAATTAAATCATTTCAATTTTCCAATGTTTGATTTCAACAGCCCCAGAGAGGGCAGAGCGTCGATATTTGCCCCCTAAATCCAGCTCAGCTGCTGAGCTTTGGCAGCAAAGGCTGAACAGCAGCGCCCTGCAAGGGGCACCTGGGCTTGGACTGAGAGCCAGAAATTAAATAATCAGAAATAATAAATTGTACTGAATAAAAACAACGCCCAGAGTGTTTACAGGAGGCGAATCCCCATCTCCCAGGTGACGTCCAAGCTGTGGGGATGTGGTCAGTGAGGTGCTGTGACAGGTCCCACCTCAGCCCCTCCCAGGGCAGCCACACTCAGCATCCTCTGAGCACCACCAGCATCCTCCAACCACTCAGAAAACGACACCTTTTAACTGAAATCTCCCAGATTCTGCCCACTTTGGCAGGGAGAGTCCTCGTTCCCACAGTGAAGGGCTCAGGAGCTTCAGCCCTGTGGTTGCGCTGCTCCCACTATGAATCAGCGAGTGACAAACGTGTGCCCGCCAGGACTCTGGGGCTCTTTTTCTGTTCCTGTGAAGTTGTGCAGAATTTCGGGGCTCAAACACAAGTCTCCGACTTCTCTTCCACACTGAAATTTTAAATTTCACGGTGGTGCTCACCAAAAAGGATTATTTTGCCCCTGTTTCTCCAAGGCATGGCACGAACAGTGCAACAGCGTTCCCACTCCCTCCTGGATTTTGTGTTTTGCTCTGGGTTTTGTGCTTTGCTCTTCCTTTTTCTCCTCATTTTCAAGCTTTTTTTTTTACCCTCAACTCTCAAACACCGAGGAATTCAGGAAGGTCATTTATGCCACGGGAAAATGCTGAAACAAGGAGGGAAATTGCCTGGGTTGTATTAAAACTTTCTCATTTTGTCTAATTTGTGGGGCCAGGTCGGACTGGGGATGAGTCCTGGTGCCCCTCAGCTGTGTCTCCCATGGATGCATTTCCATTTGCTCCGAGGAGACAGCAGGAATTAGGGAATTAATAAAACCATGGCAGCCAGCTCCAAACATTTCCTAGAAAGGTTATTTCATCCCGAACAAAAAAAACCAGGAAAAAATCCCATTTTTTTCAAGTAAATTCCAATAAAGAGATTCCATCCGTCCCCTTTCATTTAGGTCACAGGAATAAGAACCAAAAGTACAACTTAAAATCTAAACCTTTGGCATTCTGTGGGGTGGAGGGAGGGAAATACTGACAGGAAGAAAAGCAGGATCAGATCATTCCTCCTTCACCTGCCAGGGAGGAAAAAGGAATTCCCTGAGCAGCTGTAATTGCTGAGGAGCAGGAAAACTGCCCGGGAAGGATTTTCCTGCCCTTCAGCTGGGGAGCAAAGAGACCAGAAGCAGCACATCTGGAGCTGGGGGTGACCGGGAGGCCACATCTGGATGGCTGCACTGACATCCTGTGGCTGCATTCCGGAGGAAATCCGGGGGGATCAATAAAAGCCGTAATTTTTTTCCTCTGATCTCTTCCAGAGGAGGAACCTCCGGCAGCCGAAGCAGCGACCAGAAAATATTCAGTTTCTGACTTGTGAACCAAACAGAGGTGGCAGAGCAGAGGGAGGCTCAGGGCATCCCAGCCACAGCAAGGGATAAACCTGGAGCTCAAACTCCTGACCGGCAGAGCACCACAGACCCATCAGAGACACAACAAACCCCTCACACCTCTTGCCACTGCTTCACCTGCAAGGAGGAATCTTGCCCTCTGCCTGGGCAGCACTTCCCTCTCTCCTGGGGCGCAGAGAATCCAGCTGGACCTCCAAAAAGCTGGGCTTTGTTGGGCCGGAGCTGCACTTGCACAGAGAAAAGATGGAAGGGACCTTAAAGATCATCCAGATCCAGCCCCCCTGCCTCAGGGACAACCCAGTATTGTCCCCCACACCTTTGTGACCCTTCCAGCTGTGCTCCAGATGTGCGGTGGGTGTTGATCTCTGCAGGCAGCAGGGCTGAGCCAGCCCCGGAGCTCTGGGTCCGTGCAAAAAGGAGGGAAAAACCAGCAGGAAAAGCAGACAATTCCCAGGTTTAAACAGAGTAAACCAAGGATTCTGGGGAGACTGGGGGGATTCTACCCAGGAGAGTGACATTCGGGGTTCTGGGTGGACTTGGTTCACATTTGAGTCCAAGCCATCAATAAGTGAGGGAGTTTGGGCAGAAAAAAAAGCAGAAATAAAGACCTGAGACACAGCCCCGCGTGGTGTCTGGGGAGTTCTGCACAGCTTGGCCACAGCCTCCTGCAAAACAGAGAGGGGGAAAGTCAGGGAAAAGCCCACTCCTGAGCAGGGCACTGGGGCTGTGTCCACCCCAGAGAGCCAGGGCTGCACCAGGCCTGAGGAGGAATTGGGATGGGGACACTTGGGCCACTTGGGGACCAAGGCTGAGCTGGGAGCAGTTTGGAGCTGTTCCTTTGCCCCACCCGGCCCGAGCACCTCCCAGCTGCGAAGATTTTTAATACCTGAAAAGAACAAAAATCAGAACCAGGCCAGCTCAATTCACCCTGGAGCGCTGCTCTCTGAACGGTTTTGAGGTCAGGGAGTTGCCGAAGCTCCCCTGCTCCCTCTGATGTTTTCACACTCACCGGGTGAGAAAGGAAGGCTGTGAGAAATGAGAGCTTGTGGTCTTCAGGAGAACTGAGACCACAAAGCTGGCCTGGGATGAGCAACTCGGTGTGGGCACACCTCTGCAGCTGCATTCTGACAGATTCCTGGAGAAATCTTTCAGTTTCTCTTTGTTTTCTGCACAGCGACAGGAATTTGAAAGATGTGAGAAGAGAAAGGTCGAAGCTGGAAGGCAGCTCCATAAATCTGAGTGCCCTGCACCCAAAACGTCCCCAATAATCCCTTCATCCCAGCACCCTGCTGAGAATTACTGCGCATGGATGAGGATTTGGGGGGGGGGAATGAGGAATTTAGGGAGCAACTCCCAGCGTTTTGCACCAAATTGCAAAATCTGCTTTGTCCTTTTGCAAGCCAAAGGATGGAGCTGCAGTTGAGGGAACACAGGAGGCTGAGGGTCACTCCGGGGGACACAGGAGGCTGAGGGTCACCCCAGGGGACACAGGAGGCTGAGGGTCACTCCGGGGGACACAGGAGGCTGAGGGTCACCCCAGGGGACACAGGAGGCTCAGGGTCACTCCGGGGGACACAGGAGGCTGAGGGTCACTCCGGGGGATGGGCAGTGGGTGTCTCCAGACCATTTCCCCAGCTCTGTCCCAGCCTGACCCTGCTGTGGAAGGATGGATGGACCTCACAGACATTTTGAGGTTCATCATCCCGAAATCCCCATTGGATAAATCAGGCCAAGAACTCCACGGTCGTGCACGTCTCCAGCCCTGGAAGCCCAACAGGCACCAAAACATTGTCCTGTGCGATTCCCCAGCAGTTCCTGAGGTGCTGATCCCCAGTTTCTGTCCCTTCCAATGACAGCGATGTGGGTGGGCACGAAAACCCCGCGTGGTTCCTAAACAACCTCCGACACCCTTAAACCCCCTTCAAATACCTTCAAAATACCCTCCAAAACCCAGCTTTTCCAAACACTTTTCCAAGGTTGCCCAGCCGGTGCCTGAACAGCCCCAGGGTGACTGAGCCAGGCAGGGAACTGGGACCAGTTTGCACACGATGTGCAAAGGAGGGGATTTACAATCGGGGCGGGTGTGAAGGAGGCACCCGGATCTAAAGGTAAGGACGAGGCTCAGCAGGAAAGGGACGGGTCCAGCAGAGCAGGCCCAGCAGGCCAGGAGCAGCTCTGGTGCAGCTGATAAGGCCAGCAGGAGATAAGGGGCAGAAAAGCTGCCTGTGGTCAGCATGATCTCTGTGTAGGAAACAGCAAAGCCCAGCCTAAACCCCGGTCCAGAGGCTGTGACTCACCCCAGGGTCAGAGCATCACCATGAACTCAGAAATGTTGCCCAATCTCCTCCTGACCCAGCCCCTTCCCACTGCAAACCCCCCCGACTGGGATTTGGGAAGAGCCCCAACCCTCTGCCCTGCAGGGATCCCAAACAGCTCCACCTGAGCTGCAGCTCAGGCCTGACCCTGCCCAGCTCCCCTGGGATTTGATGGCGGAAGCACCAACCCAGGACATGATGATTATTTTCTTTTCCACAAAAGGACCAACCCGCTTCTCTCGAAATCCTTCTAGGAGCGAGGAGACATTGAATGGAAAGAATCCTGTGGGATGGGAACGGGGAAATTCGGTTTGGTCTGAGCCTGAGCTGCCCGTGCAGTGTCTGCTCTCCTGGGTGATGCAATGCAGGGAGCAGCTCATTTTCACATGATTAATGCTGCTCCTGCTGTACGGTTTGGAATTTTCCCTTCTAATTGTTTTATAACGCTAGAAATACAATCCAAATGAAGGTTAAACCCGATTTCTGAATCAGCCCTGCCCTCCCAGGGGCAGCCAGGGGCTCCCCAGCGTGTGAGCAGGGCGCCCTGAAGGCAGCACCTCTTTCCAGAAGTCACTGCTGACTTTTCCTGCCTCAGCAATGATTCAGTTTGGGGCCTGAGCCTAAGCTAAAGGTCAGCATTAACTCATGCTCTGGAGGGAGGGCTCCGTACTCATCTCTCTGCCCGCCTCTGCAATGTGTGACACTCACAGTGCCTGAAATGGGTGGGATTTGTTGTGGTTTTTTGGAGTTCACTGCGTCTGGCGACAGAGAAATCTCCCTGTCTGAGGCACAGGGATGGAGAAGCATTTGGAGGCTTTGGCTCCATCCAGGCTTGTCCCCAAAGCTGGGGGATGCTCAGCAAACCCCAGGGAGAGCAGCAGCAGCATCACCCACCCTCCCAACTCCCAAGTCTCCCCCAGCTCACTCTCCAATTCCTCCTGGCAGATTCATCCCTCCTGAAATCCTCTCCTTGCTTTTTGACCCCTGTGGTCCCTTGCTGCAGGGTTTAGTCACGAGCTGCATGAGAAAATCCACCCTGCAGCTTTTGCAAAGCCTCTGCCCGCCTTCCCTGGGTGCCAGCTCGTTCTGAGGCGTGGAAAGCACTGAGCAATTTTCCCCTGCTCAGACTCTCCAGGGCTCCCTGGATGTATATTTGGGCGCCTGCCACGTGTCCCTCTCAGGTACCTCCTGCCAGCTCAAAGGCAAAACCTTCCCGTCCTGGCAGACAGAGAAAAAGTCCTGGAATAGTTTTCCAAAGAGGTATGAGCAGGAAATACCTCCCTTGTCTCCCCCTCTTAGGACACACAGAGGAAGTTTTATTCTGTAACGCTGAGCCCAGTAATTAATCAGCTTGAAATCACTTTGGAACAAGGACTAATTAAAGAATTAACTAAGCCTGAGCAGAGGCAGGAACAGCTCAGCTCCCTTCCAGCCAAGCCTCACAACTGGTACGACAATGGCTCTTTTCTGAAGGTGTCACTGAACGTGGAACTCGGGATAATGGATAGGGATGGATGGATGGATGGATGGATGGATGGATGGATGGATGGATGGATGGATGGATGGATGGATGGATGGATGGATACTCCCCGTGCAGGAAATCTTCCAGGACAAAGCAGCAAGGGAGGAGTGAAGGTGTGGAAGGAGGGGAAGAACCATCTCCACCTGCATGTCCTCCAGGTGAGTGACCCTGGAGGGGAGGGAAGGAAAACCTGGAGCAGGGGAAAGAGGGGGGCAGGTTTGGGATGAGCTGTGGGGCCGGGGCTAGCTCACTGCACACCCTGTCCCCACCTCCTGCTGCTCTTCCTGCTGCTGTCCCCCCCTCCTGCTCCCTCCACAGGCACCCAGCAGCTCCCAGTGCCACCAGCCCCGACTCCAAACCGGGTTTGGCCCCTGGTTTGTGCGAGAGCAGGGACACAGCAAACAGGAAATGTTACTCATTTCTTCAGCGTCCGCAACACCCCACAGAAATCACCTTTGGGCACTGCAGGGTTAAACCTCTCGGAGTTGAATCACTCTGGGCCACAGGCAGGAGGGCCGGGAGGGACAGGAGGTTTAGGGGGTGCAGCAGAGTTAGGAGGGAGAGCAGGGTTAGGAGGGACAGCAGGGTTAAGAGGGACAGCAGGATTAGGGGGTGCAGCAGGGTTAGGAGCTACAGCAGGTGCTGGGGGCAACCCGTGAACCTCAAATCCATCCTACAGATTAAACTGAGCTCCCTCCCACCCCCTCGCTGCGTCCCGGCCCCTTCGCAGGCTCACGGAGCCAGCCCAGCCCTGCCCAGCGGGAATCCCACAGGGGTTGGGAACAGCAGGAACGGGAGGGAGGCGATTTCTTTCAGCAAAATCGTTTCTGTGCCGTCTCCTCGCCGTGGGCTGTCCCTGCCGGTTGTGAGGGGAAGAGGGGACAGCGGGAATGGGACAGGAAATGGAACCGCGTGTGGTTTCTTTTAATCTGCAGAGCATCACTGCCTCGCGTTTCACACCTGAGCAGCGGCTGCAGCTCTGGTTTCCCCTCGTGCCAGGGCTACAGGAGAACCCCCCCGTGCCCTGGCAGCTGTGCCAAGAAGCTCTGCCCATTTCTCTGAACCGGGGGACAGGGCCAGTGAGAGCTGATCCTGGTGGGGTGTCCCTATAGACAGTGGTGAGCCGGGACAGAGCCCCACGCCCCGGTGCTGGAGGGTCTCTGCTGGGAGCTGGGGCTGTGCTGTGTGGGCAGAGGCACAGACAGAGGGAAAACACCTTTATGGACAGAGGAGTGGGGAAGGTGGGTGCCCACAGCTCTGCCACAGCTCCCTGCTTGTTCCCCCTTGTTCTCACGGGATGGATTTCTCACGCTGGCTGCTCCTGAGGGGGAACGATGCAGATCCAGTCCCAACAGTCAAACCAAGACACCTTTTGCAGCTTCTGCAAACAGAGTTTTATTGGGCACATGTTGGTACCTCCCCAGCTCAGATCCTTTGTACAGGTCCCACCCAGGACCCTCTTTCCCAAACCAGTTTGAGGGGTTGTTCCATCCCGTGTCAGGCACTGTGGGCTGTCCTTTTGCACGGTCCTGTTATTGCTGCAGTCCTTTATTGGCTATGAAATGATTCCGAGAAAAACACTCCTGACAATTGTCCTTATTCTCCAGAGCTTGAAATTTTCATGGAATCATGGAATGGTTTGGGTGGGAAGGACTTTAAACCCATCCAGTGCCACCCCTGCCATGGGCAGGGACACCTTCCACTGTCCCAGGCTGCTCCCAGCCCCGTCCAGTCTGGCCTTGGGCACTGCCAGGGATCCAGGGGCAGCCACAGCTGCTCTGGGCACCCTGTGCCAGGACCTCCCCACCCTCCCAGGGAACAATTCCTTCCCAATATCCCATCCAGCCCTGCCCTCTGGCAGTGGGAAGCCATTCCCCCTTGTCCTTGTGAATAGTCTCTTTCCATGTTCCTTGTAGCTTCTTCAGGTACTGGAAGGCCACAGTGAGGTCATCCCAAAGCTTCTCCTCTCCAGGCTGAACAATCCCAGCAGAGCTGCTCCATCCCTCTGATTATCCTGGAGCCTCCTCTGGCCTGGCTCCAGCAGCTCCAGGTCCTTCCCGTGCTGGTCCCAGGGCTGGGGCAGCTCTGCAGGGGGGGTCTCACCTCAGTGGGGCAGAGGGGCAGACACACGGAGGAACAGGAGAATCCCTTGAGCCGGAGAACTGATGAGGTGGAGACTCCCAGGGATGCTGAGCTCCACTGTCAGCTCTGGTTCCCAGCAGGGCTGGGCAGGCCCTGCAGCTCTTCTGTCACTTGGGACGTGGGACATGGACTGAAAATGTATGGTTGGGGCAGAGGAGAACAGCTTGAAGTTGCTTTTTCACTTTGAGATCTTCTTCCATCAGACTGGGGCCGATGGAATCCTCAGATTGGGCTGGTTTTGTCCAACATGTCAAAAAATGTTTGGGCCTGACAGACCCAGCAACATCAGAACTGCAGGAGCATCCTTTCTTTGGGAAAAGAGACAGAGCAGGAAAGATCTGAGGAGAGGAAGTTACAGCTATGCCTGGAATACATCCCTGAGAATTCTCTTTGGCTTGAAAACTGAGCAACAGCTCCAAGGAGGCTCAAGACCCGTGCGGGAGGCAGCTCTCCCTGAGGCTTTCCCAAAGGAAAAGCAGGCAGAAGGCAGGATGGACAGGGACCGTGTCCCAGCAGATGCAGGAATACAAACACCCTGTGCAGCTTGTGCCTGTTTGATAAAGAGTTCCCAAATACGCAAAGATCGGGTCTGAAAATGCCTTTTTTAAAAGAAAGAAGCAAAACTAAAATATTTTTTGCATTTCAATAATAATAATGATAGCAAAATATTTAGTCTTCCATAAGAACAGTTGCAAAGATAAATGGAATTATCTTCTGGACCACAGCGTGTCTGGTCACAGAGGAAGAGTTTGTTCTCTCTGGAGATAAATTATTGTAAACTGGAATAAAGTGAAGGAGGTCCTGCTCTCATTTCATGCCAGTGTAAATCCACACTCCCAGAGTCATAACCCCTTTTTATTTTCTCCAGACAGCTGAGGGGTCTGAAGCTGGTTCCACCAACATTTTCCTGCGTCAGGGAATTCCAACTTCAGGCACATTGGCGAGGATGAAGGCAGTGTTGAAGCAAAGGTCACTACAGTGGTTGATACCCCTGGCAGCTGTAGTGGTGTCACATTGTGTGGGAACCCTCTCCACTGTCTTGGCCTCTTCCTGCCCCTTCACACCTCCAGTTCGAGCTTGCTGTGGTAGCAGAGCCACCAGTGAGACCGGGGTGACCGCAGGGTCCCGGCCAGCTGCAGCTGTGCTGTAGTGATGCAGCCCCAGAAACTCCCTCGGTGTTTAAACAGAGCAGGGAAAATTATGTCCATCTTTGGAGAAAAAGACATTTCCCTCCCAAAACCCTTCGTGTCCTTGGGATGTCTCACTGTGGCTCCACAGCAGCCGTTCCTGTGCTGCCTCAGTGTGAGTCTGGCCCAGTCTCCTCCAGACCGCCCAGGGCTTTGCTCTTAATCCGGAGCTTGTGTGGGAGGGCAGCAAAGCTCCGGCCCTTCAGCTGCTCTTCTGAGGGGCAGGGCAGGCTGCAGGGGGGCACAGGAGAAGTTTTGGGCACTTGTTGCTCGTCATCTTCATCCGACACCGCGATGCTGCTCTCCTTCCTGGCCTCGGCGGTGCTGGCGGACGGGCACAAGAAGCAGGTGCTGCCCAGCCAAGGCCAGGGGAAGGGGTGTTTGTCTGGGCAGGGGTAGCTGAGGAATGGAGAGCAAACTGTGGGGCTGAAGGACGCATCAAACCTTTTGGGGCTGAAGGATGCCTCAAACCTTTTGGGCTGCTGGAGGCCAGGAGTGTCCATGGGAATGGGTTTGGAGTTGCAGCCGAAGACGTTTGTGGAGGGGTTGAAAGTCTTGCAAGGAAACTCAGCCGGTTCCAGCACCTTGGGCACAAAGCTCTTCTGGGCAGGGCAGCAGGAGTCACCAGCAAAGGCCTCCATGCCCGGCAGCGGGGAGGCTTCCCGGTGCCCCTTGAGGTAGAGCCCGAGGGGGCGGCCCTGGTAGGGGCTGGGCTCGGGGCTGAGGAGCCCGAAGCGCAGCTTGAGGGACAGCAGCTCGGTCCTGAGCACGGCGTTCTCGCGGCTCAGCGCTGCCAGCTGGCTCTCCATGGCCACGTCGTTGAGGCGCCGCTTCTCCCGCGAGCGCTTGGCGGCCTCGTTGTTCTTGCGCCTCTTCTCCCAGTACATGGTGTCCTTCTTGTCGTCCGGCATGAATTCCCGCTTCCGCCGGGAATGTCCGCCCGCCTTCCCCAGGAGCAGCTGGGCCCGGCCCTGCTGCAGCACCAGCTCGCTCCGAGGGGCCAGGAAGTTCTCCATGGTGGTGGAGAAGGCAGCTGCGGTTCTGTTGGAATGAGAACACTCATTAGTTACCACTAATGGTGCCGGTAATTAGTGCCACCGGGTAAATTAATATCGGAATGGGGTTGTTTATCCTCTGTTACACACGTGTGGAAAATGAGGACAGCTTCTCCCGCTTATTCCTGTCGTTTTGGAGACAACTTTTCAAAATATTCAGATTCCAAAACGTTTTCAAAATATTCAGGTCCTGATGTGTCAACACATCAATCAATCAATCAATCAATCACTCACTCACGTCTCACCAACGTCTCTGCAAAGTCCACCCCAGGATATCCCAAAACCGTGCATGACTGAGCAGAGTTGCACCCCACACGTTTCGTCGACTCGGTGAACAGTCACACTTTATCTGAGTAACTTCAATCAAGACGATAAAAACCAGTAGTGATCTCCCACTTATCTCAAGCTGCCTTACAAAGGAAATAAGAGTCATTAGTCCTGTTTGGGAGATAAGGAAGGCACAGGGAGGAGAACTGATTTACCTCAGTCACGGACGTTGGGTAGGAGCTGAAGCAGGGTTACAAAACAGCTTTGCTATCATGGAATGGTTTGGGTGGGAAGGACCTCAAAGCTCATCCCATCCCACCCCTGCCATGGCAGGGACACCTTCCACTGTCCCAGGCTGCTCCAAGCCCCAATGTCCAGCCTGGCCTTGGACACTGCCAGGGATCCAGGGGCAGCCACAGCTGCTCTGGGCACCCTGTGCCAGGGCCTCGCCACCCTCACAGGAAGGAATTTCTTCCCAATATCCCAATGAACTGACTACTCTGTGTCAGTTTGAAGCCATTGTCCCTTGTCCTGTCACTACAGGACGTTGTGAAGAATCTCCCTGAGGTGTTGTGGCAGTTCTCACTCAGAAATTCTTCCCTGCTCAGGAAGGACCACGTCCCTTTCAATAGGAAGCTGGGCCAGAGGGACCAGCCAGCACCGAGCCTGATAAGCCACCAGCTCTCCAGGACTACCCTAAAATGGTAAAGAAAAGCATAATTGCTTCACTTCAGTGAGCAACTGAGGCACTGGAGTTTTGGTATTGGCCACATTTCAATCCCCTGGAAAGGTCCTTCACTTCATCTCCTGACTCTGACACTGTTGTGACCCACGAACACCAACACACAAGCAGTGACCAAGGTGTCCCCTCGCTGTGTGCTGGTTCCAGGACCTTTATCAGCACTGAAATGTGCTCATGGTTCCCCTCAGAGCCAGAATAATCCCAGCAGCTGTTTCTAAGTGACAAGGGCTTTTCTGAGTCACGGGGACAACAGCCCCGAGGTTCCTGGCAGGGCTGCTCACACTGCTGAGGGGAAGAGGACTGGTGATGCTTTCAGCTGAAAACTCCCCCCACCTCTGTCTCCCAAGAATAAAATAATTCAAGCTCAACACTGCCCGGAGTCAGAGGCAATAAACCCACCATGACATCCAAAAGCCAAGCATTGTGCAGTTTTCAGCCAGAAATTCTCAAAAAGCTGTTTAGGAATGAAATGAAATCGATATTGAGGTGAAGTGAGAGATCAAACTCCTGCAGAGAGCTGGGGTTGCACAAGTTTGTGAACATGTGGCACGTGAGCTTTCTGAAGATCCACACGGCCAATAAGGCACATGAGTAATTCCAACCTTCCTGCTGAATTTATTGTGTGAGCAGCGTGAGTCACTCTTTTCTCTGTGGCTGAGAACCATCCTCAAGCAAAAGGCAAAGATCTAATTCCAAATCATTCCAGAACTTATTCTGGGCAGGGAGCAGCTGAGCACAGATCTCAGTGAAGGACACACAGGACCATGTTTGGTCTTTCCTCTCTTCTTCATCATCCCACATCAACACGACTCAAAAGAGCTCATTCTGTGGGCCATAAGCAATTCCTAAACACTGCCCAGCTGTAATTTGTGTCTGGAGGTTTGAAAAATTTCCAGGGTTCCTCACTTTCTGAGCTTCACGTGAAAGACCACGTTTGAATGGTCTGGTTTTCCAACAGTCACCTGTTGCTCCTCCAGGGTACAACTCATAAATCAGAGAGAGGAGAAAATTTTGGAAGCAAAATATCATAAAATCCCAGCATCCCAGAATGGTTTGGGTGGGAAGGGACCTTAAGGATCATCCAGTGCCAGCCCTGCCATGGCAGGGACACCTCCCACTGTCCCAGGCTGCTCCCAGCCCCAATGTCCAGCCTGGCCTTGGGCACTGCCAGGGATCCAGGGGCAGCCACAGCTGCTCTGGGCACCCTGTGCCAGGGCCTCCCCACCCTCCCAGGGAACAATTCCTTCCATCTAAACCTACTCAGTGTCCATTTGAAGGTATTTCAGAAAATCAGATCTCTTTTTAAGGTATCCCAAGCACCCAACAAACGAGGCAGGAAAGATCTCTGGAGGATTTTGAGGATCAATGTGAGGATGGATTAAACGAGCTCCATCACACACACACACACACAGAGTTACACAAATATTGTAGAGTAGAAAGATGAACACTGAGCCTAAAATGCTGTGCGAGGCCTTTGATTCAATGTTCTACTGCTTGTAAATGAAATCTTTATTTATGCAGATTTAGAACCCTTTGGTACTGGCAGGTTGCCATCACCAGCGACCTCTGCACAACTCAGCCCTGCAAACCAGACCAATCCACATCTATTTCCTCTCCCAGTTTGCCCAGTGTGACCAGAGTTTGGTTCTGGTTTAAACAGGGCAAGTCCCACCAAACTGCTCTCTGCACAAGTCGGTGGGATTTTGTGATTAAACACATTTGGAATGCATTTATTTTAATTTATCCCTAAGCCCTGGAGATCTCAAAGAGTACACAAAGGTTCTGAGGGTAACTACAAACCAAAACAAAGAATGTCCTTTAGCGTGAATAAGTTCGGGGTAATTCCTCCAGCTTTCGATCAAAATTACTGCTGACCCGAAAGCATCAAAAGGAGAATTTCAGCGAGTGGATTTGTGGTTTCTCACAGCGTCAAGAGGCAGAAATGCAGTTTTTTCAGGGCTTAATCACTTAGCAGGAACGTTTCGGGTTTGGAGGTGATGAGAGTTGTTTGTTGAATGAGTCAAAGATCAACAGGCGGCTTTTTCACTAAGTGAACTCCTCACCCGCAGTGGGCAGAGCAGCTTGTTGTCTCCCCATCCCTCCCTTGCTCCTGGTGCCCATCACAAGGAGATCCCATGGGAAGTTTCAGGATTACTGTTCCCAATATTCCCTGTTCAATCCGGCTGGGAAGCAACGGGGGGCAAAAAAAGGGACCCAAAACAGGCATTTGTGAGACAGAACCTGAGCAATGAACCTTCCTGAAAGCTCCTTTTGTTGAACCTTTCCCGCATTAATCCAACCCCTCGCTCTCCAAGTGAGGGTGCCAAGGTGGGAATTTCCTTCAGAACTCAACACCTGAAGCACATGGAAGTGAAACAGTGAGAAGTGAGGGCTGAACCCAGGGGAAAAGGCAGGAATCAAACATTTCCCCTTCCTTGGAGGCGGGGAAGGCCTGGAAGGAGGCCGGGCGTGAGGTGGGAGGCAGGGGAAGCTCTTATCGGGGGCAGGATCTGGCCTTTTAAGGTCAAGGAATGAAGCCTGAGCTGGACCAGTGTGTGAAAGCATCAAGGTTTAGGCCGCAGAGTCTCAGCTCTACCTGTTATTTTTATCTGCAGCCCACAAAGTCGCACCTGTACCCACGCGGGTGTCTCGGGGCTCCTCGCGAGCGCGGCCTCCAGCTGCGGAGAGCACAAAGTGACACCGAGCCCGTCCCCACAGGGCCCGGTGGAAACATTAATAATAGCAGCGACTTCAGAGCCCTCTGGTCGGGTGAGTTATGCAACCAGGAGTTTCTAAGGTGCTTTGGTGTCTGTTGTTCCTGCAGCTGGAAGTATAAAAGACATTTATTTGCCAGCGTCTTGCCTGAATGTAGGCCGGGCTCTGGATTAACCGCGCCCCGAACAGAAAGCACCGAAACATTTGTAAAATGATGCTGTTTCTTTGGTTTTCACCTCTTTTTTCCCCCTCAAAATCGGCTGGTTCTGTTCAGACAGAACATATCTCGAAAGCTGTGCTTCTCTGGAGAGCAGCCTCTGAGCTTTACCTCTGAGCAGGCCGAATGCAAGGCACAATTTTTATGTGAAGATTGTTAAATACACAAAGATAAGCAGTAAAACCCATTCTTATCACTACTACAATGCCTCTGATCAGCTGGGAAGTGCTAAATGTGCAGTGCCCTGGTTTAATTTGCACTCTGTGAGGGTGAGGACGTGCTGTACTCAGGGGTTTGCACTCACTCTCCACCACCCTCCTCAAAAGATCCTCGTTTTTGGTAAAAACTTTTCCTCCGACTAAAAGAAGGCCCTGGCAGGGCTCAGCTTCAGAGATTTGGTGCAGCCCTATCTCCCCTCCTCTCCCTTATCTCCCCCCCGAGCCACAGAGCAGAGGGGGCTCTGATGAGTTGGACTTTCCAGCGGGGTGTGCAAAACCCTCCAGGAAAAACTCGGTACCGCAGCGGAACTGATTCAGTGCTGAGCCCCGAGCTGATACACAATCAAACCACCCCGAAATCAGCTGCTGCATCTCCCTTTGCTCCGAGCCCAAGGCAAGTCCTCAACCCTCAGATTACTCTTTTTGTTTCAAGGATGCAGCAAAATTAAAATAAATCTTGCAAAGGGCAACCAGAACAGTTTCTCCGAAGGGAAATTTTAGCTCGTTATTTCTCAGGAGTAAAGAAAATGAACTGGGGTTATCAGGGAAAGGATTTCAAAGAAACGAAGGGAATCTTCATACAGCGCAACTAAAATTTGGAGTTCTTTGCCTCAGGATAATGTAGTCGTCAAAAAAGGGACAAAGATCAGGCCTTGTTCAGCAGCAAGTGGTTATTGGTGTACAGCTGAACCACAGTCATGGTTTTACCCTGGGATTAGAGAGGATGACGTGGATTAAATACTAAATTCAGTCCCTGTAGTATCATGTCTGTATTTTATTATTCTCAGTTTCCTCCGTTTCTCATGTGTGACTCTAAATTTTGCTGCCTCTCTCTAAGGCTTCCCTAAGCTGCAAAATTTGTCTTAAATCTTCACATCTGGTTATACTTATATAAAAAAATTTATATCTACAACAATCAATAAAAATTTGGTGTTTGAAGTCTCATTTGAAAGCACAGCCGAGAGGAGCATTCATCACTAAAACGTCAAAAATGAAACTCCAAGCATAAATCTACATATATTTTAATTAAATGGGACAATCAATGTAATATAATGAAGGACACAGAGTGACTTGGCAGAACTTCCCCGTGTTGGAGATTTCTGTTCTTAGCTCTGAAGTGAAAATGGTTGATTTTAAACAAGCAAAGGGAAGAAAACTTCCAGTTATTCTGCACAGAACACCCGATTCCATTATTAAATTCACTGCCCCACAGACAATCTTTGGATCAAACTCTCACTCATTCCCAGTTTCCTGATCACACTCGATTTATCACCTGGATGTATAAGAGCCAATCCGTGGGAACTTCACTGGAATTTGCCTTTATTAAACTAGGATCAGAATTTGGAATTTGGACTTGAAATCACACAGAGTTTGGGCCGAGCTGCCCTTGCTTCACACCAATATAAAGGAGCTTGAGAGCTGCCTATTTCTTGTCTTCTAAATTATCTCATCCTAAACTAAATCAGAACTCAGCTCTTAACGTAAAGCCACTCCAGCACATCAAACCCACAGAAGTTATTGAGAATTTGCTCTGATAAAATGAGATAACTCTGATATTTTTCACTGATACGAGAACTTAACACTGATAAAATGAGGCCCAGGTGCTGATTTACATCAGAAACCCCTGAAAACTTCTGCCAGGGACACTGTGCTGTACAAACGCTGCAAGCAGCAAACAAGTTTTGATCCCTGCTGCTGCTTCACCTGCGCAATAAGAAAAAAATGAACCCTGTGGTTTGGTGGTGTCCTAGGGCGCTCTCTAAACCTCCCAGCCTGTTTGAGATAAAAGGGCTTCGCTCTAATTACTCATATTCCTGAGTATTTGACATTCACACAGCACAGTGGTTAACAGGAGCTGTTGAGGAACAGCTATTACTCACTTCTTGTGTCTCAGTGGGAAATAACGTGGTCTGGTGATGAAGGGAGGCACAAAAGGAGCAAGCAGCAGAACCCGATGACCTGTGGCAGCCACTGCTGGAGCAATGAAAGCTTTAAACTCAAACTCGAACCAAAACTGGCTCAGAAACAACCCCACTGTGCCAAAGCCCCAATTTGCTGCGTGTCTGTTTTGAAAACACCAAATGATTGTCGGCTCCAAGTATTAAATATTGCTGCAGGTCTGGCAGCGGATTGCAGGGCCTTTAATTTCCGAAATTCAGCCTTTTCACCTGCAGCTTTGCTAAAATCTGGTCTCCACTGAAGCTTTGCACTCATTTCTTTGAAATTCAGATTCCAAGAGCCCAGAAGGATTCTCTGGAATGGATTACAATTACTATTAATTACTATTACTATTACAACCATGAACTCCCCAAAATCACCTTTTCCTCCATAGATTCCAGGCCAGAAGGACACAACGAACTTCCTGGTGTGCTAAAATTTTGAGCTCTGAGCTATTAAATCACTGTCTCCACAGCCTAATCACAGCAGGTGGTTTGTTGGGAGCTCGGTAGAATTGATTTTGTCTCTTTGGTCTTGAGGTAGGAGAGTTCAAGGCCTGGGAACCCACCCCGAGTTACCAAAGCTGCTGCTTCTTTGATTCCCCAGGCCCTGTGGTCCAAGCCCACAGCCCTGAGGCCGCTCTGCTCGGGGTCAGAAGCCTCAAAAGCAGCTCAGGTATTGCTCAGGTTGGAACAACCTGACCTCTAAATTTGACTGTGGGTCTGTGACAGACCATCAGGCTGGAAATGTGCTGCAAAACCCCGAAAACCCCCGAGGTGCTGCTGGACCTTTACAAGCGGCCGAGTTTTGCATTTCTTGGTCTGCAAAAGCCTCGGTGAGAGCTGCTGAATAATCACAGAATCAGAAAATAATGAAGTTTTTGCAGCTCCAAAAAAGATGGAGAGAGATAATTTCCAAGGGATGGAGGGACAGGACACAGGGAATGGCTTCCCACTGCCAGAGGGCAGGGCTGGATGGGATATTGGGAAGGAATTGTTCCCTGGGAGGGTGGGCAGGCCCTGGCACAGGGTGCCCAGAGCAGCTGTGGCTGCCCCTGGATCCCTGGCAGTGTCCAAGGCCAGGCTGGACACTGGGGCTGGGAGCAGCCTGGGACAGTGGAAGGTGTCCCTGCCCATGGCAGGGGTGGGGTGGGATGAGCTTTAGGGTCCCTCCCAACCCAAACCATTCTAAGATTTAGTAATTCAATAAAAATTCAAAACAATTCAGATCTCAGTATTTTCATATAATTTCTGCTTATTTTTTTAAAACAACCAAAGCTCTCCTTGGAAGCCAATTAAGTCAGAAAAACAACCTGGGCACTTCAGAGCATTTTACAAACATCCTTAGTTGTTCTTTCAGTTTCAGCACCCATTTGTTGGACCCTGCTCCAGGAACACATGACACAAATAACTGAATTATTCTTCTTCCCCTGGCCATTTCTTTGAGATATCTGAGCTCTTTCATTCAGATCAAACAATGCTGAAAGAGGCTGGAATTCCCCTGAGCTGATTAATGCCAACAAACCCAACCTGGCCAAGAGCTCCTGACTCTGCCCCTCACTGAGATCACGCTCGAGCACAATCACAGGGCCCAGACTGCAGGAGCAGCCCCCCCATGTCAGACCTGTTTAAAATATCATCTATAATATCCTTGAGAAGATCACTGATAAGAAAGGAAGGAGCACACCAAGCCTTTGTGCCCCTCAGCAGCACAGAGGGCAGGGGTGAACCTGGCAATTCCTGGGATCTTTCCAGCAGCTGCTCTGGGGCTGCTGATGGGAACCTGCCGGGTGTGGCTGCATTTACCTTGGTGGCACTGCAGGAAAGCTTTTCCAGCCACTGGATCTTCACTCTGACGATGGGAGGAGAAGAGAAGGAGCCCAGGAGCTGAAGGAGCTCCTTGGAGGAGCAGTTGGATGCCCACGAGCGATGTGCGGCAAGTGCAGCCCGGCTTCCGCCCTCCTCCCCTCTCTGCCTACCCAGAGGGATGGAAAATTCCATCTGCTTCATACTGAATGTGACCAAAACTGCTGTCACAATAGGGTTTTTTTAAAAAGTGAAGATCAATGGGCAGAGATAAAGCTCATCATTATCTGAAGGTTACCCCACAGGTTATGGTGATGCCTCGGCAGGAGGAAGAAGTGAGAGGCGGCCACGAGGCCAAGGTAAGTCCCTTCCTCCCCGCAGAACGTCATTGCAGGCTCTGAAATCCAGGAGGCCGGAACCGAAATCTAAAATTAGGCAGAGCCTAAGAGGTCTTTCTGAGACAAGGCCAGGAATGCTGGCTCAAGCAAGAACTGACATCAGCCTTAACAAGTCAGGGGTTTCTGCCCTGGAATTCTCAAGAACTCCAATTCAGAAACCAAGACCCAGCAGGAAATGACTGACCACCTGTCTGATCTTTGGGAGGTGCAACCATCCCTGGTCAGCAAGGTACATGGAAGGTACATGAAATCCCTATTTTGAAAACAGTGGAACTCTGTCATTTTGCTCATTTTTTATCACTTGCAAATGACAAAATCCCCCTGCTCTGCAGGAGCTGAAAAGGTGCCGCTGTCACCGAGTGACAGTGACAACACTTCCAGAGGAAAAGCAGAACAAATCCTTATAAAAACAAGGACTTCCCCTCATTTTCCAAATCCATCCTCCAGCAAGCACCAATCAGGAAAGAGCCTTCTCCTGTATTTGCTGTTCTCGATTCCTTCCTTCACCTTCCCACGAATCTGTTTCACAATGCCCAACCCAAAATATTTTGTACAGCCCATGAAACTTCCAGGATCCCCATCCTCCTGCTCCCTGTGTGGTTCCTCGCAGCAGCAGCTGCGAATCATTCCTGATTTACCAAACTGAACCAGGCCCTGACCTTGTCCCTGAGCCCCAGAGACACACACAGGCAGCGGAGCCCACGGGATTTTGCAAACCCAGCCAGATTCCAGCCCCAAGAAATTATTTAGCTTTAAGCAGACAAACTGAAACCAAGTCCAGCTCTCCCTCTCCTTCTCCCAGTCTTTTCCTGTGCCTCAGCCAGCACAAACACTGCCACAACTCAGGGCTAGAGGGTCCCATTGACAACAGTTTCTGCAGGACCTAAATAAAACTCACCTTCACCTCATTGCTTCCCCTCCTGTTGCAGACCATTCCCACTGAGACGTGCACAACATTCAGCAGACTGGGACTGGAGCATCTCAAGGACCACGAATTTCTGCACGTGGCACCTCTGTCGTTGTCTCCTTATGGTTACAAACTGTGGCTGCCCCTGGATCCCTGGCAGTGCCCAAGGCCAGGCTGGACACTGGGGCTTGGAGCAGCCTGGGACAGTGGAAGGTGTCCCTGCCCATGGCAGGGGTGGCCCTGGATGGGCTTTCAGGTCCCTTCCAACCAAACCAGTCTGAGATTCTGTGATTTTTATGATAATTTTCCAGCAGGAACACTCCCATCCTTGAGCTCTTCCGCAGAAATCCTGTCACAGGACCTGAAGTCCTCTAAAAACTTTCCTTTTTGTTTGGAAAGGAAGCAAATCCTCACCACCAGCCTGGCCTGGAGGCTGCCAGGCCTCCTCCAGCCGTGCACGTGCCAAAGGCACTCCCGGCCCAGGCTGCTCACGTCTCTCAGTCATTAATTGCTAATATCAAGATTTTCTCTCAGAGGTTTCCCTTTCACTCTGCCATCACAGGAAATAAATGAAACTTCTGAAGATTTTTCAGGCACAGTCACTGCTGCTGAGTTTCCGTAACACACAGAGCTGCTGGCAACCCACGAAAGCTGAAACCGCTCATTTCAACCCCAAATCTTGGTTCCTCGGTGCCCAAGGCAGCAGGGTCCTTATCAGGGCTTTATCAGTCTCAAAATGCTGGGTAAATAAAGTCAGGGCTCTAAATTAGGATTTGGGTTTTGTCTGAAACTGCACTCGAGCCAAATCTGGAGTGTCTCCACTAAAGCTGCTCAACTCCTTCCAGGTTTGTGTCCAAACAGCAGAAATCAGCAGCCAGACCACGACAGAAAATAGCAAAAACCAAAGGACTCTCTCCTCCATCCCCTGCTTATTCCAATCTCTGCAATATTCCAGTTATTGCAATATTAAGAGTCACAATAAATGCTCACAAGGCGGAAGCAGGAGGAGTTTCTTGACTCCACAAGAAAATAAAGGAACTTTTCGAATTACAAAGGCAAAATCTGCTCTTAACTCCACCTTACCTGACTGTCTGCTATTAATTACGCCTCACCTGATTTTCTGTTATTAATTACACCTTCCCTGACTCATTTGAATTACCTGAATTATTGCACAGCTTTAAAAAGGAGGGAGCTGTGGCTTGGCACCAATTTCAGCAGACCCAGGGCAGGTTATTCACCGAAAGGGTTTCACCCACCCCATCTTTTAGGTCTGAGGGACCCCCGGGAGATGGGGTGATTCCCCAACTCCCCAAAATCCAAATTTAAGGGGACATTTCAACCCCAGTTGCTGAGGCCACACTGATGTGGTGGCTCAGTAAAAGCCGCCCTCAAACCAATCCTGCCCAGTGAAAATACCCCTGCAGGCAGGGCAAGCTGGGAGATCAATTATTAATTAATTAATTAGTGTGAGAAACAGAAGCAGTTTGTGAACAGCAGGAACTGGGTTGTGTTCTAGAGGTTCCCACCTCAGGAAAAATCAGGGCAGGGACCCCCAGGGCAAGGCTGGGGCCTGGTGTTGTTGCTTCCAAAGATGTTTTACAGCGGCTCAGGAAAAAACAAAAACAACAAAACCCTGGACTTTAATAAGATTTTCCCAATATCTGCTGTTCTTCTTGAAGCCTCTGTGAGCTAAAGATGCCTCATTGTGTAGAAGTCTCAGCTTTGAATTAAAGAAAAATGTGGGGCCTCAAAAACCGGACGGGCAGAAAACAACACCAAAAACCCGACCCCGCAAACAAAACAAAACCAAAACTTCTTCACATTCGATTTCCTAACCCACTGTCATTCGAATTTAACTTTTAAGGACACACTGTAAAGAAATTCAAGTTGGGATTATAATATTTCCTTAAAATAATTGATGGTTTAGACTCTTTGTAAGAGAACTGAAGTTCTGAGACCCCTGAAAGGTGCCTGAATTTTAAAAGTGGTGTTTTTAAAGTGAAACCTGGTACATTTGGCAACCAGAAATGTCAGAAATTGGAGGAATTGATATTTTCTGCCTCATATCTGCAGGTTCTTCTGCTCGTGCTGGCATGGAAGTCACCCTACAATTAATTATTGCAATAATTATTAAGAGCAGGGCTTTAATATGGGATAATTGGCACGTAGGACACTTAGGAACCGTATTTCCCTTCTCCCAACAAATCTTGGGCTGCCCAGAAGAAATCCAGCCAGTCAGCAGCCACAGCACAACAAAATTCAAATTTGGAATGGCCAAAAAGTAATAAATCTTAAATATTTCAAAAAATTTAAGTCATTTATTCTCTCTGCTACAACCAAGGATTTTTGTCACCTGTGGAACTGGAGGTTCCAGCCTTTGGGTGGGCGCCCACTAAAGACTTTTTTAGTCTGGGAAGGCCCAAGAAATGTCATTTTCACAGGTTTTTAATCAACAGAATAATTATTTATTCTCAAACTTCCTTGAAATCCAAAGCAAGGCTGGCTGCTAAAATAAGCACAGTGGAAAGAACAGGCAGCAAAAAACTTGTCCAACTTTGACAATGAGGAAAATAAAGTGGAATAATAAAAGAAAAGCTACAAATATCAGCACTTCCATCTGAGGACGGGAAAAGGAATTAGGGAGGAAGGTATTGGACATGGCAGAACAGGGAATCTTTGTGCATCCAGGTGTCAGTGGGAAGGGAGGGTGCTGGGTGCCAGTTCGGAGACAGAAATTTTGGGGGCAGGTGAGGGAAAGCAGAGAACGCAAAGAGATAATAAACAGAGCGGGGAGAGAGAGAAAAGGAGGATGGAAAAAAAGTAAAAAGGGAAAGAGAAAAAAAGACGAAAAAGAAAGAAGAACAAATAAAAGAGATTTTAAAAGATTTTAAAATATGAAAAGGAAAAAGTGTGGGGGTGGGGGGGATTATAAAAAGATTTTAAAAGGAAGAAGAAAAATAAATGAAAAATATATTAAAAAAATTTAAAAGGCAGCGACTTTCCCCGTCCCAGGAGAGCCCCGGGGCTCTGGGGACAAAGCCAGCAATGGTTTTGCCTCCTTTGCCCCCCAACACCTGGAAAAGCCCCAATTCCACGGATTCCCCAGCACCTCCTGGCCAGGACTTACCTTGAGGACGGGACCCGAGCCCTGGAATCATCCGGCTCCTGCGGGAGCCACCCGGGCAGGGCGAGAGGGAGACGCGTCCCCAAGTGTCCCTCACCTCCCGCCCCTGTGACAGCCCCGCACCCCCAGACATGGCCCTGGGTCCTTTTTAGGCTTTTTTTTCTTTTCTCTCTCTTTTTTTCACTTTGTTTTTTTTTTTTTGCACGAGCGGCCCCGGGGAAGCTGCAGCGATGTCGCGATTACGTAAGAGGCGGTGACATGCGGGGACAGGGCGGGGGGGGCAGGTGGCTCCTGCAGCAGCACCGCTGCTTTCGAGCTTCCCGTCAGCATCGGCAGCCGAAAGGCAGCGAGGGGGGAGGATTTGGTGCTGAATTCGAGCTTCAGAGCGCTGCGGAAGGTGTGGAGTCACCCAGGAGCGAGCCAGGAGCGCCGGAGAGGTGACAGCAGCGCCCCGAGGGTGGCACGGGACCCCCGTGGGGTGGGACACGGAGAGGGAGAGGAGGAAGATGAGAAGGGCTTGATGGATGCAGCCGTAAAACCAGAATAAATCTCAATTTAAATCGCAGTTTAAACGAGATTGGCACACGCAGAGTGGCACAGACAAACGGGGGCATTCGGGGCCGGGCTTTTGAGATGTTCCATTATTGATGAACCAACCACTGGGACGCAGCAGAAGCTGTGCTAAAGGCAGCCCCTTAATGGATTGATTCCAGTCAGTTAAATTCCCTCTCCGAATTCCTCAGCTCAGAGGGTCACAGCACCTCTCCCTGAGCTTCCTGTGCACTCTGAGGCTGGTGCTGGATCTGCGCCTGGTCCAGAGCAGCTGTGGCTGCCCCTGGATCCCTGGCAGTGCCCAAGGCCAGGCTGGACGGGGCTTGGAGCAGCCTGGGACAGTGGAAGGTGTCCCTGCCCGTGGCAGGGGTGACACTGGATGATCCTGAGGTCCCTCCCAGCCCAAACCATTCCATGATTCCCTGCAGCTGGGGTGATTCAAACCCACGCATGAAATACCCTTCTTTTTTTTCCAGCCCGCTCTGGGTGCAGCCCAGGTCCTGTTTGGTGTCCACCAGGTGTCAGAGGATCCTGGCAGATGCACAAAGAGGAAAAGGGGCAGCAAAGCCCAGAGGTGATCTCTGCTTCTCCACACTGCACCGAGGCCTCAGCAGAGCCAGCTCCTCGTCCTCAGGGTGAGCACAGGTTTCACACCTCTGCCAACACTTCCATCCCTGCATTCCAGCAGGATGGAAAAGCACCGAGAAGATCCTGGTGCTGCCAAGGCAGGAGCAGCAAGGGAAAATCTGCCACCTAATAATGATCAACCTCACTGGACTGATCACGGAATCATGGAATGGTTGGGGTTGGGAGGGACCTTAAATCCCATCCCACCCCTGCCATGGCAGGGACACCTTCCCCTGTCCCAGGCTGCTCCAAGCCCCAATGTCCAGCCTGGCCTTGGGCACTGCCAGGGATCCAGGGGCAGCCACAGCTGCTCTGGGCACCCTGTGCCAGGGCCTCCCCACCCTCCCAGGGAACAATTCCTTCCCAATATCTGATCCAAATCTCTGCAGACATTCCAGTCTCATTCACAGCAGTGGGGGTCAGCTGATTTTTTGATGTTTTACTTTGTTCTGTTTTATTTTACACTGGTTCTCAGAGGATGAGTGTGAGTGAGCAAGGGAGAGAGAGAATCTTTCTTCCCAGGAAATCAGGGCTGGGCTGTAGAGGTCACTCTTCTCTCTTACTGCTCCCAAAAGTGGGAATCAGGAGACTCCTGGCTGCATTTAACTTTCGACATCTGCTCCTGAAGGGTTTCTCCGTATGGAAAGATCCTGTGAGATTCCCTTTCTAATGAATGGAGAGAAACAGACTTTCGTAAGGGTCGGATCTAATTTAGGTTTTTATCTTGAGAAGAAAAAACACATCCTTCCATCTTTTTATTGGTATTATAATATAATATAATTAATATAACATAAAATAACATAGCATAATATAACATCATATCATATCATATATCATATCATATCATATCATATCATTCATATCATATATATAACGCTTTAAGATGTTTTTTCTTGTCTGGCAATATAGAAATTTTCCTCCAGAAAAAGCCAGTTTTGCAAGGAATGGTTTTTACCTGTGAAGGAATGAGATTGTGGCATAAAAACCCTCCCTGGCTCCAGAAGCTGGAGTTGAAACGCAACGTTTAAATTGGATTGTTCTGGAAAGAGGAATAAAAAGCGTTTTTAAGGAAATACGGTGATATCAAGGAAGGGCAGGGAACAGGGATGAGCCCATCACACCCAGGTGTAAAAGGAGATTTCCTGCATTTCAGATTTTCAGGGATCAGGTAATTTCATCCCTGGGCAGTCTGTCATGAAAAAAGCCCTGTGAAATATGTTGTTCAAAACAGGTTTGCCACAGAAATGTGAATTTTCACCAAGGAGAATTTTCCACAGCAACCCTCAATTTTCAATTCAAACCGAATTTCATAACAGCCCTTTGGGAACCACCCTCAGTTGTTCTCCCTCTCCCCAGTGGTTTCCAGCTTGGACAATCAAAACATCGCAGCCAAAAAACCCCCAAAATACTCTTTACTTTCCAGACGTGTGGTTTGAAGAAACCCTCCAAAGGCTGCAAAGAAAAATTCTCCAAACCCAAAACCCTTTTTCTGTTTTCTGTTGACAAAATCATTGCCAGGAGCTGAGAATTTCAAAGCAACTCCACAAAGTTGTGCCACCAGCAGACTTTTCCCTGCAGGAACATCTGCCCCCCTTCCTCAGGGGATTTTTGTGGTTCAAATCGTGTGCTCCAGCTCTGTTTCCCCTCCTAACTCGAGGCAGGGCAGAGCCCCCCTCAGAGCTGCTCCTTTTCAAGGTCAGGTCTCACCTTTCCTGCTGAGATGTTGCATCTGAACCTCATCTTCAAACCCTCAGCTCACCCAGTGCCCGCAGGAGCCACCGCAGCTCCTCCCCTGCCCTCAGCACCAGGGGCTTTCCTCCCTCTGCGCCTCTTCACCCTCTTGCCCTGAACCCCAAAACCCAAATCACAGCTCTGCCACCACCCTGAGTCCAGCTCAGCTGGGGTTTATAATTTTTTATCTTTATTTGAACCTTTCACTGAGTTAGAAGGCGTTATCTGAGTGTCGGGAGGGAGTAGGAGGTGCCACGACAGCGTTTTTAGGGCAGAGCTGCGCTCAGTGCTCAGCCACCCCAGCTGCCCAGAAGAATAGAGCCTGTCTGCAGCTCCTCAGCCCATCCTGCCAATTCCTGCAGGGCTTTAATAGCATTTTATCCGAAACGAAGCAAAACCCAGCCTGTAGGAAAAAGCTCTGGAAGTTGCTGCCACAGGAGGAAAGGAAACTCAGCCAGAACTGGAGAGGGACCTTCGGTATTCCCACAGCTGGGGGAGGTGATTTGGGTTTGGGCTTCAGGGATGATCCAGCACTGAGCTGGGTTCCCACTCCTCTGCTCTTGGAGGGGTTTGGAATTGGGATGGATTTGCTGGCGTGCGCAGCCGGCCCAGGATTTTGGCAGGACTCCTCCCTGGGGAATAACCGGCCTGAGGGGCTGGAAAGCTCCCCGGTCCCTTCTGCCTGAGCCGTTGTTGGAGGGCTGGCAGCAGCTCCTGGGATGAAACCACTGTGACATCTGCGGTGTCACCCCGGGGCCGGGCTGTGCCAGCACTTTACTCCTGGGTTACTCGCTGGAGGATGACTCCCTTCCAGCCCCGGAGAGGGAATGGGGCAGCGCAAGAGCCCCGTGGCTCCCTGACTGCAGCAGCTCTGGGAGCAGAGGGTTTTTCCCTGGGTTATTCACATCCACAGGATTCCCAAAGAGTCCCCTCGGGCATTCCCAGCAGAGGGGACGGTGTGGATTTGGGGGGACAGGGATGCTGCAGGAGGGGGCACAAACACTGGGAGGGTGGGGAGGCCCTGGCACAGGGTGCCCAGAGCAGCTGGGGCTGCCCCTGGATCCCTGGCAGTGCCCAAGGCCAGGCTGGACATTGGGGCTTGGAGCAGCCTGGGACAGTGGAAGGTGTCCCTGCCATGGCAGGGGTGGAACGGGATGAACTTTAAGGTCCTTCCCACCCAACCCATTCCACGATTCCATCACAACAACTCGTGCAGGCCCAGTGCCAGCAGAGGCCCAGCTTTGTCCCTGTGCACAGGACACAGCCCTGGGTGATTTTAGACCCACAAAACCTTTCCCACACACACCAGCACACACCTGACAATTCCCAGGTGCCCCAGGGATGTCGCTCCCCACTTTGAAGGCTCCAACCCAAAATACCAGAAGGGGAGATGAGGATTAAATCTGCCCTAAGTCACACTGTCCTTTGGAAACCGCTCAAAGGGAACACTGACATCCTCCTTCCATCGGCTTGCTGGGAAGAATGACCTCCACAAATTCCCATCACTTCATTCCCTCTCCATTTAACTCTGCCTATGAATCTGATTTTCCCTTACTTTGGTTTTCCTGAGCCTGGGACTGTGTTGAGGCATCCTGATCCATCTTGGTCCCGGGGACAAAGGGACAACTGTGGAAGGAGTGTCCTTCTCCAGCAGTGTGAGCTGCCATTTCCATCCTGTCCAGCTGCATTTCTCCATCCTCTCCTGGGCTCTGATCCCTGAGGGCAAAACAGGTCAGGTGTGGAGGCAAGTGTGACCCGTTGCAGGGGAATAGCCTTTGCCTGTTCTACTGCCAGAGAAAACAGGTCAAAAATCCCCAAATCCTAATGGAAAGAGCAGGAAATCTTCATTAGGGGAAGCTACAATCAAATCCTTGATTTAGAAAAGAGAATTAAGCAAACCTAGAGGAGAGATTTTCTGGTTCATTTCTGAAGTTAAAACAACAGAGATAAACCAGGTAATTTGACGTGAAACCAGAATTAAACACGGCAAAGTAAAATTCCCTTTAAAAAATCCCCTTTAAAACATGATTCCTGTAGTTTATACTTGGAATATCCTCTGAAATATTCCCTGTGCCGAGGCTCCACCGCCCTTTGCTCAGTTCCCTGCTCTGTCTGCGAGTAGATTTTTATATTCTACCCCCAAAATTCCTCCTTTCGTTCCACTTTCAGTATCTGAGCCCGTGTCATTATTTCTGCTCTTTCTTAGCAGCTCCTCTGCCCCTTCCCCACCTTTGCTGTGTCTTTGCAGCTCCTCCCAGTGTCGGCTCAGTTGTGATTTTTCTGGCTGTGCCAGCACAGCTCTGGGGTGTTAAACAGGCTGCCCTAAATAGCAGCTCTCAGCCTTCTGCACCGCATTTTTTCCTCTTGGCTGCTTCACGTTTGGGAAAATGGGTGCTGAATTTGGGGATCTGCTGGCAGGAATTGGTATCTGCCTTCCTGTGTCTGTTTTTAACCCGTTTTTAAGCCATCAAACACTTTTTCCGTCCTTTTTTCTCTCCTTTGTTGAAGCAAAAACACATAAAAGAAACCACTTTCCCCTTTTCCACTGGTTGGAGGAGATGTTTTGTCTTTTATTAGTCACTGCAAAGATTTTTTTTTCCAATCAGTATTTTAATTTTGCTTTTTAAATCGGTGGATATCTACCAGTTAAATTTTCATTTAAACAGCTGGAGCACGGCAGTAGATTTTGTGATTCCCTTATTTCTGTGATTCCCTAATTTCTGCGATTCCCTTATTTCTGCGATTCCCTTGTTTCTGTGATTCCCGTGTTTCTATGATTCCCTTCTATTTTTACCACAAACACCTTGAGTTCCTTCCTGAAGGTGTCTTTTGCACAGGTGCTTCTTAATAGCAAATAAAACAATCATTTTCTGTGAGATTTGCTGCAGTGGAACAAAACGTGTTAAAACCTGCGAATTTATGGATATTTATTTTACACGGGGGCGTTGCTGTGCAACAATGAGGCCAATTCCCCAAGGATTAACTCTGCATTCCTGGAATCACAGCTCTGGGGGCAGGAAAGGCAGAGGGATAAATCACAGAGGCAGAGAATCGCAGAATTCCACACAGAATCATGGAACTGAGGTTGGAAAAGACCTTCGAGATCATCAACCCAACCATCAACCCAACAGCACCACGGTCACCACTAATCCGTGTCCCCACAGCCGCAGGTTTTTTGAGCACTTCCAGGGATGGGAACTCTACCACTGCCTTGGGCAGCCCCTTCCAGTGCCTGACCAGCCTTTCCATGAAGAAATTCCACCTAATATCCAATCTAAACCTCCCTGGAGCAGCTTGAGGCCGTTTCCTCTCATCCCATCCCTTGTTCCCTGGGAGAAGATGAGGAGACGCCAACCCCCACCTCAGGTGCTTCTCACCTCGACAGGATTTTTTTATTCTTTTTAGGTTGAGGGCTGTTGACTGTTTGTCACTCCAGTCTACTTCCCACAATTCACTGACACGTGGCCAAAATCCTGCCCAGGATGGTGCGGCACGTGGATTTTGTAGAGCTGGGGAAGGAGCTGCTCCACCACATCCCTGTTTCCGTCACACCAAAGGATGTGGGACCTGCCACAGCCCTGCCAGGACCGTGCTCTCCACCCACTCACTGACCCCAGGAATAAATGACTTGGGTTGGACGGGAATTTTCCAGCAGAAGAGTTTTCCACCTGAAAACGCTGACGAGGCCCAACCGAAAAGTTCTGGGGGAAGGTTTTTATTCCGTCTGAACTCTCGGTGGAAACAAAGCAAGACCTCGGCCAGGCCTCAGTTGGGTCCTGCCAGCTCAGCCCCCTGCCCACACAGCCCTGGCCGTCCTGGAGCTGAGCCACAGGATTTCCTGGCTGTGGATGAGCCAGGGGAGCAAAGAGAAGCAGTTCCTTTAGCAACGACTTCGTAGATTAATTAAATTAATAAATTTAATAGCAAGACGTATTTACTGAAGGAGTCATTGAACCTGTTGACACCAGATTATTCTTCTGCTCAGTTCGAGAGTCCCTCACCTTGTCCCAGAGCACAAGCCCAGCCTGGGGGTCACGGGAGGGAGAGCTGGAGGTCACAGGGGGGAGAGCTGGAGGTCACAGCAGGGAGAGCTGGAGGTCACAGCAGGGAGAGCCCAGAAGTGGAGAAGAAGAAGGAGGACGGGACACAAGGGGACCTCAGATCAAGAGCCAAATTCCTGGAGATCCACAAACCCTCCAGGCTGCAAGAACAAGGCCCCAGAAGTGCAGAGCAGAGGCCTTGAGGGGGCCGTGGGGACACCAGGCACTGTCCCCTGAGCACATCTCCCCGTGGCCAAAGCTCAGCGGTGACAGCCACCAGAGGCAGCCCAGAGAATCAGCTGCTGAAACCACCGCTGCTGCCTGCGCTGCCTGGGGGCAGGCAGGGGCAAAAATAGCCTCTCTCTGCGGCAGGGCTGTCAGCGATGCTCTCCGCACCTCCTGGCTCGCTGCAGGACCTGCCAGCAGGGTCCCAGTGCCTGTCCCCGCCCCGCAGGGTGCTCCGGTCCCCACATGGGGGTCTCTGGAAGTTGGAAGAGATGAGTGAGGATGGGTTTCCTACTCTCCAACAGCATCGTCAACCTGGAATGGTCCCGTAAGGATCAGCGACTCCAGGACCAGCACCTCTGTTCTGTTAAAAGGTTTCTGTTGTTGATTAAAAAATAAAATCCACCTGAAGGGTTTCTGAAGGATATTTTCCAAGCTATTCTTGGCTATTTTCCCTTCTCCCACCGGGCCGTCCCATCCCTGGCCAGCAGTGAAATGTCTGGCAGCCATGAAGGCACAGAAAGCTTTGGGCCTGCCAAAAACACACCTCCAAATCTCACATTTCTCCGTGGAATTCCGGTGAATCTCTGATCCCACACTGTCCTGCTGGCCAGGGATGGGACAGCCCTGTGGGAGAAGGGAAAGTAGCTTGGAAAATCTCCTTTTCCATGGGTTCTGGGAACTCCTCAGGGCTCTGAAACAGAGATCAGTGAGCCCAGAGCTGTTCTAGTCCCATTTTTGTGCTGCTGAACAAAACCCAAGGGGGATGGAAGGGTCACTCTGTCCTTGTGCTGTGTGCAGCTGATAACCAGGCGAGTCCTGGTGATAGGATAGGTGTGTTGGTGATAAGATAGGGGTCCTGGTGATAAGAGAGGTTGGGATGAGCCTGGTCAGGGTGGGGGATCTGATGGGTATCACAGTGATGATCAGAAGGGTACCCACACTTTGTCGCGTTGTTTCTGTGCGTGCTCAGAAGGTGAAGCTCATCCCTTCCCTTGCAATTTGGAGAGTGGAAAATTCAGAAGAGCCTGAAAGATTTGGGTAGAACAGAGGGAGATGGATGAGTGCAGGGAAGGAGGGAAGGAAGAAAAAAGAGGATTTGGGGGAGTTTCTGGAAGAGCGGCAGCTGCCACGGAGCTCCGAGCTCTGAGTCTGTGCTCTCTGACTGCTGCCTTTACCAGTGCCACCGCTCTCATCCAACCCCAGATCCCTGGGATAGGCGGGGAAGTGGCTGGAGGTCCAGCAGGGAAGGGCTGGAGGTCCAGCAGGGTGTTTCAGCTGCAGCAGGGCTGGATAAATCCCTGCTGTGGGTGGCAGAAAGGAGAGGCTGCAGGGCTGGAGACCCAGAGATGTTCCCACTGAGGGGGCTGAGTCCCTCTGGAGTGGCAGAGTGGGGATGATCAGGGCCTCAATTCCAAGGAAATTCCCCTCAGGGGTGACTGTCAGACCCTGCACATCCCAAAAGCAGGGATCGCAAAGATTCCCAGGGCCCTGTGACTTCGGTGCTGTTTGTCTCACTCCTTTTTCCCCCTTCCAGCAACTCCTGATATTTTCCAATGCTCTGGGAACAGACAGCTTCCAACCCAAACCATCCCCAGCCCAGGCAGGATAAACCCTTTTCCCTGGTCCTCTGGCACAATCCCAAGGGATTTATGTCCCGTCTGTCGGGGTGTGGACACCCGCACTCAAATCTGTCTCCAACGAAACCTGAAGTTTCTCAGGGAATTCTCTGGTGCTTTCCTTCCCTGTTTGAAAAAAATAAATAGCAGCCTCCAGTTAACTGAAAATTTATTGCAAGAAACCATTTCAGACCAGAAAATGGATTTGTTTTGAAAACAAAGCCTAAACAAAAAGTTTTGGAAGTGGCTTTCAAGTGGAAAGCACATGGAGCCTTCTCTTTTCCAGCCAAAGAGCTGCTTCCTCTGGGAGGAAAACATGACAGGGAGGAGAATTTTCTCCTGTCTCTGCACTCTGAACAAACGGGAGCGAGGCAGGTTCTCCTCGGGTACCTGTTTTCCTCTCTGCTGGGAAGGATAACACATCCAGAGCTCAACAGCCAGGACAAACTGATGGGCTTGAGGGGGAATATGCCACCTGAAGAGTTGGTGTCACTGGAGGCTGCAGCCTAAACAAGGAAACTTCGGATGATGAAAAACTTGTTTTTCACCCAGCCGGGCTCTGCGGCTGCTGGGACAGAGCTTAATTCCGGCGTTGATAACGTCAGGTACCTGAATGCTCCCCAGAACTTTGTTTTCAGCCCAAATCCCCCCCTCACCGAGGCTTTGGGGCTGTGCCCTGGCCTGAGGCTGTTTGTTACACCCCAGGACAAGGTGCTGGGGGGGAGCTGCTCTGTGGCTTTAACTACCAGGAGATGGTGAGAGATAAATTCTTGTGTTCACTGCATCGCAGGGCTCCCACCTCCTCCTTCCTCTGCTCCCCCAGCCTTCACAGCCTCTCTGTTCTCTGCAGCTCAGCCCCCACCTCGGGCCATCCCCGGCACTGGGGGCAGGTGGGATCACAGCAGACCCAGCTGAGCAATTTGTTTTGCAAGAAAACCTGCAAAAAAACCCACCAGCTCTGCAGCAAAAGCAGCCCAAAGGTGGCCAGGTCGGGCAAGGAGAGCATCAGGGAGGGAAATCCTGGCCTAAAGTAGAGGGAAATCGCAATTGTTTTCTTGTCAGCCTGTTGGGAATGATAAAAACTTTTAAAATAAGGTTTAGTTAATTAATCATAACCCATATATTAATTACAGACAAGGTGCTATTCTTAAATTACTCTTAGCAGATAGCAAAGCTCCTTTTGTGGGAACACAGCCTGGAAAAGTGACGAAAACTGTAAATTCTGCTGAGCTAACCTTGATATGCCTCAATGAACATTCACTGCTCTGTTTGCTAAAAATGTGTAAGAAGGTGAGGAAATTTTGGATCGGGGGCTGTGTGGAGGCTGGGATTTTGTCAGCCCCATCCACACCCAGAGCTGAGAACGAAGCGATTTTCTGACACTAAAAATGCAGCGTTGGAGGTTTCTGTCACCCCGATGGGTTTGGGGGTTTTTGGCAGCGAGCCTGAAGCAGTCGCCAGAATTCCTCCGAGTTCAATGATCCAAGGCATGGGATGTTCAGAACATGGAATAGTTTATTTATAGGGTGACCAGTTTTTAAGCTTGAAAAACAACATTTCATCAGCACAGAGGGGCCAGGTGGGATCCAGGAGCTGAGGGATTGCTCCTGGGATTGTTTGGGAGCCACCTCGGAGGGCTGGGTGAGGCCTGCTCTGTGCTGGCCAGGGGTGCAGGGGGACAAACCAGCGGGACCAGCTGTGTCCCACTGCTCCTCCCCATCCCAGCAGCAAACCAGCTGCTCCTTGCCCTAATCCAAGGGGAAAAGGACTCGGTGGCTCCCTGTGCTGTGTCCCACCCCGTGCCAACCCCACCAGAAACGTGCACCTGGTGGTTTCCTGGGATAGGATGGTTTCTTAAGAAAAGTCCAGATTTTCTGGAGCCAAGACAGTTCATCCTCAGTGAGCCTGGGAGGCACAAAGCTCTGAGATCCTGGGATAGCTTTGGAATTGGGTGGGAAGGCGCTCTAACACTGTCTGTACTGCTGGGCTGGGTGAGGCTGGAGGAGCTGGGAGGCACAGCTGGGTGTCCCTGTCTGTGGGGACACCAACGTCCCCCGCGCCCTCACTTCTGCAGCTGCTGAGGAACAGAGCCAGCATTTGAGAGGTTAAAGCAAAACTTCACAAAGAGCCTTTCCAGGTCCATGCAGGGCAGGTGGAGGAGCGGAGGAGGAATCTCAAGGAAGAGTTGCTTTGGCCTTGTCTGCCGTCTCTGGCCCGTTTTCGGGCTTGGCAGCAATGCTGTAGTAGTAGGAGCGGATGATGTTTTCCACAGCCACAAATCCCGGACGTTCTTCCCACCTGCAAGAGCAGAGAGGAACAAATAAAGTCACCAGAGAGGACAAAAGTGACCTGATGCAATGAGGGGACACACAGAGAGCCTGGGGGAGAGCAGCAGCCCGGCTGTGCCAGGGCTCGGGAGGCAGCGAGACTTTTCTGGGATGGAGAGGGTCAAAGACACCGAGCCTTGGGGATCTTCCAGGATCGGCACAGGGAGATGGAGGGGTCTGATAATAAAAAACTCATCTTGGGCTGGGGAATCATCACAAACCAGGGCAGGAGACACCATTTGCTTTGGGCTGTCACCATGCAGACAGCAGTGAAGGTGTCCCTGCCCATGGCAGGGGGTGGTGTTGGGGAAGATGAAACAGGAAAGCCTTATAAATATGATTGCCTGGCAGAAGATGCTGAGAATATGGGAACTATAAGTGAGATTGAAATGAAGGCAAGCTCTGAGATACCAAGCCTTAGTTACTGAACAACTGGAAAACAATGGTATGGCCGGCAGAAGGTAATCCCCTTTGGATTGAACAATACCCTCTGCTTGCAGACAGGTCCAAGGGTCAGAGCAGACCCCACCAGCCTGGCAGAAGGGGTCCAAAGAGTAGCTTTTAGGGCTTAAAATGTAACGCAGCATGGTAATGTAATGATTCTCATGGCTGTATGTAAATGCTATAGGAATTGTATCTTGTACTGGATTGGTTAATGGAAATTAGAATATTCAGCACAGAAGAAGATTTATAGCATTGTAAACGAGAATCGCTCTCTTATGTGCTTACTCTCTGGTGCACCTTACTCTCTTACGCTGCTACTCTCTTGCTTCTCTTGCTCTCTCTTGCTTTCCTGCCCTGCTTGGAGCTGTGGCTGGCAGCTCCGAGCAGGGCCCCTGCACCCACGCCCTTCACAATAAACCTCATGCTCTAAGACCTCTCTTCAGAGATCTCTCGCCTCCAGCCGTCCCGACCGTCCAAACCACCAGAAGCTCCTACAGGGTGGCACTGGGTGGACTTTAAGATCTCTTCCAATCCAAATTTCCAATCCCATTCAGGGGTTCGGTGGCTCTGATGGAGCTGACGTCCTGGTGAGATCCTCACCTGTATGTCCAGCACTGCTGCATCAGGGCATACATCTCTGCCGGGCACTCCTGGGGACAGTCCATGCGCTTGCCCTGCTCTATGAAGCTGATCACCTCGGGGCCCTTCATTTTCTGGGATGGGAGCAAGCGGGAAAGGGATTAGAGGGTTAGAGGAGACAGTTTAGAGCTGGGCCTGGGGTGGAGCTTTGGTCCCACACACACCCCACACCCGGCAGAGTCACTGCTCCCATCCCTGCAGCCAGAGCTGGTGTCCCACACTGTGGCCAGGCTGCCCTGCAGATCCCATCCCACAGACCCCATCCTGCCCACCCTGCAGATCCCATCCCAGCCACCCTGCAGATCCCATCCCACAGACCCCATCCTGCCCAC
>VZTI01002263.1:34873-84760 GCA_013397865.1 Struthidea cinerea | reverse complement strand
CCATCCCACCCATCCTGCCCACCCCATCCTGCCCACCCCATCCTGCCCACCCTCCAGGCCCCACCCGAGCACGGGCCCAGCAGTGGATGAGAAGTGATTTTTTGTCTCTCAAGTGAGCAGAAGGATCAAAGAGAAAAAGGATCGAAAAGAAGCTCAGCTTTGATTCAAACCCCGATTAATTCCGTTTGTTTTCTATCTCTTCTCTCTTAAAACGAACACAAAGCTCCAGGATCCAACCTGATTTGTGCCTGTCCCAAAGATTTCTCCTGATTTCTCCTTTCCCGTGGGTCCAACTGTGGGAACACCCCCTCGAGGGAATAGGAACTGGAGTGTGAGTGTCCCTGTTGTGACTGTGACATCCATCGGTGACAGAGCCAGCTCTGCCTCACCTTATAGGATTTCTACCTCATCTTGTAGGGCTCTGCTTCTCCTTGTAGGGCCCTGCCCCACCTTGTAGGGCCCTGCCTCCCCTTGTAGGGCCCTGCCGCACCTTGTAGGGCCCTGCCCCACCTTGTAGGGTCCTGCCTCACCTTGTAGGGTTTCTGCCCGTAGCTGAAGGCCTCCCACATGGTCACACCGTAGCTCCAGACGTCGCTCTTGCTGGAGAACTTGTGGAAGAGGATGCACTCCGGGGCGTACCACTTCAAGGGCCACTTCCCTGCTGTCCTGGCCTGCAGATGGGTGAGGAAGGACATTTCCAGCCTGAGGCACGGAGCGCCGGGAGCTGCACCTGAATTCTGCTCAGTGTTTGTGTCAAACCTCACATCGCTGAAAAGATCACCTAAAATGGGAGCTGCAAAGCCCAGCCCAGGCCCTGCTGTCCTGTTGGGCAGGTGCTGGATGCCCACGGTGCCCCCCTCCTCCTGCCCCCTGCCCCCACGGCTCAGTTAAACCATGGAATCCCAGAATGGTTTGGGTTGGAAGGACCCTAAAGCCCATCCCATCCCACCCCTGCCATGGACAGGGACACCTCCCACTGTCCCAGGCTGCTCCAAGCCCCAGTGTCCAGCCTGGCCTTGGGCACTGCCAGGGATCCAGGGGCAGCCACAGCTGCTCTGGGCACCCTGTGCCAGGGCCTGCCCACCCTCCCAGGGAACAATTCCTTCCCAATATCCCATCCAGCCCTGCCCTCTGGCAGTGGAAGCCATTCCCTGTGTCCTGTCCCTCCATGCCTTGTCCCCAGTCCCTCTCCAGCTCTCCTGGAGCCCCTTCAGGCCCTGCAAGGGGCTCTGAGCTCTCCCTGGAGCCTTCTCTTCTCCAGGTGAGCACCCCCAGCTCTCCCAGCCCGGCTCCAGAGCAGAGGGGCTCCAGCCCTGGGACCAATTTAGTGGCCTTGTCTGGACTCATTCCAACAGGTCCTTGACCTTCTTGTGCTGGGGGCCCCAGAGCTGGACACAGAACCCCAGGTGGGGTCTCTGCCTCAGCTGAGAACTGCTGGGAAGACCAGCCCTGGCTCACTCTTCATCCCCTTCTCTTCTTCTCTGGCTCCTCTCATCCCCCTGCCCCTCATCCCCCCGGCTGCCTCTGCATCCTCCTCGTCACCAGAGCTCTGCAAAGCCCCTTTAATGCCACAGCAGTGAGGCAGAGCCTGATGCTCTGCAGAGGGGTCCATGAGCAGCCCAGACCCTCAAGTCTCTGGGGGTCTCATCCTCCCAACCAGGAGGTTCCTGCCCCAGACCCTTTGCTGTGCTCACACCCACCTTGTAGTAGCTGTCATCAGCTCCCAGAGCCTTGGAGAGCCCGAAGTCACTGATCTTGGCATAGTGCTGGTTGACCAGCAGGACATTCCTGGCCGCCAGGTCCCTGTGGACAAAGTTCTTTTCCTCCAGGTACTTCATCCCCATGGACACCTGGTGCATCAGCTCCACGATGTTGCTCATGGTAATCTCGTCCCTGGGGAAGGTGGAAGGAGAATTCAGCAATGAAGGACCTGCCGTGGTCCCCTCTGACTTTTCCAGCTGCAAGGGAGAATGAACACGGACATCTCTGCTCCAGAAGCATCAGCCTCTGGTCCCTCACATGAAAAGACTTCTTCTCCTGCTCTTTTCAGCTTTCCTGCTCCTACAAGGATGGAGGAGGAGTTCCCTGCTCCTACAGGGGTGGGCTTTTGAAGTAGATTTTGAGCAGAAATACAGAAAATCAGCCACATTTCATCCAACACTCACTTCTTGGAAGCCAAGAACCTGTTGAGAGGCCCTCCAGAAGCCATCTCCATCACGAGCATCAGCGACTCGGCCTCGCACACCCCGATCATGCGCACGATGTAGGGGTTGTCCAGCTGGTGCATGATCTGCGCTTCCTTCATCATCTCATCCTTCACTGTCCTCTCGTTGTTGCTCTTCAGCACCTTGATGGCCACGTCGATCTGCTTCCTGCAAGGGGAACAGCCGTGGGACGGGCTGAGCACAGCTGGATTCAGGGGTCACAGCTCGGAATGGAAATCCCTTCTCGTGTGACACCGTTTGACCTCTCAACATCCAGTTCTGGCAGAGCCCTGCGCCATTCTGGTGTCCCAGGATGGAGAGAAAAGGTCACCTCACCCTTGTGGGTGTGGGCCAGAAGCTGCCATCCCTGATCTGGAGACACCTCCCCTCCCACGCTGAGATCTGGGTCCTCAGTGCCGCTTTTCCAGGAGGAAACTGAGGCACAAGTAGGTGAAGACCAACACAGACAACCAGCAACAGAGCCAAGGGTGGCACAACTCCTCAGTGTCACTGCTTTGGCCTGACACGGACCTCAGGAACGTGGAGTTGTTCCTCTGAGCCCAGCAAGTCCCTTTGGAAGGGGCCGCCGTGTGCCCGGGGGCGTGGTGCAGGTTACCCAGGGCACTGCAGCGGTCAGTGAAAATCCATGGAAAGCCACGGAATCACAGCGTCATATCGCAATATCATGGGATTGAGAAGGTTGGAGAAAACCTCCAGGATCATCAAGTCCAACCCCTGACCGAACACCACCATCCCCTCTGAACCCCACCACAAAATCTTCTCGTTTTCTGAACTCTTCCAGGGGCGCTGCCTCCACCATCACATCCGTCCTCCCTGACCTTCCAGATCATTTCTTATCCACTCCATTGTCACTTGGGGGCCCATCTAGTGACAAACAGGACAGCTGGGGACACCTGGAGCCCAGCCCAGGTGCCTCCCCTCCCCCTTCCCCAGCACCCTCACTCACTTCCTCATTTTGTAAACTCCCTTCTTGACGCAGCCAAAGTTTCCTGCCCCCAGCTCCACCTCATCGATCATCAGGTGGTCCCTCTTCAGGAACAGCTTCTTGTCCTTCAGTTCCTCGGGATCGCTGTAGGGGCTCTCGTAGACGCTGGTGTCCATGGGCAGCAGGCGGGATTTTCCTGCCCCTTCCCCAGAGGAACACTCGGTGAGAAAGCTGCCCTTCCCCATCCCACTCACCCTCATGGATTGGGAGGGCTTTCTCTGCTCTTTTGGCCAAGTCACCTTCACCTCCAGCATTTCTCGTCCCTCCTGGGCATCTCCCTTCCTTTCACAACCCAGGGCCTCTCCTAGGTCTGGTTGCTGAGGGAGCTGGGATGGGGAGAGGGGCCTGAGCATTTCCACTCCACATCTCCTGCAGGATCACTGAGCATTCCCACTCCACATATCCACCCTGCCAGCCCCGGGCAGGGCTTTACCCCACTGAAATTCAGCTGGATAAGCTGAGTATTTAGTGGGAAATGGGGATAGGACAGGGCTTCATTTCCTGGGTAAGGCAAGGAATGGGGTAGGGCTTGATTTCCTGGGAGCCCGGTGTGGGCTCGGGACCCCGAAATGTCTGGGATGCTCCTGGGTGCTTTTGTAAGAAAGGGGATTTGTAGCAGGGCTCCAGGGAACCGCCGGGCTCCTGGGACATGCCCAGTCCTGTCCCCGGTGAGGAGGAGAGGGCTCTGGAGGCGCTCACCGACAGGCTCTGGGGTGTATCCGTCTGCATTGAGAGAGCCCAGGTTTCTCTGGAAAAGAAATGAGGAGAAAGTGGATAAAGGAGAAATCGCTTCAGCTGGAAATGGAAGGGAAAGGGACGGAGAAATTACACCCCAACACAGCCCTGGCCGGAGATCCCCCTGAAAGGCCCTGAGCTGGGCTGAGACTGGCGTGGTCTGGAGCCAGCGTTCCTGTTCCAGCCGGTTCCCCCAGGACAGGGCACAGCAGGGATCCGGCCCTGGGGACATCCAGGGACCCTGAGCACAGCACCCTCCTGCCGGGGGCTGTGCGGGGTGAGGGCTCTCTGTCCCCTCTGCTTTCCCCATCCCAGCCAGGACCCCGCAGTTCGCAGTGAGCCAGGAAGGGCAGGGAAGCCTGGAGGCAGCTGAGCCCACGGCCAGCACAGCAAGAGCGGCCTTGCGAGCGCACAGGGACACTGCAGCCACTGTCCCCAGAGCAGAGAGCGACAGGGTGGCACAGCTTGGAATGCCAGAGTCACAGAATCCCGGAATGCCCTGAGCTGGATCCCACAGGGATCCTCAGCCCAGCCCCTGGCCCTGCACAGACACCCCAACAACCCCACCCTGGGCATCCCTGAGAGCGCTGTCCAAACGCTCCTGCAGCTCTGGCAGCCTCGGGGCCGGGACCATTCCCTGGGGAGCCTGGGCAGTGCCCAGCAGCCTGGAGGCCACTGTGGGTTGTGAAAGCCCCCTGAGGTGCTGGGTGAGCCCCCAGGCCTCACTCAGCCCCCGCTGGGATCCCCAGACCCGCTGGTTTCAGCACAGCTCAGCACTCAGGGACTGAGCACAGACATTCCCCAGGGCAGAGGGAGCACAAAGCCCTGGCCGGGGGCCAGCGGGAGCAGCAGGGCTGAGCATTCCCAGAATCCCAGCACGGCTTCCTCGCTCCTGCCTGGCGAGCAGGGCAGGGATGGAGCTCCCCGAGGACAGGCCCACATGTTGCAAGGAGCTCAGGATGAATGGAAACCCTTCTCAGCTCTCTCTGTGCCCAGCTATTCCCCATCCCCATCCAAGCTGGAAAGGGAACAACGTCCCAGCTGGGCTTAATATCCAGTGCAGTTCCTGAGCTCTTAGACAAAAGCAGGGTTTGAAGAGCAGGGTTTGATCAGCCAAGCTTGAAATGCAGCAACATTAAAACCACTGAGGTCCCAATAAAACAGAGCCTCCCCCAAACTTACGCTCACGGAGGGGTGGGTGGGTGGAACTGGAGCTGCAGAGGCTGCGAATCAGGAGAGAGGATTTGTTATCAGGAGTTTGTTATCAGGAGTTTGTTATCAAGAGTTTGCCCCAAGCAGGGTCAGAGCATCGGTCCTTGAAGGGTGCCTGGGTCTGGTCACAGCCCCTCCAGCCCCCAAAGGAAAGTTTCCACAGCTTTAGCCTAGACAGGTGTGGAAATGTGTCTGGATGTGGCTGTTATTCCCAAATTTTTTCAGGGAAAGTGCCACCCCTGGAGCATGCCATGGATCCCGGGGCAGAGACCGGCTGAGCTGTGCCCCAGGACAGGGCAGGCTCTGCAGTGACATTTGCGACACGTGGACCCAAAGTGCCCCCTGGTTTTGAGTGCTCAGAGAGCCAGCAGGGCCCAGCCCTCCAGGACACAGATTTTCCTGCTGCCTAAAAATCAGGTCATGTAGGTGCTAAAAAGCTGGAAGCAGAGAAATTCTTCAGCCTTTTCTCACTATTCTGTAAGCAGACTGTCTTTCCTATGTAAACTATTTTAAACAAGGTCACAGTTTCATAAACTTCTTGCACTCGCAAGCTGTTTTGCAAGATTGTTATGGCTTTGACTTTGAAAATATTTTGGAATAGGTATCTTAGGGCTTGGCCAATCCTCTCAAGGGGTGGATGGCCGAGGAACCAATTACCTATTGCCACTCAACACACTTTTTGCGATCTATCCTATAAAAGTAGTCAGAAAATTATTAAAGAAAAGCTTCGGCTTCCACTTGTTCATGAGCCTGGGCTCTGTGGCGTTTTCTTTACCCGCCTCGGACGTAACAGTGACAAGGTCACGCTCAGAAGCCGCCTGTGGGGCACCAAATCCCTTCGGACACTGACTCCCCCCCCGCTCCTGCTCCCAGGCCCGGGCAGTGACACCACCACGGGACACTGGCCCAGCTTGCCAGAGGAGCAGAGCCCTCGCTGTCCCTTCCCCGGCAAGGCTGGGCACGGGAAGGGAAATTTGGGCTGGCACTGCTCCAGCTGGCACCAGTGGGTGGCAAACGGAGGCCAGGGGTGGCACTGAGAGGTGTCAGCTCACCTGGCATGTTGGGGTTGGGGCAGGCTTCCCTCAGGTAGAAAATCAGCCCGTCTGGTTTGAGTTTTAAGTACTCCACCAACTGGGAAAGGGATGGGAGGGAAAAGAGATTATTGTGAGGAGAAAATCATCTCTTTTTTTTTATTATTGAAGGCAACTTTTGTGGCTTAGGGCAATGATTCCTCTCAAATTTATAGCAGGCAGGGACCAGACTGTTTCTGTCCTCTGAAACACTCAGGGATGTCCCAGGGTGTGATTGCAGCCCTAGAAATCTGCCAGAGCTGGGAAGAACTTGGGAAATTCGGTAAGGCCCAAAGAAAGACAAAGTCTCCAGCGTGAGTAGGGCATGTTCATGCAATGTTATTGCTGCCCCAGCCAGGAAGGGTTTTAGGCCCTGGTGTGTGGGATAAATCCTGAGAGAAAGCTGATCCTTTCCCAGAGGAACTCCAGGGTTTGTTCCGTGGATCCCAGGCCGTTTTTCACGGCAGCACCACTGGATCCAGGCTTGATTCAGGCTGGGGACAACCAGCCCAGCCCTGGGACCAGACCCCAGGGACACCAGGCTTTCCCTTCCCCTCCTGGCTGGCTCAGATTTCAGCTGCAATCAGGAGCCTGGCACGGTTCTGCTGCTGTAAAAACGCCCCAAAATCTTTGTTTTCAATAAAATTTCGAGTGAAAACAGCCCTGGGAATTCAGAAAATTCAGCAAAATGGGGTTGCTGTCCCTCAGACAGCCCTGGCCAGGAGGAAGCTCTGGCATCCACTCCCGGGATAATTTTAATTCATGGTTTAGCTTTTAAACGAATTGTTTTAATTAATGAATCCCAACCAATATATGTATTAATTACAAATAGTGTGTTACTCTTCAACTACTCTCAGCCAGAGTGGAGCAAGGCTGGCACGAGCTACTTCTGCAGGAGCACAGCTTGGGAAAATTACTGGAATTTGAAGTTGTGATAAACTAGCTCTGATCTACTCCAACGAACAAAGCCTGGGAGGGGAAGATGGATTGAGGCTGGACATCTGGAACGTGGAATTTATGGACCACAAGGAGACTTTGGAGGAACCAGAAGAAAAAGAAGAGACTGAAAAAGATTCTGTTCAGGCATTGGAGAGTCCGGGCTGGAGAAAAAAAAAAATACTAAAAAGATAAAAAATATGGTCTAGTTAGCAGAAAAACAGAGAAATTAATAACCAGTAGAGGAGAGAACACTAATTAATGAAAGAGAATTAGCACAGAATCACAGAATATTCTGAGTTGGAAGGGACCCATGAGCATCAACGGTGATGGTTATCAATTATGAATGGGGATCAAACCCACAACCTTGGTGTTATGATGTCATTTAGAACCACTGAACATTACTTTCTTTGTTTGTATAAATAAGTATAAACACATAAATATAAATGCACGAAGAAGTGACAAAGTTTTGGATCGGGGTCTGTGCAGAGGCCGGAATTTCGTCGGCCGCGCACACAAACCCTGGCCAGGAATAAAATAATTCCTGACCCGCTGCCACTAAAACGGTGCTGTTAGAGGGGTTTATTTATCCCGATGGTTCTGAGGGATCTGATAACACTTCAAAGCAAGGGAAAGGTGCCTCAGTTTCCGAGGACGCCCTGCTCGGTACCTGCCAGAGCGTGTCGAACTTGGTGCCCTCAGGAATGGAGTATTTCCCGGATTTATCGTGATCCACGCGGTAGTGATACACGGTCTTGCCATAGACCAGGGACAGGGCGTAGGCACGGTTCTCCTTCTTTTCTCTCAGCCTGGCGGGAAGGAAAATTATTAATGAATTGTTAAAAGCAGCTCTTGGATTTACGCTGAGGGTTGTCACGGTGCCGGTGGTGGGTGGGCACGAGGAGAGGTGTTCCTGTATAAAAGGCATAAATTATTTATGTTCCAGTCCAAAGTAAAATGCAGGAGCCTGTCTGGAGCTATTTTTAAATTTAAATAACAGACCTGACCCAGTACCTGCTACCTCAGGCAAAAAAAAACCCCTCCATTAGGGCAAAAACCCCCACAGAGGCCAAAACTCCACTCCAAAGATCAAGGAAGATCTGAGCAAAATTTTAAGGCTGGGTTCATTGGAATTGTCACCATCCCAAAACCCTCTGAAGAGACTGAGGGGGGATCTTCACCTGCAGGCTCTGATGGTCTCCTGCACCCTCTCCAGCTGATTCCAACCCCGCTCTGAGAGGCTGAGGAGGGACCCTTCACCTCCAGGTTTTCCCCCTCTCATAGAACCAGAGAATCTCAAAATCATTTGGATTGGAAAAGACCTTCAAGAACACCCAGTTCCATTTCCTTCCACTGTCCCAGGCTGCCCCCAGCCCCAATGTCCAGCCTGGCCTTGGGCACTGCCAGGGATCCAGGGGCAGCCACAGCTGCTCTGGGCACCCTGTGCCAGGGCCTCCCCACCCTCACAGGGAACAATTCCTTCCCAATATCCCATCTAAACCTACTCTTAGTTTCAACCCATTCCCCCTTGTCTATCGCTCCAGCTCTGAGGAACTGTTCTCCAGCTAATTCTTTCTTTCCCTAATTTATCCAGGAGATAATTAAATTAAATTAAGGCTGTCTCACCTGGGCAGAGATACAGAGCAAAACTTTCTCCCATGTTTTCTGGGCCTTACGTTGCCGGTGTGCCGGCGTTTAATATCTCCCCCCACTGAACCCTCTCTCCTTCATCATCCTGTGCAGCAGCGACCACACTTCACAGAGAGCTTTAAATGGGAGGAACAAATAAAACTCCAGATTGGCTCTTCCTGGGGGGCAGGCGCTGGACAAGAACAGATTTGGGGCTCAGCCCACCTTTGGAAGTTCTGTAACCACTCTGAGCACCTTCAGCTAAACCTCCTCTGCCGTGTGAAACCAGTGACGGCAGGGCACTGGGGGTGGGAAATGGTAAAAAATCCAGGGGTTCCAAATCTTCCAGGGGTTTGGATACTCACAGGAATTTCCCGTCAGGCTGTGCCCCCGAGTAGAGCCTCCGTTCTGCTTCCTCCCGGCTGATGTTGCCGTGGTACCAGGGCATCCTCTCATGGGCTGTGGTGGCCACGAGCTTCTCCACCTGCGGAGCCTGGCTGATGATGGCCTGTTCCAGGGCATCCCCCTGGGAGAGAGCAGGAAAAGAGACCTCCTTCCGTCCTGCTGCACTGCTGATGGCTTCAGCACAGCTCGTGTGGGGCAGATGACACAGGGAACTTGGAAGGTCTCGGAATTAAAGGGCCTTGAATCCAGCCTTGATTCCAGCTGAAGTCCTTTGACTTTGGTGAGGGAAGAGAGGGGCACCACATTCGTGTGGGGAATCTTCATGTTGGGCTTGTGGGGTGTCATTCAGCCTCTTGTTCCTGGTCGGTGGCAAGTTGGATCTGAGCCACCGGTGTGTCCTGGCAGCCCAAAGGGCCACCGTGTCCTGGGGGGCACCAGGCCGGGGAGGGATTGTCCCGCTCTGCTCTGCACTGGGGCAGCCTCAGCTCCAGTGCTGGGGGCACTTTGGGCACCACAAGATCAGAAGGATCCAAAGCTGTTGGAGAGTGTCCAGAGGAGGGACACGGAGCTGGGGAAGGGTCTGAGGAGCGGCTGAGGGCACTTGGCTCGTTCAGCTGGAGCAGAGGAGACTGAGGGGAGGCTCCTCGGGGGCTGCAGCTCCTCCCGAGGGGAGGCGGAGGGGCAGGGGCTGAGCTCTGCTCTGGGACAGGGACAGGAGCCCAGGGAACGGCTGGGGCTGTGTCAGGGCTTGGGATGGATCTCAGGGAAAGGTTCTTCCCCCCGAGGCTGCTGGGCACTGCCCAGGCTCCCCAGGGAATGGTCCCGGCCCCGAGGCTGCCAGAGCTGCAGGAGCGTTTGGACAGCGCTCTCAGGGATGCCCAGGGTGGGGTTGTTGGGGTGTCTGTGCAGGGCTGGGACTGGGCTGAGGATCCCTGAGGGTCCCTTCCAGCTCAGGATCTTCCATGAGTCCATGATTTTCTTTAAAGCAGAACCTTTCTGGTGCCCCTGCCCTCCTGGCTGCTCACTACCCACAGACACCAGGACTTGGCAACGTCGGTGCAGTCTGGAAATCACGGGGGAGAGACCCTGAAGTCCTTTCCCCGGGCTCACTCCGCTGTTAAACCTTACAGTCCCTTTGCCAGGAGGTGGCGATGTCCTTTGTGTTATCTGCAGGTGCCCACAGATCTGCTCTGGGGGGAACCCTACAGAATCCCCGCTTCTGGGAGAGAATTCTGCTACAAAACACCTCATTTTAGCACAGAACGACTCATTGTGCTATAGAAACCCTATAGACCACCTCGTTCACCCTATAAAATACCTCACTCTGTCAAACACATTTGGTGTAAATAGGCCAAATTTAGAGAGCTTCTGCAGAAAGGCTCCATAAGGACAATGCCTGAGCCATATTCCTCTGAGGACTTCAAGCAAAATATAGAATCCCAGAATGATTCAGGCTGGAAAAGCCCTCCAAGGTCATCAAGTCCAAGCTGTGCCCGATCCTGTCCCCAGCCCAGAGCACTGAGTGCCACCTCCAGGCATTCCTTGGACACCTCCAGGGATGGGGACTCCAAACCTCCCTGGGCAGCCCCTTCCAACGAAACAGCAAAATGACCCCTGGGAGTGTCGGAGGAGCCAAGGTGGCAGCAGGCAGAAAGAAATGAGTTCCACGGCTTCCAGTGGGATCATTTAGAGTTTTGATTTATGCATCTATTGTAGATATCTCAGTCTGCAATAAAATGCAGGAACCTGTTTGTGGCTATTTTTAAATTTAAATAACGCACAGGCCTGATCCGGTACCCCCTGCCTTGCTCTCATGCGTAGAACCTTCACTGGCCAAAAAACCCCTCCAGAGAGGCAAAAATTCCACTCCAAAGAGTGACAAAGACCTGAGCAGAAGTCTAAGTCTGGTTTCATTTCATCTTCAGCACAAGGTTTGGAGGCACAGGTGCCGCACATGAAAGATATTCCCAGAAATCACAGAATATTCCGAGTTGGAAGGGACCCACAAGGATCATCAAGTCCAATTCTTAAGAAAATGGCCCATATGGGGATGGAACCCACAACCTTGGCATTATGAGCACCATGCTCTGACCAGCTGAGCCAGTCCCAGGATTGGGATGGATCTGCCATGGAGAACCTGCCGCCATCAGTGCCAGGGATATGTCCATGGCATGGGGGTCATGTCTTTGTGTGCCTCTGGAGCTCCGTGGTTGGGGTTTTGGGATGGGTTTATTGGGGTTTGGAATGGGTTTGCTGGATTTTGGGATGGGTTTGTTTAGTTCTGCGATGGGTTTGTTGGGATTTGGGATGGATTTGTTGGGGTTTGGGATGGGTTTGTTGGGTTTTGGGATGGGTTTGTTGGGATTTGGGATGGATTTGTTGGGGTTTGGGATGGGTTTGTTGGGTTCTGGGATGGGTTTGTTGGGGTTTGGGATAGGTTTGTTTAGTGCTGGGATGAGTCACTGGGTCTTGGGATGAGTTGGTTTAGTTCTGGGATGGGTTTGTAGAGGTTTGGGACGGGCTGTTGCAGTTTGGGACGGGTTGCTGGGGTTCGGGATGGGTTTGTTGGGGTTTGAAATTGGCTGTTAGGTTTTGGGATCAGAGCTCTGGTCTAAGGCAGGGAGCATCCCATGCCTGCAGAGGAGAAGGACACCTGGGAGAAGGCTTGCAAAGTGAGCTCCAGCTGTTCCAAGGACAGGTCTGAAGGCTTGGGAAGATGTTTGGACCAGTTTCTGAAGAAGAAACTGGGAAAGAGCAGGGTTCAGACCCCTCTCAGTGCCAGCATCCTCCAAGGAGAGGGACCTTGCTCTGCCGTGCCGCAAGCGGGACACGACAGCGCCGGAGAGGTCACGGCTTCCCACCCCACCCCTGGAAAGGCCCAGTACCTCCAGTTTCCAGGTCTGCCGCACGTATTCCCGCACCATGTTGTCCCTCATGCTGTCGAAGACGCCGGGCTGGGGCTCCACCCCGCTGGGGCGGTTGCAGGGCTTGCGCAGCGGGCAGCAGAGCCCGTCGGCGTCCTTGGAGTAGAACTCGCAGAGCTCCTCGGGGCCGCAGTGGGCCTTGCCCCCCAGGATGGCGTAGGTGCCGTTGAGCTGGCGCTCGATGGGGTAGTGGTAGAACTGCAGGTCGCACACCATGGACAGCACGTAGCCGCCCAGGCTGCGCAGGCACTGCCGCAGCAGGAACAGCCCGTCCGCCATCCCCGCCAGCTTCAGGTGCTCCTCGGCCTCCGAGCGCGCGATGCTGCCGTAGTAGAAGGGCAGGTGGGCGGCGGCGTCCGGCATCTCCCTGCCCGTACTCACCGCGATGGCTCACGCGCTGCTGGGGCTCGGCCTGGAAGGGAAAATTCCTCCCTGAAGCATCGTTTTGCAGAATGGTTTAGTTGGGGTTCGGACTTTCCTGTCTAGAGGTTCTCCCGCTGGCTCTCTGTGGGGCCATTTCAAACATCACAGCATCCCACATCCCACTATCCTGCCCTAACTGGAGCTGGAAAGTGTAAATCAAAACCCACCTGATCTTGATTTAAAGATCCCAAGCAAAAGAGAATCCACTCGATCTTGATTTCTAGATCCCAAGGAATAGAGAATGCACCTGATCTCTGTTTCAAGATCCCAAGCACTAGAGAATGCTCCAAATCCTACCGTGAGTTCCTCCAGTGCTTGATTACCTTCACTATTAAAAATGTGCTCCTTAAATCCATCCCAATGTTTTTAGCCTTGACTTCCTACCATTTTCTCTCCATCCCAGTTCACCGGAGCTGGAAAGTGCAAATAAAAATCCATCCCATCTTGATTTAAAGTTCCCAAGCGATAGAGAATGCACTGAATCCTACAGTGAATTCCTCCAGTGGTTAATTACCTTCGCTATTAAAAATATTCTCCTTACATCTAGAAGCTCCTCTACTGATTATCTGCGGGGTCATTCCAAACGTCACAGCATCCCACAGTGATTCCTCCATCCCACCCTGACTGGAGCTGAAAAGTGTAAATAAAAATCCATCTGATCTTGGTTTGAAGATCCCAAGCCATAGAGAATCCATCTAATCTTGATTTATAGATCCCAAGGAATAGAGAATTCCCCAAATCCTACAGTAAATTCCTCCAGTGGTTAATTACCTTCACCTTTAAAAATGTGCTCCTTAAATCCATCCTGACGTTTTTAGCCTTGACTTCCTACCATTTTCTCTCCAGCCCTGTTCACAATCAAAGGAAATTCTTTGGCCTCTCTGAATGAATGAGTTTTGCCATGGAGGTCTAGAAGGCCAAAACCTTAAATGCATTAAGAGTAAAACACGAGGTGGATATGAAATGTCTAAAACAACATTCAGATAAACAACTGCACCAAGCACGGCAGAAGGAGAGAAACCCAAGTGCTTCTGGGCACACATCAACCATCAGTCAGCAGCAGCAAGAAGAAACCTTCCTTGAATTGTTTCTTAGACAATCTATGGAATTTTTCCCCACAATACCTGGCTCTGGCTGGTTCCTGATGCTCTGATCCCCTTGGCAGAGAGGGCCCTTCGTTGACCAAGTCGCTGCAGAGCCCCTGGTGCCGAAGAGCTTTAGGGCTTATCTCTGTACAGGGTTTGTATCTCTATCTTGAATCATCTAAAATCCCACCCAGGGGGTGTTGACGGAGCCCAGTTTGCTGTAATCAATGGAAACACTGTCATAACCAAAGGGTCTCATTTGTTCCCCGGAGCCTGAACTTTGGGGTTGCTCCTGCGCAGACGATGACCCCAAAAGAGATCAGAGAGATTTTCTCCATCTGCGCCTCCTGCCAACGAGTCACTCGTGTGAGGAGTAAAGAAAATATCAGATTTTGGGGCAGCACGCTGGGTATTTGCCCTGATTCTTCCCAATCTGACTCTCATTTCTGGACATGGTGGGAGAAGTCGCTTCCCCATGGGCTGAGCCCACTGCTGTGGCCTCTGCTCCCAGGCGGTGGCCAGAGCTGTGCCTGGGCATGTGGTCAGCTTTGCCCTGGTGGTCAGCCCTGCCCTGGCTCATCCCAGCCTGGTTCATCCCTCTCAGCAGCACAGGGCCCTCCTGCCATCCCCTGGGGTCGCTGGAGCTGGGAAGGGCTTGGCTGGATCTCTGTGTTGGACAGGGCTCAGGAGGAACCGCTCTGCCCTGCGCACCCTGCCCTGCTCAGCCCTCAGCAGCAAAGGCCTGCCAGGAGCTGGATTTATGGCAACCAGAGCCTCCTCTACCGATTCGTTGTCCCCATGAAGCCCTGAACTGGCCCTGATGAGAACAGGAAGGGAGAGCAGAGAGGAGGCGTCTCAGCCGAGGCAGGAAACCACAACAGGAAGCGTCAGTGGTTCACAGCCAGGGTGAGGGACCAGCAGAAACCGTCCCAGGCACAGCTCGGATCAGCCCAAGATGTGAAGGCCCTGTCACCACCAAACAGAGCAAAGTGGGGTCTTGGCAGAGCTGCCAGTCTGGAACAGGAAGGTGAATGGGAACGTGAATGGAAACACCCTGAGGCTCAAACCCAAACTGGGGTTGGTGCTTGGGACCAAAGCAAAGCATCCTAATCCCGTGATGCCTCCAGGCATCAAAGCCCAGACTGGTTCCCAGAGCTGGTTCCCCGGGTTCAGCTCCTGAGACCAGCCGGCTGCCAGCTCTGCCCGACCTCAGCCTGCTTCCAGGGGAGGGAAAAATCCCAGGAAAATGGGCTGAAGGAGGTGAGCAGAGAGGATGGCAGCTCTTGGGTTTAGCTGCAGTCAGGTTCATGAGTCACGTTCATGAGGAAGAGGAAATGCTGAGTGGGCAGGGGGAGGTCGATGGCCCCCTCTGTGAGCTGCTGATTTCCGCTGGGATAGACAGCCATGAGATCTGCACCCGAACCTGCTGAATCCCTCCTCGGGAAAGTCCAGGAGCAGAACACCACAGAGAATGGAACACCTTTGTCAGTAGCTCAGCCAGGTGAAAATGAGAGGGCAGAAGTCATTGATGACATCCGAGCCCTCACAGAATTTCCAGCTGCCCACACAGCGTGCTCTGTTATAAACAGGTTGTTTTTCCTCTGCAAACACGGAGCTGGGAGTGAAGAAACCCTCTCAGAGATAGGAGAGGGACCCCGAGCTCAGAGGTTGGGTCAGGCCATGTACCCATCTTGCTGCCACAGATGAACCCTGGTAGGAAATTACTCTGCTGAGAAAAACCTTCCCGGTCCCCAGACATGAGGGAAAGGCACCTGCTGAAGCCTGAGAGCAGATCTGAGCAGGGAGATTTATAATCCCTCTAAAGCTCTTACTTTTAAATGTTTGTCCTGCTGTCCCGGCTGGTTTTACTGCCCACGCACCAGCTCAGGGTCTCCTCTAACTCCTCTTCCAAACTCCAGCTCCGTTCCTTGGCATCACCTCTGGGTGGACCTGAACAACCCTGAGCAACCTCAACAAACCTCCTACAACTTTGTTCTCCCACGCTCTCAAATGCAGCCAAGAGTGAGAACCAATTCCATGGACCAACACCTGAGAGAACCTGTGCGAGGGACCCCCCACCATTACTCATTTCCACTGACAGGAGTTAAGTAATTAATTAAATAATTAAGCTCATTTTTCCAGCTTTATCTGTGTCCCGTGGGCTGCAGGTGCTGGGTGTTCCCTGGGGTTTGGGTGCTCCCACAGGTTGGGCACGGGGAGCAGGGCTGGAAGCCCAGGGCTCCTCTGGTGGTGGCCACGTTGGCAAGTCGGTGTCATGATGTGAAGATGGACCCAAAAAAACCAACAACACCCACGCGAAATCAGTGGGGTCTGTGCCCCAAGACACAGGAAAGGCAGGCAGGAAGCCCTGGAGATGTCGCTCGGATCTATTTATAGCTGGCCACTCGTTTTCACTCAGATCAGACAAGAACCAACAGGAACTGGTTTGATTTTATAATTTCCCAGAACAGCACTTGGTGCAAATCTGGGCCAGCCCCCAAAACCGGGGGTTGTACTGGTGAAACTGGAGGCAGCACTGGCAAGGTTCAGCATCCTGTTAGGACCACGTTTGTGCTGGTAGCAATGATCCCACAGAGCAAAAATAATCCCTGATAACACAGCCCGGGTTTGGGATTGCTCTGGGGTCATTCCTGACGGACAGGGGAAAGCCCGGGTTTGGGATTTCTCTGGGGCCGTTCCTGATGGACAGGGGAAAGCCCGGGTTTGGGATTGCTCTGGGGTTGCTCCTGATGGGCAGGGAACAGCCTGGGTTTGGGATTGCTCTGGGGTTGCTCCTGATGGGCAGGGAACAGCCTGGGCTTGGGATTGCTCTGGGGTCATTCCTGGTGGACAGGGGATGGAGCAGTTTTGGGATTGCCCATCCTGCAGGAGCACCACAGGGGGAGGCAGAGGGTGGCTGTGGGGCACCAGCTCTGTCCTGATGTCCCCCAGCCTCTGCTGCCTCCTTGTCCCCTCCTGATGTGACGTGGCCACAAAGCTGCTTCTCGTGGTGCGGCGCCTGGACCCGCCTGCATTTAATGCCAGGATAAAAGCACTTTGTTTGCTCCAGACGTGATGGGCACGGCCAGGGACCTTCTCCTGTCCCTCACCCCTTCCCTGCATTTCATTCTCTTGCTCCTGATTTATGGGTGAAGATAAGAAAGGCTGGACAACGCCTGCAGTGCCCAAGTTGCCTTTCCAGGTCGTTCACCCCAGAGGACTGTGCGAGAGGAGGAACTGAGGAGCTGATTCCTGGAGGATTCCTGGGGTTGTTTTGGGTTTTTTTAATCTTAAATAACAGAAAACTTGCAATAACTTTGATTCAACGCAGCGTTCCTTAGTTCAAAGAAAAACCTGAAGAACTTCACTTTGCCTGCCTTTGGCTGCATTCTTCTAATTACTAATGTTTAATTATTTATGCACTCCGTGGCAGCTCTTCCCGAGATTTAGGAGCACTCACATTCCTGGAGCTGCTGTTCTGACCTCCCTGCTGGCTGCTCATTAAGCCCGAGCTGCTCAGCTCTTGATTAACACTCGAGCTGTGTGGGAGTGGGAGTTTGTGAGAGCGGAGCCCGTTTGTGTTTGTGTCACAAACACGGGCTGCGTGTGCAGATAACGATCTGCTCTCCTGCTCGGGGAGCCTCACTGACTCACAGCCGCCCGAAATGGGTGAGTTTACAGTAAATCCGCAGGAAAACCTCCCTGACTCCCACCGAGGACCTGGTCTGCTCTTGCTGGCCCTGAACCAAGCTGAGTCCTCAGTGCCCCAGCACTGCCCGATGCAGAAATGCTCCATAAAAAATCACCGGGGGTGGAAAAGACCTCCAAGATCGAGTCCAACCTTCGACCCAACACCATCCTGTCGCCTAAACCCCAGCACTGAGTGCCACGTCCTGTTGTTTCTTGAACTTTCCACCACTTCCCAGGGCAGCCCGTTCCAGTGCTGGACACCCCTTTCCTGAAGAAATCCTTCCTGGTGTCCTCCTCCCCCTCTGAAGTGAAATGTGGGAGCCCTTTGGCCCCAGGGACAATCCCCAGGCCTTTTCAGAAGGAAAATTGTTGAATTCCACAACACTTGCAAGGCTCACGGAGGGACCTGGTGATGTGTGAAGGCTCCTGACATGGCAGGACCAGGGAAAAGCTGGTCCTGGGGAGCTCAGTGTCCCTCTACCCCCTTCTAAATCCCTCCCAGAGACCTCATGCCACCCCATCCCAGCGTTAGCAGAGATCCAAAACAGAGGGGATGGTTCTGCTCAAGTGCTTGTGAGTCTCAGAGAAAAGGAGGCTCGGGGGGGGACCTTCTCCCTCCTACAAGTCCCTGACAGGAGGGTGGAGCCGGGTGGGGTCAGTCATTTCTCCCAGGCAAAATGATGGGACCAGAGAAAACAGCCTCAAGCTGTGCCAGGGGAGGCTCAGACTGAATATTAGGAGCAGGGTTACAAAGCCCTGGCACAGCTGCCCAGGGCAGTGGTGGAGTCCTGTAGGTGCTAAAAAGCCGGAAGCAGAGAAATTCTTCAGCCTTTTCTCAATATTCTGTGAGCAGACTGTCTTTCCTATGTAAACTATTTTAAACAAGGTCACAGTTCCATAAACTTCTTGCACTCGCAGGCTGCTTTGCGAGATTGTTATGGCTTTGGGTTTGAAAATATTATGGAATCGGTATCTTAGAACTTGACCAATCCTCTCAAGGGGTGGATGGCCGAGGAACCAATTACCTATTGCCACTCAACACACTTTTTGCCATCTATCCTATAAAAGTAGTCAGAAGATCATTAAAGAAAAGCTTCGGCTTCCACTGTTCATGAGCCTGGACTCTGTGGCGTTTTCTTTGTGCGCCTCGGACGTAACAGCGACAGAGTCCCCACCCCCGGAGGGATTTAAAAGGTGCGGCACTTGGGGACAGGCTCAGTGGTGGCTTTCCCAGTGCTGGGTTTACCCTTGGATTAAAGGACCTTAAAGGCCTTTCCCAGCCTCAGCAATGCCCTGATTCGGCCACACGAGTGCTGGACCCAGCCTGTTCTGACCCAGGCAGGGGTGACCGGTTTGCTGTCACCTCCCAGCCAGGAGCTGCGCTGCACGGGCTGCCCCGGCTCCCTCAGCTCGCTTGAACATTGATTGCCACGGGTCGGTGCTCGTGGCGGGTGTTGGAGGGGTCACAGTGCTCACAGAGTCCTTCCTGACACTCGGTCACCTCTGCCTCGTGTCACCTCTGCCTCGTGTCACCTCCCAGATCCTCCCTCCTGCTCTGCTCTGGCTCGGCCACTGGGGCTCTGCCCCAGCTGAGGATGCTCCTCCTGCCCCAAGGGTAGGGGGGGTGCAGCAGAGCGTGGAAAATCCATGCCAGGCGGGTCTGGTGCCCCCAGATGCCACCGAAGGCCTGGGCTCCTTCAGGTCCTGCTGGGGGTTGTTCCTCCCGGGGTTATTTGTTCCTGAGTGGAAGAGATTTGCTCCCGGAGCAGGGGAGGGGAGGGGGCTGCGGGGGGACACGGCCACCTGCGCTGGGGCTGCTGGGGACAGCTCTGTGCCCGCTCGCGTCAGGCTGGCTTTCCCTAACGGCTGGCACTGCCAGAAAGCAGTTTGTTGGTTCCCAGAAAGCAGCTTTTTGGTTCCCAGAAAGCAGCTTTATGGTGTCACCCTGCTTCCTCTGCCTTGTCCCGGCTGCCTCAGGGGCCTCCCCACAAAGACTGGGACAGGAGTTTCTGTGGGGCCACGGCCACCAGAGGAGGTCAGCCAGGCAGAGAGCAGCCGAAGCACGGTGAGGACACGGCACCAGGAGGCCTCTGGAAGGTGCAGGTGCTGTGTGAATCCTTCTGGCCTGGCACCAGCTCTGTTCCCAGTCCCATGTGTTCGTGTCTGTGGGGTCCCACTGCTCTTTCTAGCAGAGAAAGAACCTGTTAAAACTGGGTTGATAAAACTGGGTCTGATAAAACTGGGTTGTCTGGGTGTTCTGTGAGTGGGAATGTGGATGGAAAGGCACATCCAGGCATGGGGGTCTCTGTTCTCCTTGGCACAGGGCAAGTGGCTGTTCCTGGGTGACTTTGCACCGGGCCACAGAGCCGGCTCCAGTGGTGCCACCACTTGCAGGAGCTGAGCCAAAATTCTTGGCCCTTTTCCTAAAAAAAAAGGGGATCAGTTCCTTATCTCCGCTGAAAAGATCCCTGGACATTTATTCATGCCAGGTAGGAGCCTGGCAGCTCCTGATAGGCGAGAATGTAAAGAACAATATTTTTTCCTGAAGAGGAATATTTTTCCCAAAATTCTGCAATGACAGGCACAGACAATTGAAGCGAGTGTGGATCTTTGTCCCAGCTCCAGCTGACATCAGTATTTCAGGAACACCCAGGGGTGCAGACAGGTGCGAGTGCCCTGACCCTGTGCCCTGCAGAGGGAAGAGCTCTGCCAGAGGCTTCAGAGGCTGGCTCAGAGCAGGGACAGAAGCCCTCGGAGCTGCCCCTGGGAGTGGTTTGTAGAAGCATCTTCTCCCAAGCCAGACGCCCCTGGTGTGCAGCTTCCCTCTGGAGCAGGAGGGTGCTGGGCCCGGGGTGGCACTGCTGGGACACAGCCAGGTCCCTGTGCTGTCCCCAGGCAGCCCGGGCTGCCCTGCTGGCCGTTGATTCAGCTGGGCAGGCTGTGAGCACACCCTGCCGAGCCTCTGTGGAGCCCCTGGAAGCGCTCCTGGCTCCAGAGCCATCGATCCCCATCGGTTTTTAATGAGGGGGCTGCGGTTGAGTTAAACACAACCCCCCCATTTCCCGCCTGGCACCCCCCGTGCTCCGGGGGGCTCTCAACAGATCCTGCCAGGAGCTTGGTCCTGGGGCTGGGGGAGCCCAGAGCTCGTCCCTGCCACCAAAGCGTTGACAACAAATGGAGAGGAGACAGAAATCCAGCAGAACCTCTGGCTTTGGGATCGAGCAGGAGCCAGGGACAGGAACCTGCACAAGTTGGAGGAGAAGGGCTCTGATTTTTTTCCTTTGCTCCTCCCTGGCCTCCCTGCATCACCTTTTGCTGAAGTGGCAGCTGATACACTGCCTCGGGGGCCTGGAGATTGACCCCTGCCTGCGCAGAGGGTTCGGGGAGGGTCAGACTGCAGGAAGATTAAATGAGATATTTACGTGAGGGACTGAGGAGGAGCTCGTGGCTGAGCCCGTTCCTTGGCTAGTACTTTGCTCCTTGCCTACTCCTCCGAGTAGCGCAGCCCTCAGCAGGGTGTAGGAAAGGGGACGCAGAGGGCTTTGAGAGCGCTGGAAATAAATTCATCCTGGCCTGCACTGGTTTGGGCCCTCCTGAAGGCGCCGAGCAGGTTCTGAGCTGCCCTGAGCACCGGGCCCTCCTCGGCGCTGTCCCGCTCCCTGCTCCCGGCGCCGGAGGGGCTCCCAGCTCCATTTCCAGCCACAAGTGACACTGGCTGCGGTGCCTGAGCAGCTCTTGCCTCGCCGCTGCCGTTTGAAAATGAAGGCGACACACGTGTAGGTGCTAAAAAGCTGGAAGCAGAGAAATTCTTCAGCCTTTTCTCAATATTCTGTGAGCAGACTGTCTTTCCTATGTAAACTATTTTAAACAAGGTCACAGTTTCATAAACTTCTTGCACCCGCAGGCTGTTTTGCAAGATTGTTATGGCTTTGACTTTGAAAATATTATGGAATAGGTATCTTAGGACTTGGCCAATCCTCTCAAGGGGTGGATGGCCGAGGAACCAATTATCTATTGCCACTCAACACACTTTTTGCCATCTATCCTATAAAAGTAGTCAGAAAATTATTAAAGAAAAGCTTCGGCTTCCACTTGTTCATGAGCCTGGACTCTGTGGCGTTTTCTTTATGCACCTCGGATGTAACAGCGACAGCACACGCGTGAGGTCATGGGCACGGCCGGGCCTCCGTCCCTCAGCGATCCTGCCTCAGGTCAGCTCTGAGGGGCAGTGGTTGTTGTGTCTCCCTGGCACCTCCCTGCCGAGCACAGGCTCTGCTCTGGCTCTGCCTGGTGCGTGCTGCCGGACACGGATGGTTCTGCCCAAACCCTCCTCCCTTCCCCTCCGCCTGCTTCCCAAGGTGGATTTTTAAGGCATTCTCACTTGGGACAGCACCTCTGGGCAGGTGTGGCATTTTGTGCATTCCTGGTTCAGAGCTCTCCTCTGGAGCCACCCCCACAGCTCTGCAAGTCCCTCCTGGAGAGGAGAATTGAAACAGGGAACCACAGAACTGTGAAATGGTTTGGGTTGGGAGGGACCTTAAAGCCCATCCAGTGCCACCCCTGCCACGGGCAGGGACACCTCCCACTGTCCCAGGCTGCTCCAAGCCCCAATGTCCAGCCTGGCCTTGGGCACTGCCAGGGATCCAGGGGCAGCCACAGCTGCTCTGGGCACCCTGTGCCAGGGCCTGCCCACCCTCTGAGTAAGGAATTTCTCCCCATTATCCACCCCAAACCCAGAAGCTGCCACCCAAACCAGCACCGAGCTCGTTGTGCTGCTGCTGCTGTGTCGGTGCCACGTGTTGGTCACCTCAGCCTGGACAACACAAAGGCTTCCCTGAGCCCTGAGCTGCCCCAGAACTGCCACGGCCCCTGGACAGGGGGTTCTGCCTGGGGCAGTGCCAGGTGGAAGCTCCAGCTCCCCCAGACCGCTGTGGTCTCGGAACATCTGCAGCAGATGTTGGAGCTGCTCCAGCCTCCCCTTCCAGTGGGGCACGGCAGCTGCTGTGCTCCAGGAGTGCCTGGAGCAGGGACGCGGCCTCCTGTAGTCCTGCTGGAGGGGCTTTGGGCAGGTGAGGAATGTGGAAACACAGAAATGTGCAGCTCTGCAGTTGGCTGAGACACCAAAGCAGCTTCTCAGTGCTTGCAGTGCCGGGGGCTCTGCTGGCTGTGAGTCACGGGGCTTCTCAGTCGTTGAAAGCCCAGGTGAAGGGGCCGCCAGCAGCTCCCAGCACTGCAAAATGAACGTGTTGGGTCCCTTTTTATAGTCAGGATATTCCTGTGGGCACCGAGGGTGAAAGCTGCTGCCAGGGGGAGAAGAGCTGGAGGAGCCCTGGGTGCTCTCACTGCTCCTCAGACACAGCAAGAGGAGTTCAGTCTACACAGACCAGACCTGAACGTCCCCTGCGGCTTAAAAATTAAAGAATAAAATAAACACCAGCCCTGGGGCTCAGTCCCATGATCCCAGCCCGCTGGTGAGGTTGAAATGAGTTATTCTGGGAGGGTGATTTGAGCCTCAGAGCGTTGGAAACGTGACAAGTTCAGGAGAGAGCAGTGAAAGAGATGAAGGGCCTGGCTGGGCTGATTGATGGGCTCAGCCATGGGGGATGGAGACGAACATTAATTGTTGGCCAAGAGCGATGGGGGAACATCTGAGAGCGAAGGAGAAGCATCTGAGGAGCACAAGTTTCTTTCAGAGAGGAAAAACTGGTTTGGATGTGCTGATAAAGATGGTAAAGGGATAAAGCAGAAGAAATTAATCAGTGGAAAGGAAGTCTGGGTACCAAGGAACATTTCCAGAAGATTCATCAGGATGTGGGACAGGGGGAGAGTGGAAGTCCCATTGCCAGGCAGCGAGTCAGGGAATGGGAACAATCCTCCCCGGGCAGGAAGAACCTGGGATGAGCTCACAGGACTTTCCCATGTCTAATTCCAGCAATCCTGAGTTCCATTAGGGAAAATCCTGCTTTCAGTGTCTTTCTGGGGCCAACGTGATTTCCAGTTCCATCACTCTTCTGTGGAAAGCTGAAAAGCACCGAACACAGAAGGATTTTGCTCGTGCTGGTGACATTTTCGGCGGTGTTTTTGCGTGGAGGGGGAGCGAAGCCCTCCCCTTGCACAGCAGTAAATATTCTCTGGCACTTTTTTATAACTCAGCGATCAGGAGTGAGGTGAAAAAATAACTCATTCTGCACGGTCTGGTGAGCTCGTGGTGTTTGTCCTTCCTGTGCTCTCAAGGGGAGGTTGCATTGACCAGAAACTGCCCGTGCTCCGGCTGCTCTCACATGGGCAAAATCCACCTCTCCCTTCGCTTTTCCACCCAGGAAAAATATCTCTGAGGTGACCTTGCAGCTGGACATCCTGTGGCAAGCAAAACCCAGCACTTGTCTCTTGGAAGGGACACTAGAAGGAGCAGGGGAGAGTTGATGCTGCCCCACAGAAAACCTTTGGGGCCCTCGTGTTCTGCTCCCCCCCCGCCGGCTGGACCTGGGGCACAGCAAGAACCCGTGGACACGGATTTCCAGGGATTTCCACTGCGGTCGAAGGAATGGGGATTGATGCTGGAGATCCCTCTGAGCTGTGGGGGATGTGCCTGGCAGTGTTTTGGGGCACTGAGAGCAGAGTTCTTATTTCACAGGGCCAGCAGCTTTTATCGAGCACTTCCAGCAGAGCCGGGGTGGAAATCCCTCCACATCCCGGGGAACGCAGCGCCCTGGCAGCTGAGCAGGGCCTGTCCTGCCCTGAGTTCCCAGAAGGGCCTGGAGCTGTTTAACCCCTGTGGTTTGATTTTGGGGAGGTGCAGACAGCGCTGAGCACCCCGAGCGTTCTGCCCGTCCCCGTGGCATCCCTCGCCCCGTTCCGCTGTGGCTCTGGGGCTTTTCTCCAGACTCCCGCCTGCCTCTGCACCCAAATGCCGTTCCTCGGGGCAGGATTTGCTGGATGCTTTCCCAGCTCAGCCACAGCTCTGGAGTCTGCTCCCAGTCTGCTCCGTTTGGCTCTGGCAGGACCTTCTCCCATCCCTCCCCCTCTGTCCTGGAGGTGACCACGACAACAGGACCTTGCTGCGGAAACCGGGAGATGCTTTTCCACTGGTTTGTGGACGCGTGCTCGGTCTCACGCTCCTCCCTGGGGCTGCGTTAATGAAACAAAGCTCTGGTTGTGGTGTTTTATTTCTGCTGGGCACTCCCACCTCTGCCCCCGGAGCTCTGGGCGTGCAAGATCAGAACCCCGGATGAAAACGGAGGGGCAAACCATAGATGGATGTGCTCACGAGCAATCTGCTGGATCTGCGCTGACAGGAAAAGTCATGGTTTTCACTGAAAAACCCAGCGCTTTCCACTTGCCCTGCAGATCTCAGCAACAGATTCGGCTGTGATCTGCTTTTCAGGGTGCTCAGTGCTGCCTGCGCCTTCCCAAAATCGAGTGATAAGGGTTCACTCTGCTTCAGAGACCAACCCTGGGAGTTTTAAAGTGAGGCAGAAAGCAGGAGGGTCAAAACCCTGAATAATCTGTTCTTCCCTGGCCCAGCCTGTCACACCTGAGATACTTCAGAGGCTCTGGCTGAGAGATTGTTTAGAAGCTTTCCGGTTGGTTTTGTAAGAGACATCTAGGGTTTAAAACACTCAGCCCCTGGGATTTTTTTGGCCAAAATAAGAGGGAATCTGAGAAAAATGTGGCTGTGTTGGGCATCTTGGAGGCAGAAGGATTTTCTGTGGGGTCTGAGCTCGGGGTTGGAGTCAATCACTGAGAGATGCTGGGGCTGGGGTCTCTTCCAGCTCTGTCTCTGCCTGTCTTTTCTGTCCAGTTAATTCCTGACAGGCAGAAACATCTCTGAAGTGCTGGGACAGAGTGACCGGTTTGGGTAAAATCATCACAAAAGAAGGTTTGAGGCTTCACATATTTTCTGCAGGTGCTGGAGTGCTCCTGGTGTAGTTGGTGATCAAATAACCCCAGAAATGGTGCTTTGGCTGCTCGGGGATTTCTGCTTCACAGTTTCCTCATCCAGTGCTGCCCAACCCAGCCCCGGGCAGAATCCAGAGGGTCCCATTCACGCCATCCCATCCGCTCCAAGCCCTTGCCAAAGCTCCGGGTGGGTGAACTGGGAGGCTCAAGGTTCTGCTTTGGGATTTAACTCTTGCAGCAGCGGATTTTCTGAGCATCCCAGAATATCCTGAGTGGGAAGGGACCCACAGGGATCCTCAGCCCAGCCCCTGGCCCTGCACAGACACCCCAACAACCCCACCCTGGGCATCCCTGAGAGCGCTGCCCAAACGCTCCTGCAGCTCTGGCAGCCTCGGGGCCGGGACCATTCCCTGGGGAGCCTGGGCAGTGCCCAGCAGCCTCGGGGGGAAGAACCTTTCCCTGAGACCCATCCCAAGCCCTGACACAGCTCCAGCCGTTCCCTGGATGTGTCCAGGAAAGATTTAAAATCGCTCCTGTCTGCTCTGCGAGCTCAGAGCTCCCACCTGGAACACCTGGAGGGATCCTCCCAAAAGCATTTCCCTCTTCCCTGTCCCTTCCAAGGCTTGACCCCAGGTTTTGCCCAGGCTGAGGAGAGCTTTGCTCCTTGCAGAGGTGCTGCTGGTGCTCTGCCCCCGTGTGCCACATCAGTTCTGGGTTTCGGGGCCGCTGAGGGGTGACATCGATGATCCCTGTCCTGAGGGTGAGGATGATGAGGGAGGCAGAGGAGCTCCCGGCCATGGGCTGGAGTTTCCCCAGGTAAAACACTCGTGTTTGCGCTGTTCTGCCCCCAGGAAGCACATCCCAGCTCTAGGAATGTGGGATCTGGGGTGGGCCTTGAAGGAATGATCCCTTGGTGACCTTTACACCTCCTCTCTTACGGCCAGCGAGGCTCAGAACTGCAGTTCTTGCGCTGTTTTAAAATCCCGTGGGATTTTCAGAAAAATCTGGCATCACCTGAAGCCTCTTAGCCCATTTCTTGTGCCAGAGCCCTAAATCTGTTTGAGTTCTGAACTCCCTGCAGGAATTTTGTGTTGTCTTGTCCCCTCAGGGGCACCCAGGAGGTGAAGTGGTTGCTTTGCCGTGAACTTGGGGCTCATTCAGAATAAACACAATAAAGAGAATGAAATAAAAGAATAAAACGACCGCGGGTGTCTCCCAAGGATCAGGTGACAAGCCCTGCATAAAGTTTCAAATTTTTCTGCATTTATCCTGTGGGGTTTGGGTGCATCTGTCCCTGCTGAAGGAATTCTGTCACTGAGGGGCTCCTGGACCCTGCTGGAAGCCAAGGAATGCCTGGAGAGGCTTCAGTTCTATGATTTGTCAAAGCAGGGCTTGGCTAAGCTTGGCTCGAACTGGGAGATGCTGGGATGGTCAACCCCAGTGGTCAGGAGCAGTCTGAGGTCCTGCTTCCCCAGGATCCGCTGGGAATGTCGTGTTAGGTTGGGAATTGAGGTCCCCTTTGGTTCTTGCTGCTCCCAGGGCAGTGGGGGATGGCTCCTGGATTGCCCAGGGAACGTTTGACACCCCAGGAAACGCCTTCCCAGCTCTGTGGAGAAGAGCCAGAGCCTGGAAGGAATGGAATGGGAAGGAATGGAATGGAATGGAATGGAATGGAATGGAATGGAATGGAATGGAATGGAATGGAATGGAATGGAATGAGAGCCTGAACTGATGAAGCCTGCACTGGAATCTCCTGGCTGGAAGGTCGGAAAGTGGAAAATTAAAACAGAAAGTTTCGGAGCAGGGAAGTTTGTTGGGGATCAGATGCTCTGGTTGGAGCTTTGACAGAGGAAGGATGAACCTAAGGCTGAAATCCAACCTGCAACAAGGAAGGGAATTCTGCAGGATCCAGCTGAGGGCCCAAAATCCCACGTGTGGAATGTCCTGGTGGTGGGTGATGCTCTGGAAGGGTCTCCAGGGAGTGGGAGCTCGAGCTTTGCCTGAGCGGTGCTGGAACTTTATTTCAAAGCAGAGAGAGAGAACGTTCCTTTCTTAGGCTGTGTTCTGGGGATTAAACAGGAATTCTGGCTGGGCAGGGCTACGGGGTGGCCGGAGGAAATTCCTGAAGAGGAAATTCCTGAAGAGGGAAATTCTGAAGAGGGAAATTAAGACAACTGGGAAGTGAAAGGGTTGGACATCAGCTCCGGTCCTGCAAGAAACCCTCCTCCTCTCTGCGGGGTCAGGACGTCCCTGCACGTGAGCAGAGATTTGTGGGGGGCAATGGGGATCTGCTCCCACGTTCCCTGCGTGTGGCAAGGCTCCCCTCGCTGGCAGCGTGCCATCCCTATTTTCCAAGCAGAAAGCTGAGGCGGGGGGAATTGAAAGGGTCCGATCTGCCCAGGGCGTTTTGTTTATTTCCGATCGCGGCAGCAAAGGGGTTTTGTTCCGATGTTTGGGCTGGGATGTGGGGAAATGGAGTTATTTCGGACTGGTTCACGTTCCATCCTCGCTGCCCCTCTCACTGAGGCTGGAATTTGATCCCCGGCTCTGCTTGGGGTTTGTGGGAGCTGCCCATGGTCCCCACGGGATCTGTCCATGTGCTGGGCTCTCTCTGCTGCGCCCAATTGATTCCACGCCCCGCAGAGCCTTTCCGGGCGTCTCTGGGACACTACGGGGCTGAATCAGCACATCCAGGGGTCAAAGCTGTGCTTAAAAATGCACGTTCCTGCTCTAAGGACTAAGCAATAGACTTCCAGCTTATATTTCAATATAATATGATACAATACGATATAATATAATATAATATAATATAATATAATATAATATAATATAATATAATATAANTATTATATTATATATGTTTCAATATGTTTCAATATATTTCAATATATTCCAATATATTCCAATACATTTCAATATATTTCATTGTATTTCAATATATTTCATTGTATTTCATTATATTATAGGAATTGTATTTATTATATCTATGTCTATACTTTAGGATGTACTTAAAGCCTGCATTATGTTGCCCAAGCATTAAACGTTGGGGGGGTTCACCTGGAGAGGAGAAGGCTCCAGGGAGAGCTCAGAGCCCCTTGCAGGGCCTGAAGGGGCTCCAGGAGAGCTGGAGAGGGACTGGGGACAAGGGCTGGAGGGACAGGACACAGGGAATGGCTTCCCACTGGCAGAGGGCAGGGCTGGATGGGATATTGGGAAGGAATTGTTCCCTGGGAGGGTGGGGAGGCCCTGGCACAGGGTGCCCAGAGCAGCTGTGGCTGCCCCTGGATCCCTGGCAGTGCCCAAGGCCAGGCTGGACATTGGGGCTGGGAGCAGCCTGGGACAGTGGAAGGTGTCCCTGCCCATGGCAGGGGTGGGAATGGGATGGGATTTAAGGTCCCTTCCAACCCAAACCATTCTGGGATTCCACGGCTTTAATTCCCAACCCATCCTTGTGCCGTGACCACCTAATTCTCCCTATGAGTCCACAGAAATTCCTGGGAAATCAAGCACCAAACAAAATGTGCGAGGCCTTCAATCACCTGGTAACAATTATTTGTACTTTTGAGCGTTTCCAACCCTGCAGAACTTCCCGCTTTGCCCCACAAAGAGCTGCTCCCTGCTCCTTTCTCTTCCCAGCCACGTTACCCAACTCAACCCCAAATATCAGAGGTGAAATAAATCCTCTCATTGCCACCCTGTGCCTTCAGCCTCTCCATTTTTGTGCCTCCAGTCCCACCTGCTCGGGGTTTGGGTGAGGAAAAGCTCGGCTTAACTGACACATCTTTGTCCTTCCTGATCTTTGCAGCTCAAGCCAAGTTTTCTGTGCCTGGTTGAGTGGGTTTGGATCACGGATGGAAGCTGGGCATTCCCAGGATTTCTGCTTTTTGTGGAGCTGGGTGCTTTACAGAGAGGCTATGGCATCGTCCTGGTTCTCTGAGAGTTTCCAGGAAAGCCTCTTCCCTAAGTTCTTAACAGGAATTAACTTCTAAAGTTATATATTTATACGTGTGAACTCTAAATCCTGCCGTGGCATCACCCACGTTTCTTTAGGAACCCCATTCCTGGCAGCATCAGCAAATTTTCCAGAGAATTGGGTCCCTCTTCCCAAGGGGGAAAAGAAGGATGAGAGACTGAAAAGAGCAGAATCATAAATAAAGAACTCAGGAAGCACAGCCCCACAGATCCGTTTGTTCAGCCCCTGCCAGCGAGGAGCCTGACCCCTTCTCCAGTTCTTCCCTGGGATGGGTTTCCCTGCTGTCCCTGTGGGGTTTATTCCCAGTCTAACAGTTAGGAAAGGCTTTCTGAGGTTCAAACCCACCTTGCCCTGGTCCCAGGTTATTCCCTAACGCCCCAGGCTGTGTTTGGGTTGTCCTGGAGCTGTGCCTGTTTTCACCGCGTAGCCGCAGAGGAGATGCCAAAGAAATCCAAGGAAGTAAAAGTGCGTTTGCCTCTGGCTCTCAGTCCGTTTGTTGTTGGACTGGCCAGCAGCAAATCCCTGGAGTGCTCTGGAGTGTTTGGAGCATTACCCAGCAGGTGCCAGGTACCCTAAATCCTCCCACATTTCCGCCGAGATCCTAAACCTTTCCACATTCCCACTGAGATCCTAAACCGTCCCTCATTGCCGCTGAGATCCTAAACCTTCCCACATTGCCGCCGAGATCCTAAACCTTTCTACGGTGCCACTGAGGCTCGCAGGAAGTTTAAAGAGAAACTTCCAGAGTTCTGAAGCCATGTCCAGAGGCAAAGGGAAGGGGGTGGCTGGCCAGGAGCGTTGGACCATGAGCCATCATCTCATCATCTTCTGACCCGTCTAAACTCCCTCAGCTTCAAAAAGGACGTGATGCCCCCAACTCAGTCCCGTTTTTTTCCAGTGGAGTGATCAGTGGGAAGAGAAAGGTCACATGAGGAATTAATCTGGAATCCTAACACCAACATTCCGCAGGATCCTCGCTCCGAACCCCGTGGTGCTGCAGAAAGGCACCGGGCAGGGAGCAGAGCAGCCATGATGCAACCGCCACCCAAGACACCAGCAGCGAACAAAAAGTGCCTCTTACCTGCTCTGCCGAGGAGCACGGCGGCTTTGGGGGCTCCCCTACGGCAGCTGGGAAGCAGGAAAGGAAAAGAGAGGGAAAACAATCTCTGTTGAGTGGGGGTTGTGCCGATTTTGGGAAAGAAGAGGCCGCAACATCCAGTGAGAGCTCTGGCATTCGCAAACCACCGCTCGCTGGGTTTCTCTGAAATGTGACCCCATTTCCTTGTTGCACAGGAAAGGAAAGGAGAGCAAACAAAAGCTGTGCAGCTCTGAGGAGTGACAGAGCTCTGAGATCTTCCCCGTGCCAGGGCAGGGGTCTGCTGTGGAAGAGAACAGGGCAGAGGGAGGTGGTGAGGAGCTGTCGTTATTTAAATGAATGCTTGAGGGGGAGACGTTGCTTGGGGAGCAAAGTTCTCTTCTTCAGCAGTTCCCACTGAGCAGATGTTGGTGGGAAAGGGAATCTCTGTCGTGAGGGTCTTTGCCACAGGATCACAGGATCAGCTGGGCTGGAAAACCCTCTGAGATCATCAAGGCCAAGCTGTGCCCAATCCCCACCTTGTCCCCAGAGCCCTGAGTGCCACGTCCAGGCCTTCCTTGGGCTCCTCCAGGGATGGGGACTCCAAACCCCCCTGGGCAGCCCCTTCCAAGGCCTGCCCACCCTTTCCATGGAGAAATTCCTGCTGATGTCCATCCTGAGCCTCCCTGGCACAACTTGAGGCCGTTCCCTCTCCTCCTGTCCCTGTTCCCTGGGATCAGAGCCTGACCCCCCCCGGCTGCCCCCTCCTGTCAGAGCCGTTGTCACGCCAGGCTGTGCCTCTTGGAAATCACGGAGGAGTAAGGAAAATGGAATTTCTTTGGATTTTCCACATCCAAGCCAGGAGCTACTGAGAAAGGCCCTCTGTGAAGGGCTGCTTGGGAGTTGTGGTTTGTGATGGACAAGAGCAGGCTCAGGAACCCAAGAAGCCTCTCGTGGCCTGGTTCTCCTCCCTGTTTCAGTGATCAGCTTTTTGTGGTGCCAGAGTGGCCAGAATGTTGCCAGCTGGGCTGGAGACCTTCCATCTCCTGTGCCACCATTGCCAGCTGGGCTGGGGAACTTCCAGCTTTGGTCCCACCATTGCCAGCTGGGCTGGGAACCATCCAGCTTTGGTTCCACCATTGCCACCTGGGCTGGGGACCTTCCATCTCCTGTGCCACCATTGCCAGCTGGGCTGGGGAACTTCCAGCTTTGGTCCCACCATTGCCAGCTGGGCTGGGAACCATCCAGCTTTGGTTCCACCATTGCCAGCTGGGCTGGGGACCTTCCATCTCCAGTGCCACCATTGCCAGCTGGGCTGGGGACCTTCCATCTCCAGTGCCACCAAAGGTGTTTATGTTTTGCAGGGTTTCCAGCTGCTCCTCAGGGCCGGGTCTCCCTTTCCAGCAGGAAAAATCCCCATGTTTCATCCCCATCTCGCTGCCACCTCTCCTGGAACTGTAGGGCCTTGGGCACTACAGGGAAAAGGGCCAGCCTTGGAGAAAGGCTGTGGCACCACAGAATCATGGAATGCTTTGGGCTGGAGAGGAACCTTAAAGCCCATCTTGTTCCGACTCCCTGCCATGGGCAGGGACATCTCCCGCTGGATCAGGATGCTCCAGCCTGGCCATGACTAATTCCTGCTGAATGCAAAGAGGTGTCCCAAGGATGAGGTGTCCCAAGGATGGGCAATCCCAAAGTTTCTTGCTCTTGCTGGCAGAAAATTGAACTGCAGAAGTCGGGACTAAGGCCCTGATCCCAGCAGGATGGGCTTAATGATGTTCAGGACTGATTGGAATAAAAGAATTTGGGAATAAGGTTGGATTGGCAGTACAAAGTGTCCCATTTTCACGTGGAGCTGTTCACGACGTTTACCCAGAAATCCACAACAAAGCTTTTTCCAAGGACAAGGTGAGATCCTGAGGTGAAAATGCAGCACCCCAAGGCCCCTCCCCTGCAGCACCCTCGGCAAAACCCACCTGAGTGTTTGTCCTTTGCCCCAAAATCCCCGACAAATTCTGGGATCAGGCACAACGATCTTGATAATCACTTCTTGATGGCTCCCCTCTCAGCCTGTGGCTCCTTCGAGCCACACGTTTGGGAAGCACCGACCCTATTTTATTTAACACCTGGGACTAATTAAGCCCAGCTTTACTGTTGGGCAATTAGTTTACATGTCTGTGCCCCGGTGGAAAAACAAACCCGTTTGTTTCCAGCTCGTTTCACTCGCAGGTTCTCAACCTGCAGCCTCTGGGCTCCAAACAAAGCCGAGCACTTTGTTTATTGCTGCAGTAGCTGAAGGGCTGAATGGAGCTTTGTTGTGTTGGGTGCTGAGCAGCCGTAAAAAGGGTGAGTCTGTGGCCAAGGAGCTTGTCCCAACATGGACTTGGGGCCAGGCTGTGATGTAGAGCCAGAGCTGGGAACTCTGCCCAGGCCCTGCAGTTCAGACGTAGCAAGGGAGGGAGAATATTTCGCTTTATGTACAAAATGCTTACACAGAATTACCCCAGCAGGCCTCAGCTCCGTTCCCTGTGTGTCCTAACGGCAGCCGGGACAGAGCCTGCAGCCTTTTCAAGCCCTCCAACGAGCCCTGACCTCGGTGTCCTGCAGGGTGGACGCGTTGGGCGTCATCCAGCACCACCGGGAAGCGCCAAATCGGCCTGGAAGCGTTGGTCTTTGTGCTTCCCTGGGGTTCAGGCCATCATCCCGGGGGGTTTCCATCATCCTGGCGGGTTTCCATCATCCCGGGGGGTTTCCATCATCCCAGCTGAGTTTCCATCATCCTGGTGGGGTTTCCATCATCCCAGTGGTGTTTCCACCATCCCAGCAGGGTTTCCATCATCCCAGGGGGTTTCCATCATCCCAATGGGGATTCCATCATCCCGGAGGGTCTCCATCATCCCGGCAGGGATTCCATCATCCCAGCGGGGTTTCCATCAAGCCAGAGGGTTCCCAGCATCCCGGTGGGTTTCCCAGCATCCCGGAGGGTTCCCAGCATCCTGGGGGTTCCCAGCATCCTGGCAGGGTTTCCATCATCCCGGGGTGTTTCCATCATCCCAGTGGTGTTTCCATCATCCTGTCAGAGTTTCCAGCATCCCAGGGGTGTTTCCATCATCCCAATGGGGATTCCATCATCCCAGAGGGTCTCCATCATCCTGGCAGGGATTCCATCATCCCAGTGGGGTTCCCAGCATCCCAGAGGGTTCCCAGCATCCCAGAGGGTTCCCGGCATCCCAGCGGGGTTTCCATCAACCCGGAGGGTTCCCAGAATCCCAGAGGGTTCCCAGCATCCCGGAGGGTTTCCATCATCCCGGAGGGTTCCCGGCATCCCGGAGGGTTTCCATCATCCCGGAGGGTTCCCGGCATCCCGGAGGGTTTCCATCATCCCGGAGGGTTCCCGGCATCCCGGCCGGGCCCGGCGCGCTCCGTGCAGCCACAGGAGGGTGCAGCGTCCCCGGGCTGCTGCCGGCGCCGGGCGCGCTCCTCTCCATTCCCCCTCCCCGAACAGCGAGGATTTCAAATATCTGCTGGAAATTCAGCCTCGTCTCCCCATCCTCGGGGGAGGAAGGAGCTGGGTGATTTTGGAGGTGAAATCTGGGGGTTGTTGCTTGCTTGTGAAACCATTTTTTCAGGCAGATTTTCAGGCAGTTTCTGATACCAAACTCGTCTGAAAAATAAACTTTCTAGCGCCCTCAGGGACTGAAAATTCCTATTTTTTATGCTATTTATCACCTCCTCCTCCTCTTTGCTGTGAGCCTCTGCTCTTTTTACCATTCCCTGTTTTCCAGGATTTGTGCAGGTGATGAAAGTCTTGGCTTGTGAGGGTTGTGCAGCTCCATCCCCTCCTCAGAGACAGGTCAAGACTGGAGTAAAACCCGGTTTTGGAGCTGGTCTGGAGGGTCCTCGGAGGAGTGCTGGTTTGGCGGAATTTGCCTTGTAAGTCAGGAGCCTCAAACTCTGTATTTACCACCCAGGAGGGACTGGAAACCCTGCACATCAGGGAAAAACAAGTTTTCCAAAGGGTCTGGCAGAACAGAGCCACTCTCCGGGGAAGGAAAGCTGGGAATCTGCCCCTTAGTCCCTGTTCATTCCACGCTGAGTGTGTTTGAGACGAGCCCCAGCAGACAGAGCACCCCTGCAATGGCACCAGGCCACGCTCGCAGCAATTAGTTTTCCCTTGGCCGGCAGCAGCACCATTCAATTAAACCCCAAATATTTTGTTCAGTTGCTCTTTTCTGGGTGTGCTCTGGGGGCTCAGACAATGGCCAGCGTGGCCTGGGGAGGAAGGAAACCACTCTGTCCACCCAGACAGGGAACTGGCCCAAAATCCAGCCCAGCAATCAATCCCAGTCCCTTTGAACTCGGTTTTCCAGTGCAGAGCCAGCCCTTTCCAGTCTGGACAGAGAGAGTGGCTGGAGTGGAGCTGGGGGCTGTGATCTCCCACCCTCAGCCAGCTCCTCCTGGGAGCAGAGGATGTTTTCCCTGTTTTTTCAGGGCTATTCAGATGAGCAAACCTTCCAGGCAACACAAAATGCTGGGGGACTCCGGAGGTCCTTCCTGGGCACCTCCTGCTGCTGCTCCATCCCAGGAGGGGCATTCAGAGGGCTCCAAAAAGGCTTTAGACACACTCATGGCAGAAGATGAATCACGGCTGGCACAGCTCCTGCTCAGGTTCATCCTGCTTTGCTGACAGCAGAGGATTCAGGAGGATCCACCACGAAAACACCGCAGCTTCTTGCTTTTTCCTTCATCCCTTTGTTGCTTGTTTTTTAGGCCAGCATCCCATTAGGACACGGGGACGGCCAGGCCTTTGAGGCTTTTTTCTTTCTCCATCCCCATCTCACGGTCTGGTGGCTGCAGGCTGGTGCTGGGGCAGCCTGGGTGGCACCAGGGACCGTGGCCAGGAGCTGGCTGGGCCTGGCAGGGTCACGGCAGGACACGAGGCTGCAGGGGCTGTCCTGGCACCCACGCCAACTGCCCAGGGGTGCAAATCCCGCCTCGCTGTCCCAGAGCTCCCCTGCAATCCCCCGCTGGGGTCTCAGGTTCAGGGAGTTTGCTTTAATACATCCGTATAATATATTTTTATATATTACATCTCCCCCTGGCAACTTTTCCGCCCTTAACCCTTCATTCAAATCCTCCGGGAAGAAAAGGCACCTCCGGGGTGCTGTTGGGGTTGCTCTGTCCCCACAGAGGGCTCAGGCTGGGGGTCCATCCACACCCTGGCGCTTCCATCCTTTCCCCAGCGCCCCTCTCTCTTCCCAGGGGAAAGCAGGGCAGCTCGGAAAGGCTCCTTTTCCCAGCATTTGCGGCACTGCCGGGTAATTCTCTCTCCACCAAGGCTCACAAACTCGGCTTTGGAATCCCAGAGCCGCCTTCAGAAGGGAGGAGGAAATGAGCTCCTGCCTTTCATTGTTGCTGATGGCTCGAGGTGTCCCGCGCGGGGGTTGTTTGGAAACAAGCAGCATTTGGTCATTTCCAGGGTTTTTTTCTCCACTCTGGAGGTGGGCTGTCCCCGGTGGGACGCTCCACGGTGGCAGCAGGGCAGGAGAATGCCGGGATCCAGCGGGGCCGGAATGATGTAACTGCGGAGGGAAGGGACTCCTGAAAACATCGGCGAGTTCTGGAGGGCTTTTTTTGGATTCCAAGCCAGCCCCTGCCCTTGCTGTGAGCACGGCTGCCTTTCAGGCCATTTCCTCACACACTCCCTGGGTTTTTAAAACCATTTGGAAAGCTCCGGTTAAAATGAAGGATGGGGGTGGTGTTTGTTGTTGGGGGGAACAAAAACCAAACCAAAACCAATCCTGGCTCGCTTTATCTGCTTTGCCCGCCGCTATCGGCACGGGCTCTCTGCTTTATGGCTTTTCCTGGGATGTTTTATCCACCGGGGAGCCGCCGGCATCGCCTCCAGGGCTGCCCCGAGCTCCCTCCCTGCTCCTCCACAGAAAGGCTGATTAGTTTTATACTGTTTCAGCCAAGACCTGCCTTCTGCACTGATGTCAGCAGTCAGGGCGGGACTTTTCCAGCCTTGTGGGTTTGGGGATTTTTTTTTTCTTTTTTTCTTTTTTTTTCTTTTTTTTTTTTTTCTTTTGGATAATCCTGGCAAAATTCCTGAGCAAAGTTGTTGGGGTTTGGTTTTTTTTTTTTTTCCCCTTTTTTTTTTTTTTTTTTTTTTTCTTTTTTTTTCTTTTTTTTTTTTTTCTTTTGGATAATCCTGGCAAAATTCCTGAGCAAAGTTGTTGGGGTTTGGTTTTTTTTTTTCTCCCTTTTTTTTTTTTTTTTTTTTTCTCGAGCAGCCCCTATCCATGTGCTGCCTCCGAGCCGCTCTCTTATTACTGCTCACTTCCTGAAAGGAGACTTTTTAGCAAAGCCTCCAGCTCCAGCTCTGCCTGGGTCTGACAGAAGAAAGTTCTTGAGGAAGGCGACACAAACCCTCAGCCTGGAAACTTTCTGACACGCGCAGGGCTGAGGGGGAGAGAGGAGCTTTTGGCTGCTGCTGGGAAAAAAGAAGAGGGAAAAAAAAAGACAGAGAGAGAGAGAGAAGCTGAAGGAATTAAAAGGGGGGAAAAAAAAAAAGAAGAAAGAAGGGAAAACACTCGAAAAGGTAAAACGCTCTTTAAAATAATTTTTCCAGAGGAGACTCTTTGAGGTTGGAGTGGGGTGGTCTGGGGTGGAGGGAACGCGAATGTTCTTTGAAATCAGAACCGTCTCCCTGGAGAAGGAATGAGCCCGGAGAGCCTTGCACGCTGGAAAAACATTTATGAGAATGAAAACCATGTTCACCCTTCCCCAACATTCAGAGTTTCCATAAAAACGCAGGCTTGTGTTTCAAAGTGGCTGCGGGCAGCAGGAGCCGGGATCTCGTGCGCTGCCTCCCCCGCCTCCCCCAGCCCCTCTCGGCTGCACTTTTTTAATTGCATTAACCCAGGGATCGAATGTCTGCTGCTCTAAGCCCCAAATCTCCTCTGCTGGGCTGCCCGGGGCGAAGCTCTCAGTTACAGAGAGCAGCAGCTCCGAGCCCCGCTGCAGAATGAAGCGTTCCTCGCTGCCTTCATTCCTGAGAATAAACACAGCCCGCGCTCCCTCTCCCTCTTTCCCTGTCTCTCTCTCCATCTTCAGGAGCTGCCAATGCCTCTCTCCCTCCTGATGTGCTCGGAGGATTTATAAAGAGTCTGCCCTGAAAAAGTTGCAGTGTCACTGACTCCGTGTGCATCCCCAGGAGCTCGGCCCCACTGCTCCGCTCGTTTCTCTCTTTGCTTTAATTACGTTTTAAAGGTGGTTTTTTTATTATTTAAAAAAGAAATCAATCCCTCAGAAGATGTTATTTTAAACATCAAAGTAAATATTAGTGATGGTGAGATGCCAGAAGATTATCTCATTAGAGCTGAAGGAGCTGGGCTATAAATAGAGAGGAGTTTATAAAATAACCTTGGCAAATATCTGCCAGAGGGGAAGAATCAACCGAGAGGGAAGTGCGGAGCTGCGCCGGGGGCAGGTACCCTCTGCAGCAAAACGCAACATTTCACCCCGAGGCCCATTTCTGGGGACTTTTTCTGTGGTCAAGATGCAAACCTCAGGGGGCGTTTGTGTTCCTGCCGCAATCCCTGCCCATACCCCTGGTGCTGGACATGGCCCGGCCCCACCAGAGCTCTGGTTCTGGGCGTGCTCGGCCTTCTTCTCGTCAGCAGCGCCCAACGGTGCCAGGGTGGGATGCAGGGCACGGCTGGGCATGGCAGGAGGGGGTTGGGAACTCTTTGTTCCCCTCTGGTCTCCCGAACTGCTCCGTGGGATGCCCAGGTGATTCCCAGCGCCGGGATGTTCCCTGTGTTGGGAACAGCCTTGCCTGGACTGCTCCGAGGTGCCTCCATCGGTGAGGCTTCCTCCAGTTCTTGGGAGGTTGTTCCCAAAGTTTCTCCATATATGGAACGTGCTGAGTGCTCCAGTTGCTCCATCCTCAGCCTCCCGCTGTTCCTGCTTGGCCCCAGGGCAGCACCCTCTGCTCCCCTCCTCCTCCTGCCCTCCCAAAAACCTCCCGGCGCCTCTTGGGGCGGCTCCAGCTGCATTCCCCGAGCGGCTGCTCCTGGGGTGGGATGGGAAAGGTGCTGTCATCTCCTGCAAATCAGCTCTGCCCGGATAAGGCTGGGGGGGCCGAGCTGTTTCCCTTGGCACAGGGAGGCCCCGATAAGCCGGGCCTGAGCAGCCGCGGAGAGGCTGAAGAGGAGCCCCGAGGGGAGGAAGGTGCTGCTGCTCAACATAAACAGTGTCTGCTCCTCAAACCTGAAACACGAGAGGCTCTCTTATCACCCATGGCTCCAGGCCACCCAGGGACTGCTGGGGAGGAGCCGCTGTTCTCACCATTCCATGAAATCCTGGTCCGGAGACAGCCCGGGCTCCACTGCCCAAAGGAGCAGCTCCACAGAGGGCCCTCAGCGCAGGAGGCGCCCAGGGATGATCCCGTGCAAACCCTTATCTCCAGCTTATCTGAAACCCCCGGCTGCAAACCCCACTTTTCTCGCCAAGTTTCCAGCAGTTAATTCCTTCTGAGCCGGGAGCACCGCAGGATGTGTTTGTCACGTCCGTTCCTGCCTCGGTCTTGAGTTAACACAAAATGAGCTTGAAACAAACAGAATTGGGACCAAAGCCGTCACGTTTTCAGAAACAATCGCTGGGTGATGGCAGCTCGGATGTGCTGAAGACACACAAGGCACAGAGGTCTTCGCTTGACCCCACCACTGCAGGAAAAGTTTGCAGGGCGAGGAGTTACAAACTTTTCCCGGGAATCTGTGAGCAGGTCGGATCTCGTGCGGTGACTGGGGAGTGAGACATGGAAAAGCACCAGCCTGGAGACAGCCTCGTTTTCCAGCGCCGAGGGAGGTTTAAAGGGACACCATCCGAGCCAATTTTCCCACCTCGGTTACTGTGAGGGCCTTCACTGAAGTCTGCAGCCGACTGAAGGATTGGGAGAGTCTCCACTGGGAAACTGCCGGAATATTTTAGCTCCGTCTGACTTCGGTGGAGCAATGGCAGCGCACGTGTGAAGCGCAGGGTCTCCATCCAGCTGCTCCCTTGCTGCTCCTCTCTCACCTTCTGCATCCTCCCAGGCTGAGAAATGCTTGGGATATTCCATGCCTGACTGCTCAGTGTCTTTCATGGGATCATGGAATGGTTTGGGTCGGAAGGGACCTTAAAGCTCATCCAGTTTCCCCCTCTCCTGTGGGCAGGGACACCTTCCACTATCCCAGATTGCTCCAAGCCCCGTCCAGCCTGCCCTTGGACACTTCCAGGGGTGGGACATGCATGGCTTTACGCTTCTTTTTGTCACCCAACCCACCGTTACCAATACTGTGTTTCCTACTCTTCCATCGTAGCTTAATTTAAAAGGAAAAACGAGTTAAAATGAATCTATTCCTGTGCAGTGCTGCGAAGTTTTTGAACTCAATCACTCCTAAATGTTGGTCCCAACTGAGCTAAACTGGCAGGTGAACTCCTGGCCTCCTCCTGTGGGATTTGTGACCTCGGTGGGAAGTGGTTTTTGACCAAAACGAAAGCGCAAAGGATGAGTTCAGTCCTGTCAGGGTTAGGGGCTCTTCATTCCCTGGCCAGAGAGGAAGGAGCTGCATCTAGGCCACACCATCTGGGTTTCCCTGAGTAAAGAACCTACAGGGAGGGGAAAAGGGCCCAAAACCTCTGCCCAGCAGAGTCCTGGAGCTCCCAAGGAGCCTGGACGTGATCTGCAGGTCTGTCAGGGCTGGAGGGATTCCACAGCCGAAGTGTTCTGCGAGGCTTCATCCCACAGGAGGCATCCCCATCCCTGCAGGGCTCCCCTGGCAGGGGGTGACCTGTCCTGGGGGCTGTGGGCGCCTCTGTCATGGTCACTGCCCTGCACCAAGGGGACCCCGGGGTCATTGCCTGGGGGTGACCCCATGGTCCTGCACCGACTGTTCCCTTGGCTGCTGCCAAATCACTCTGGGTTTGTCCTGCTGTGGAAGGAACATTCTCTGTGTCACCACGATGTCACTTCTCTGACTGGTTCTGCTTTCCTGGGAGGACAGGGAGGTCCTAACTGGCTTTGCTGCTTTGGGGTCCCTCTCCACTGCTCCCTGCATTTCCTCTGAGCCACTCCTGTGACCCCATAGCACAGCCTGGGCTGGGTGGTCCTGACCCAACATCAAAGGTAACGCAGCTCTGAGAGTGGAATGGGACCAGAGTCCCCCTCGTGTCCCTTCCAACCTCACTTATTCCTTGATTCAGCCTGGCAGGACCAGCTGTTCCCTTGGCTGCTGAGCTGGACCGTGCTGTGGATCCGTCCCATGCTGTGGATCCGTCCCCTTGGCCAGGACTGGGCCACTGCTGGATGAGGCTGTGCTGTGACAGGGACAGAAGGAGCTGCTGAGCCCTGGGCTCACTGCAGCTCCCTCAGTGCTTCTCACAGCTCTGCTGGGTAGCAGGAGTCACCTCGGAGGCTTTTCTTGGGAAATTCATTGGAGTTCTCCAACTCCAACCTGAGACTGTGGGGGGCACAAGGTGCGGCACCTGGTGACAGGGGCTGTAGGGGGACTTCACCCTCCCCTGTAGCACGTCCAGTCTGATAACCAGACACGTCTTTGTCGACTGTGAGAGTGGGGAGGCCCTGGCACAGGGTGCCCAGAGCAGCTGTGGCTGCCCCTGGATCCCTGGCAGTGCCCAAGGCCAGGTTGGACAGGGCTTGGAGCAGCCTGGGACAGTGGAAGATGTCCCTGCCCATGGCAGGGGGGTGGAACTAAATGAGCTTTAGGATCCCTTCTCACCCAACCCATTCTGTGACTGGGGTATGGCCCTGTCCTCCAGCCTGGCTGACGAAGAGCCAAATCGCAGGTGCGACGCTCGGCGTGGGAGAGCCGTGGCAGCTGCTCGCGAGCTGTAACTGCACGAACCACACAAACCGCGCTCCTGCCTCAGCTGGGACTCCCAGCACGGCGCAGCTCCCGCCTGGAGAGGGCCGGGGGGGTTCCGCAGGTGAGCAGAGCTCGGTGTTGGCACACGAGGGTGTTTGTGCAAGCCCGGGCTCGGCGCCGTGCGGGGCTGGGTTGTGTAAGCACCGGGACTGCTGGAGGGCAGCTGCGGGAGCCGGCCCTGCCGGGATGGAGAGGGGAGCCGGCCCTGCCGGGATGGAGAGGAGAGCCGGCCCTGCCGGGATGGAGAGGGGAGCCGGCCCTGCCGGGATGGAGAGGAGAACCGGCCCTGCCGGGGTGCAGGTGGCTGGGTCTGTGTCTGCTTCCCTGCCCGCTCCGAGGTGTGAGCATTCCCGGCCTTTCCCAGAGCCTGGGGCGCTTTCCTGGCAGAGCGCTGGTGCCGCTCCGTGCGGGGAGGAGCAGCAGGAGCACAGGGAGAGCTGCCCGTGCACAGGCCCGGGAGCTCTGGATGGAGCTCTGGATTGGGCTCTGGATGGAGCTCTGGATGGAGCTCTGGATTGGGCTCTGGATTGGGCTCTGGATGGAGCTCTGGATTGGGCTCTGGATGGAGCTCTGGATGGAGCTCTGCATTGAGCTCTGCATTGAGCTCTGGATTCTCTGCTGGCTGTGCTGAACCCCACAGAGAGGGAGCGTTCCATGGAGGCAGAGGCAGCCAGGGAGATGCCGCGTATAAAAATGGCATTTGGCCATGGGATATCCGCAGGAATGGGATGGCAGCACACGGGGAGTGTGGGCACCAGACCTGTCTGCAGGTGGTGGTGTGCACATGCAGATAACGCGTTATCAACGTGCAGATAACATCTATCCCGTGCAGATAACGTGTATCCCCGTGCTGCTAATGTGTATTCCCATGCAGATAGCGTGTATCCATGTGCAGATAATGTCCATCCCCGTGCAGGTAACATCTGTTCCATGCAGATAGCGTGCATCCCCATGCTGATAACGTGTTATCACGTGCAGATAACGTGTATCCATGTGCAGATAATGTCTATCCGCATGCAGATAGCATGTATTCCCATGCAGATAAGGTGTGTCCCCATGCAGATAGCATGTATTCCCATGCAGATAACGTGTATTCCCGTGCTGATAACGCGTTATCACGCGCAGATAACGTGTATCCATGTTAAATCCACATACAAACCCCACGTATCCCCATCCCCACGCAGACAAGCGGCTGCAGCCGTGCCCTGGCTGCATGTGGGTGACACATGTGTCCCTGTGCTCATGGGACATGTGCGTCACTGGCAGGGCCCTGTGGTGGGCGATGCACGCGGTTAATGACTGGCACTCCGTTAATGACTGGCACTCCGTTAATGACTTGCACCCTCAGTTAATGACTGGCACTCCCTGGTGCAAGTTAATGACTTGCACCCTCAGTTAATGACTGGCACTCCGTTAATGACTGGCACCCAGTTAATGACTGCCCGGTCTCTCTCTAATCCCGGCCGCTCTGTGCCTGGCTGGAGCCAGCGAGGAGAGCGGTGGCAGAGCGCCAGCAAGTCTGGGTCGCATGGAGCGGCTCCAAACTCTTGCATAAGTCCCGTCTGAGAGTGGACCTGCTTGGTGGAGTCCTCTCCCTAGAGCAGAGGGAGTCCCAGGATGGGAGCACTGGGAATCCCAGTCCCCACCTTTCCACCCGGCTGGAATTTGGCAGCTCCCAGCAGGGCTCAGCCCTGCCCCGGGCCCGGCTCCCCACGCCGAGGAGGATCGGAGCTGGCACTTCCCTGCTGCTTTCCTGCTGAGGACCTCCGAGCATTTTACCACACTTGGAGAAGTGCAATGACCCCGGCGTTCCAGATAGGGCCAGATCCTTATGTAACGCAGGGATAGGATTTCCAGAAAGCCAAGCAGGCGGTGTCAGAGCGAGGTCGCTGCTCCCAGCTCTCCTCTCACTGCCCTGGCTTTGGCACGGGCTTCTTTTGCCCCTTTGCTGGCAAAATTAAAGATTTTGGAGAGGAACGAGAGGGGAATTCAGCCCTTTCCTCACTGCGATTGCACTGCAGATTTGACTGTGAAACAATTCTCGTGTTTTTGAAAGAAACCCTCCTCCCACACAGCGCTGGAGCGAGCCCAAAGCCCTGTGAAGTTGCTGTACAAAGGGATGCAGGGTGTGCCCGGCCAGAGCACAGCAGGGCCGGGCGTGGAGCACCACGGAGAGCCTGCAAGAGGGAGCTGGTGGTCCAAAGGCAGGGACGGAGTGCCCCTGGCACCCAGGCTGGCACCGGGGTGCTGGCAGGGGGACAGAGACCCCGGGTCAGACCCCTCAGCTCGCAGGGTCACGCTGCCAGTGTCAGTCTGGATTTCCCGCGTTGCTGGGGAGCGCTTTTGGATGGGGTCGGATCTGATCTGAGCGGTGTGAGAGCAGCATCTCCCCTCCTGGGGAGCCGAAATCAGCCCCGCAGTCACTGGGGTGTGCAAGGAACAGCTCTTGGGGCGAGGCAAATCAGCCCGAGCGAGTGAGGGGGGCTGCACTGAGCGTCCTGGGCCCCCTCCCAGCCCCGAGGGTGCCAGCAGGGAAGGGATAGGCAGAGCCCTTGGCATTGCACAGCGGGGGATTGGTGTCAGGGGCGAGCAGAGGGGTGGCAGGGCAGCCAGAGGGTGGCGGGGCAGGCAGGAACCATCCCAGGGCTGGAGGCTGCAGCGTTCTGGGAGCAGGGATAACTCCGTGTTTCTAATTCTTCGCTCGCCGTGGCCCCAGAGAGGCCACGCTTGGAGCAGCAAAGCAGATTATGGCTCAAGTTCTTGTTTTATGTTCTGCAGACCTGTGGCTTTAACCCCTTGCTCGCAGCTTGCAGATGCTCCTGGCAGCAAAAATGCCGATTTCTGTGGGTTTAACCCCTAGAGCTGAGAAATGACTTCCCGGTGGAAGTCCTGTCGTGCTGGCAAGATGACTGTGGGAAGACTTCTGCCATCTGCAGCTCAGCATGTTTTCCACTTGGCAGCCCAGCCAAATATTTTGTTGGGAATATCAGGACGTTCTCCTCCTGCTGGAAGCCGGGGAGGTCTCTCGGACAGCTTTGCATCCCCCACGTGCTCACCCCGTGCCGCGGGAGGAGCAGCCTGGTGGGGGGAGCGGGGCTGTTTATTCCGTCCTCAGGAACGTGCAGGAACCTGCCAGGAGCCGGGAGCCGGGAGCTGGGAGGTGGCTGAGCACGCACGGAACACCCACGGCCCCGGGGAGTGCGGCGGGGGAGACCCCCCCAGCCAGCAGCAAACACAGAAATGCATCACAAACTCTGAGGGACCTGCTCCTGCCAGGCCCTGGGGTGTGCAGAGAGGGGTGAGGAGGAGCGGGGATGCAGAGAGAATGAGAAGGGTTCAAACGTCTTCGCCCGGGCCGGGGAGGGATTGTCCCGCTCTGCTCTGCACTGGGGCAGCCTCAGCTCCAGTGCTGGGGGCACTCTGGGCACCACAAGATCAGAAGGATCCAAAGCTGTTGTAGAGTGTCCAGAGGAGGGACACGGAGCTGGGGAAGGGTCTGAGGAGCAGCTGAGGGCACTTGGCTCGTTCAGCTGGAGCAGAGGAGACCGAGGGGAGGCTCCTCGGGGGCTGCAGCTCCTCCCGAGGGGAGGCGGAGGGGCAGGGGCTGAGCTCTGCTCTGGGACAGGGACAGGAGCCCAGGGAACGGCTGGAGCTGTGTCAGGGCTTGGGATGGATCTCAGGGAAAGGTTCTTCCCCCCGAGGCTGCTGGGCACTGCCCAGGCTCCCCAGGGCATGGTCCCGGCCCCGAGGCTGCCAGAGCTGCAGGAGCGTTTGGGCAGCGCTCTCAGGGATGCCCAGGGTGGGGTTGTTGGGGTGTCTGTGCAGGGCCAGGGGCTGGGCTGAGGATCCCTGAGGGTCCCTTCCAGCTCAGGATCTTCCATGCTTCTACGCACAAATCTTTGATTCTGTGATTCTGGAGCCCCAGGAGCGGCTGAGGGAGCTGGGAAAGGGGCTCAGCCTGGAGAAAAGGAGGCTCAGGGGGGACCCTGTGGCTCTGCACAACTCCCTGACAGGAGGGGACAGCCGGGGGGGGTCGGGCTCTGCTCCCAGGGAACAGGGACAGGAGGAGAGGACACAGCTTCAAGTTGCCCCAGGAGACGTTCAGATGGGATATAAGAAAAAATTCCTTCACTGGAAGGGTGAAGGTTGGTTCCAGCTGAGTGTTTACAGCCAAAACCTGAGGCCCTCCATGAAACAGTGACCGCAGGTGACGGGGGGACTGTGGTGTCGGGTGACTTTGGGATCAGCATCCAGGAGCTACAGGCACTAAGGGGCTGTTGTGTGTCCTGGGGGGCAGCTGGGACCCCAGCAGCAGGAAAGAGCCCCCTGTGTGTGGCAGGGGACCCGTGTGAGTGGTGGGAAAGCCTGACAGCTCTGGTGCCGCTGCTGCCAAGTGCCCCTCGCTGCGCTGGCACAGCCCCTGAGCCACAGATCCCTGCAGTCCCTGCTGTGTTTAACTTGGATTCCACAGAAAATGCGGCCTGTGGAGCCAACCCGGTGCTCACAGCTCTTCCCCCCAGAGATAAACTCTGACCTGGTGGAACAACTCCCAGCCTGGAGCGGCCGGAGGAGCAGAAATCCCTGCGGTGCTGTTTGTAGGGGCTGCCAGGGCTGCTGAGGTGCTGCTCAGCCCCTTGGGGGGCTCAGGGGGCACCTGGGGCCAAAAAGGGACCAAGCTGTGGGATGTGGCACCTCTATAACCCCGATAGCCCCAGTGTGGTTATGGGGTGGTGTCAATGCCCTGTTCTACAGAAGGATAAAATAACCTCGAGGCTTTCATTCCTTGAAATAACACAGCCCAGAAACGCTGCTGGGCTGGTGCAGCTGTGGGGTCCTGCTCCCACTGCTTTCCCACTGCTTTCCCACTGTTCCCAGTGCTCCCACTGGGGTGCTGCTCTCACTCCTCCACTGTTCCCAGTTCTCCCAGTGCTCCCATGCCTGGAAGATGTCAGTGGAAGGCCTGGCAGGAAGCAGAAATCTGTGTTTGTATTTATTTCTCCCTCAAAAAAAATTTTTAAAAAAAGGGAAAAGGACACCTGAGCTCATAATTTGCAAAAGTTGGATGAGAAACCTGGAAGCCGCCGGGCCCTGCGTCTTTAAAAGCAGTTAAATTCCTCTTCTCTGCACTAGGAGGCACCTTGAACCTTCCTCTTGGCCCCGAGCAGCGCCCATCTGCTTCCTATTACCTTCCCCTGGCGCTGCCTCTGGAGCCGGCCGGGCAGCCGGGCTTCCAGGGAATTCTGTCTGCAGCGCCGCGGCTGAAATTAGGAACAGTTGTCATCCGCCTCGCTCTTTCTTCTCTTCCCTTTTCGCTTCATTCCAGCCGGGATTTTACACCCCCCCCCTCCTCCGCTTCCCCAGCCCCTTCCTTCCCGCGGGTTTTTGGGGTGGCAGGAGCTGACCCGGCCGCTGCGGTGGCATCGCCGCCCGCGTCCCTCGGGTTCACGCGGCCAAAGCCACCTTGGCACCGGGAGCCGGCAGCGTCAGCCCCAGCCGAGCCTGCCAAGGACAACGAATTCCTTGGGAAGGAGCAAATCGGAAGCGGCCCAAGCGAGGGAGGCACGAGACCGGAGAGGTCACCCCGTGTCCCCGAGCTGTCCCCGAGCTGTCCCCGAGCTCCCCCAGCCCGGCCCGCGGGACCCCGCCGGGGCTCCGCGGTCCTCGGGGCTGTCCGGCCGCGGAGCGAAGCTGCGGAGTGAGGTTATGGAAAAGTTGATAGGGATGGGAGCACCAGCGCTCCTCCGGCTCTCTGCTCCTTCCTCCGGCTGCTTCTCCTGCTGCCCGGGGTTTGGGAATGAAGCACCGCCGGGAAGGGGCCGTGTTTTCCCCGCTGCCTGCAGGGAGGGATCGCGGCCGGGCCCTTCCCCCAGCCCGGCCCGCAGGAATTCTGCAGCTGTAATTCCCGGTTTGTGCTGCTCCGAGCGCGCCTCCTTCCCCCAAGGTCAAGGCTGCGGGCTCCTGGCGCCGGCGGCTCCCGCTGTTCCGGGGGATGCTGAGCAGCCGCGAAGGGCACGGTGGACACGGGGGCACCGCGGAGGGTCACGGAGAGGCGGGGGGAGCACGGGAAGCAACGAGAGCCTGGAGGGAAAGGGTTAAACAGCTGGAAAACAAGGGAAATCAGCGGTGTGAAGCCCAGGAGAAAATACACTTGAACTGAGCTCCGTGGGCTTTGGAGCCGTGACAGGATTTAAGAGCTGGAATCTGGAGCTTTAGGAGATGCCGAAAAATGCTGACTTAGGAGAGGGCTTTGCTTTTGACTTCTCCCTTTTCCAGCCCAATTCCCGCAGTTGGGAGCAGGCACAGAGCAGCCCCCACCTGCCCTGGCTCTGCCCTCGCTGTGCCACGGCCCCGGGGGTGGCACCACAGGTGATGCTGTCACCAGAGCTCGGCATCCTCATGTGGGGGTGGAACGGGGCCGAATACCTGCCCCAAGCCTCTTCCCCCCACTCCCTGCTTCCCGTTACCTGTCCCAGGGAAAAGGAGCAGCCCCAGGTGGGAGTTTTCCCCCCTCGGGCAGTTTATTCTCAGGATGCACAATTTTGGAGGCCACCATCGTGCTGTGTCCGGGCTTTGCGGAGGAAAACCTGGCCAGTGGCCCCAGACGGGACTGGGGAGTCCAGGCCGAGGCCTCACCGAGGATCTTTGGCCATTTTTAACTGTAAATGAGCAGTGAAAAATCCTGATCTTTAAATTATGCAACTTCAAGTTGTGTTTAGAGCTGCATGTTTCATCTGCCACCATTCCTGCCTAGCAGGGAAAAAAATAATTGATTTAGGTTAATGGCTTTAAGCTGAAGGAGGGGAGACTTAGATGAGATTTTAGGAAGAAATCCTTCCCTGTGAAGGTGCCCAGAGCAGCTGTGGCTGCCCCTGGATCCCTGGCAGTGCCCAAGGCCAGGCTGGACGGGGCTTGGAACAGCCTGGGACAGTGGAAGGTGTCCCTGCCCTTGGGGAATGAGATGAGCTTTAAGGTCCTTCCCAACCCAAACCATTCTGTGATGTCCACGATAAATTTGGGACAGGAATCATCTCCTGGATTTGTCCCTCCCCTACACCACCTCTGGCCTGTGCTGGGTGCCACTCCAAGCCCCTGCAGCACAAATACCATCCATGGCACAGCAACGATGGGAAAACAGGAGCAGGAATTCACTTTCAGGGATTCAGATTCCCATAAGGACACGAAGGGGAGCACAGCACATCCCAGGAGGACCCGGATCCCCTGCGCTGAGCTCTGCCCAGCCCAGCCTTGGCTGTTTAAACCACCCCAGAGAAGAGCAAGGCAGGGGTTAAGGATGTTATTCCAAGCGTTTCCTTACTGGGATGATGACCACACACAGGCCCTGGCTGTTGACACCTTTGCAGAGAGCACCCTCCTCCCATCCCAGCCTCTTCCCAGGCTCAGGAGCTCATCCTGCCTTTCCCAGGGAGCTCATCCTGCTTTTCCCGGGGAGCTCATCCTGCCTTTCCCAGGGAGCTCATCCTGCCTTTCCCGGGGAGCTCATCCTGCTTTTCCCGGGGAGCTCATCCTGCCTTTCCCAGCCCTGCTCCAGCACCACTGCTGCAGATCTTTCTCTGCCCCCTCTGCGGGGAGGTTTGTGCCTGGCTGCGGGGCTGCTCCGCAGCATCACCGCCGGGATATTTGGGATTCTCTGGGAGGTGAGGGATGTGCTGCACTCGCCCCATACTCATGGGATGGCTGGACAGGAAGAAAACCCCACAGGCTTGGTGCAAGTCCCCAGCACGATGCGAGTTTGGTGTAACCGCCTCAGGCTGAGTGGGAATTCTCTGCCAGCCAGGAATCTTTCACCGGAGCAATCAGCAAAGCGTTTTAAAGAACAAATGCCACTGGAATCTCGGGATCCGTTTGCGGTTGGGGTTGCGGGTGGGTTCCCTGAATGGGTCCTTTGTTTTCCATCACTTTTTTAGGCTCAGCCAGTACAGCCAGTGCTCTCCCCTCAGTGCAGTGACAGTCCTTGAAGTGTGTTTGAAATCCAGGGAAACCGCAGAGGGGATTTCTGGGTTGCTGCTCACCACCCCCTGCCAAGGCTGTTATTTCCTGCTCTCTTTAAGGGATCGGGTGACCCAGGGCACTCTTGGGGCTGCTCTTCCTCGAGGATTCCCACGGATCCTGAGCTCCATTCCGCAGATACCTGACAGATCCCAGCTGGGAGAACCCCCGGGAGCGCAGTGTCCATGCAGCAGGAGCAGATGGGGTTAATTCATCCTCAAACACTTCCCATCCTTTCCTCCTCTTCTCCTTTCCTTCCATCCCACTCCTGCCTCCTCCAGGACCCAGCTTTCCTCGTTCCCCTGCCCGCCTCGTGTCCTTCTCCTCCATCCCTTCACTCATCCCCCCCTCTCACCCGCAGGGGCGATGCCGGTGCTGGGGATGAGCCCGTGCTGACCACTCCGTGCTGGCCTGGCACTGCCCACTCCCCGCCGGCCTCGGGAGAGCACGGAGCGGCCGAGGATGCCTGCGGAGGGACCCGGGACTCCTCTCTGGACATAAGGGGTGGCCGAGGGAGAGACATGTGGGGACAGCGCCCTCCCAGCCGGCACAGATCTCCCTGCTCCGACGCGAGCGGCGCTGACCATGGCCACAGCTTGGAGGCTCCTCACCTGGACGGTCACCCTCGGCCTGGCCGTGGGCACCTTCCCCGGCTACTCCTTCCAGTCACAAGGTATGGGTGG
>VZTI01002263.1:19333-33188 GCA_013397865.1 Struthidea cinerea | reverse complement strand
TGTGCCCTCCCCAGCCTCTGTCCCCACCCCAGTCCCTGTGCCCTCCCCAGCCCCTGTCCCCACCACAATCCTTTTTCCCTTCCCAATCCCTGTCCCTGCTGCCCCAGGGGCCCCTCTTGCTGTCCGAGCCCTGTTTTTGGCGTCAGGCTGTGGATGTCACCCCACACCTCACTAGGCTGCTGGGACAGTTCCTAATCCCCACAAGGCCCTCTGGGGAGGGCGAGGCGCTGTTATCTCCTGGGGGCAGCTGGGGAGCGAAGGGCGGTGCTGTCCCCGACCCCAGGGACTCCCTGCAGGCAGCTCTGGAGCAGCATTCCCGTGCCCCACAGCAGCGGGTTTGGTTTATGCAGGAGGAAGATTAAGGTATCAGCCCTGAGCTCTGATTATCTGTGTGGGGAGCAGCAGCCTGGCGCTGAAGGGCTCTCCAAGGCAGCAGAGAGGTTCAGAGGTAGCCTGGACACTCGGGGTGCAGCTTATAACAGCTCAGGGAACAGCTGGAATCATGGGAACAACTTTCCCAGAGCAGCTGTGGCTGCCCCTGGATCCCTGGCAGTGTCCAAGGCCAGGCTGGAGCAGCCTGGGACAGGGGAAGGTGTCCCTGCCATGGCAGGGGTGGCACTGGGTGGGCTTTGAGCTCCCTTCCAACCCAAACCATTCCAGGATTCTGGGAGCTGACCGAGGATTCAGCTCACGCTCACGGTGCTGGGTGGGTTTGAATCCAAAGGGAATTCCTGTCCTGCAGGACCTTGGTGTAACTGCGGGGACGGGTCAGCCATTCCCATTTCCCAGAGCGTCGGGTGGGGCCCGTCCCGCTGTTCCCGGCTCACGGGTGGACAAAGGGCCCTTGGAGGATGCAGCGAGGCTGCCGCGGTGCCAGGGCAGCCTGGAGCAGGGCATCCCAGGGCATCTCCGCAGCCATCCCTCGGCAACCCTGTCTGGGCTGGGGCTCTGCCAGCCTCTCACTCCCTTCGGTGACAGCACCGCAGCCAACACCTGCCTCCTTCCCACGCCGGGAGCGGCTCCTGAGAGAGGAACAAAACCCTCCCTCCTCCATTTCCCTTTCTCTCTCCCCTTCTTGCTCAGCTCCCCCCTCTGCCCCATTCCCTCCCTGTGCCATCCCTGCTCCGTTTCCACCAGCAATGGGACCGTGAGGTGCCTCTCCCCCAGCCCACCCCTCCTCCTTCCCAGCTTTCCCTCCCCCCGCTCTCTCCCTGTGCTCCCCCGGCGGTGCCCAGCGTCCTGCCCAGCCACGAGCGGGATTCCCTGGGGAAATGGCTTTTTATGGCCTCCCTTCCCAGGGCTCTGGGAACGCCAGGGCTCATCTGCAGGGCAGCGCTGGGCACAGCCCGGGCCGGGCGCTGTTCATGGAGTGGGAAGTGCCTGAGGGGCAGAGGGCACAGGAGGGAAGGGCCGTGGGCTGGAATAGGGGGAGCACGAGCAAGGCACGGGTGAGGAAATGCGGGAATTGGGAATATGTGGGATGTTGGGAGGATCACAAATGATTCGGAGAGAAGGATAATGGGGATCAGGGGCTCCGGGGGACATGGCATCGGGATAATGGGAATCGGGGACTCTGCAGGGACACGTGACATCGGGATAATGGGGATCAGGGACTCTGCAGGGACACGTGGCATCGGGATAATGGGGATCAGGGACTGCAAGGGACGTGGCATGGGGATAATGGGGATTGGGGACTCCGGGGGACGTGGCATCAGGATGATGGGGATCGGGGACTGCAGGGACATGTGGCATCGGGATAATGGGAATCCGGGACTCTGCGGGGGCACGTGGCATCGGGATAAATCATTGTGCAAAGCACTGTGAACGTGCAGGGACACTCACCCCCCGGGCCCTACCAGCTCCCAGCACTGTGGCAGACATTTTCCACTCCAAAAGGAGCTCCTGCCTTCCTTTGCAGACACCCGTCTTTCACACCACGACACGCGGGGTTAGGGAGGGAGAGATCCAAATCTCCTCGAGCCTGAACTGATCTTTCACACTCTTGGGGCAGAGGAAGGAGGCAGCTGTGGCACCGGACGGGGACAGTCTCCCTTCGTTGTCCACATGACACGAGGCTGTCAGCAGAGCTGTCACACGTGTGACGTTGGATATTGGGAATGTCAGATTGAGACGGGATATTGGGAAGGAATTCTTCCCTGGGAGGGTGGGGAGGGGCTGGGATGGAATTCCCAGAGCAGCTGTGGCTGCCCCTGGATCCCTGGCAGTGCCCAAGGCCAGGCTGGACGGGGCTTGGAGCAGCCTGGAGCAGTGGAAGGTGTCCCTGCCCACGGCTGGGGTGGAATTGGATGAACTTTAAAAGTCCCTTCCCACCCAAACCATTCCATGATTTTATTCCATGATTATTTTTTCCATTTGTGGCATTCCCACTCCACAGCACCACTTCCCAAACCATTTTTGTGATGCTCTTGGGCTCTTTCCGTGCCTCAGTGTCCAGAGGGACATCCCTGAGGAGATGCAGTGCCCAGCCCTACACCACCACCAGCTTCTCACACACCACCTCACCCTCAGGCTCCGGACACGTTTTTCCTCCTGGAAGTGCCGTTCAGGTCAGGATCAGAGCCTCCAGCCCGGAGTCCCAGGTCCTCTGCAGCCACAAACCTCTGATCACCCTCTGATTCACTCTTTTCCAAGCCCACACGGACTGCAGAGAGGCGAAAAGGAAAACAAAACACTTCCGACAGCAAATTTTTCCAAGCCTGAAGTCATTTCTAAGTGCAAAAAGTCGCCCTTGTTTGCCCAGCCCCATCACAGGGAGGTGCTGGGATGCAGGGAAAGCTGGAAGTTAAAAACCTAATCATGAATTCTGGCAAGGCAGAGGTGCCAGGAGTGTTTATGGTCGGCAAAGATGGGAGCTCTCCCCTAACCCCAGAGGGTGGAAGGGCTGTCCCGTTCCTGGTGGCCAAGGAAACCACTCTGTCGGGCTCCCACTCTGGAAAACAGAGGGAAAGGAAACTCTGCAGTGCTGCCCTGAGGTGAGGGTGCAGCTTGGAGCTGGCCGAGTTCCTGATGGCTGGGAAGGCTTTGCAGGTGGGAGCTGGGGAACAAAATTCGGCCACCCTGGAACAGCCCAGCCCCTCCTGTTTGCTTGCAAAACAACAACAAACGGGATGCAAAAAGCGCAGGAAGACTTTTCCAGAGGCAACAGAGGGAAAATCCCCTCCCACGAGGGCTCAGGAGGCTCAAACCCTCCAGGCACGAGGGGTTCAGGAGGAGCTGTCCTGCTCCAGCGCACGGATATTTCCCATCTTCAGCCCAAGCCTCCGGGGCTGTCAGACACAGCCAGAGCCCTGCTCAGATCCAATCTGGCAGCCCCTGGGACACTTTCCTTTGAGAACGAGGAGTTTTTGCCGAGGTTGCAGGGTGCCGGCAGAGTTCCGCTGCGGTGCGAGCGCGGGCGGAGGGGCTGGGGACAGTGCCCTCGTCACAGCCTGGGTGGCACCGCACAGGCTCAGAGCTCGAGGGAGCTCCCCAGAGGAGCTGCTAAGCCAGGCTGAGGTGATGAAAACCAATCCAGGGAGCTGGGAGGGCAGGACAGGGTCACAGACATCTCTGACTGGGGATTTGGGGTGTCTCACTTCCACTCCTGCTCATTTTCAGCATGGCTCGGGGAATTCTGGTTGCCCCCTCTCCTATTTTGGTATCGAGATTGGCATTTCAAGGACTCTGTGCCCCTGTGGCCCCTGCAGCTCTGATGGGGGGGTTGGGGTGGTGCTGGGTTTGTGTTCTCAGAGTCAGCAGCTGCAGATGTCCCGAGGGACCCACAGGAGACTTTTCTCCTGAGCCGTTGTCACCCCACGGCTCCTTCTGCCTCCTGTGGGAGAGCCCTCCTTGCTGGGTCTGTTCCTGGAAGGATCCAGGTTCAAATAACCCCTCAAAGCTCAGAGCTGGACTCTGTCCAACCTGGCTTCCCTCTGCCCGGTGGAGATGGAAGGATTTGGGATACTCCAGGTCCGGAGCCACAGTCGGGGTGTGTCGCTGTGAGCAGCACTAACGGCGAGTAATGGCACGACAAGTTCAGGAGGAAAGTAGTAGTAGTTCTCAATTAATTAAATCATCATTTTTATAACAGGGTTGGCAAAGAGTGTGTTGAATGGCATAAGACAGTTGGGTGCTCGGCCATCCACCCCTTGAGGGGATTGGTCAAGCTCCAAGACACTGATTCCAGAATATCAGAAGGCCAGAACCGTAACAATCCTGCATAACAAACCCAGGTGCAAGATAAAGGGTCAGTTTACAAAAACCCACAGCAGTGTTTTCACAGCTTCTGTGAGAACTGCAAAGTTCTCCCAGAACGCTGCGGAAAGCTGAAAGATTTCTCTACCAAAGCTTTTCAGCATCCACAGGGGTGTCCTGAAGGGCCCTTTGGGCCAGGCCGTTCCTCTCCATCACCTGCAGAGGAAGAAGTTGCATTCCAAAAGCTGCTATCCCAAGGCTCTGCGGGCCGCAGGGTTTGGGGAATATCCCAAGGATCCTTCAGGCTGGGCAGAGCCTTGGGATGCCAATTTCTGGAACGCTGTGGCAGGACCCTGCGCTGGCTGTGGCCGCGCTCGGGCTGGCGTTGCTGGGTGTCCAACTCCCTCGGCAGGCTGCCATTCCCACATGTGTCATTCCCATGCGTGTCCTTCCCTCCCCAGAGGAATTCCTGTCCAGCCTGGATCACTATGAGATCGCCTTCCCCATCCAAGTGGACCAGAACGGGGACTTCCTCACCTTCGACATGCGCCGGCAGCTGAAGCCGCGGCCCCGGCGCTCCCTGCCCTACGAGCCCTCGGAGCAGCAGGTCTTCTACAAAGTCTCTGCCCACCACACCCAGTTCCTGCTCAACCTGACCCTGCACTCCAACCTGCTGGCCGAGCACTTCACCGTGGAGTACTGGAAGCGGGATGGCATGGACTGGCAGCACGACTTCCACGAGGACTGCCACTACGCCGGCCACCTGCAGGACCAGTACCTCAGCTCCAAGGTGGCCATCAGCAACTGCAACGGGCTGGTGAGTCCGGCTTTGGCCAGCCAGGGGCGATGCCAGCAGCTTCGGTCCTCCAGCGGGTGGATCCGTGTGGTGGGAAAAGCTTGGGATTGGTGGCGAGCGGGAATATTCCACACTGGCGTCGCAATCGGCGGAGGGCGCGGACATCTCCCGTCGCGTCCGTGGGGGTTCCTGCTCCGTGGGTCACTGCTAGTCCAGTTTCTGGGCCTTTTCCCATTGATTTTGATTGGAATGGGATAATCCTGACCCTCTGGGGATACCCAGACCTGGCTCTCACCAGGTCCTTGCAACAGCAAGGGCAAAAAATGTTTTGCGTGTGCTGCTGCGGGAGGGCAGGGATTTCCCGGCGCCGCTGGAATGGCAGGGGTGCATCCAGATCCCTCCAACTGCAGATGCATTCCTGGGGTTCCCAGTCGCTTTCTGCCCTTGTTTCAGGAGCTAAAAAATGTCGCTTCTGAGGGGAAAAAAACGGAAATAATCAGTTTTTCAATATGAAAAAGGGAACGTCAAGAGGAGGGCAAGGTGGCATTTCCTCAAAACCAGCAAGGCTGCGGGAAGGAGGGTGGGAATGGTTGATTTTTCCAAGTCCTGACAGCTCAGACTGAACATCCTGGTCCTAAATATCAGCAGGGAGTCTTAGTGGTGGACATCAGTGTAAGAAGGGCTGAGCTCTGGGCTAGGTGGCTTGGAGAGAGCAAGATCTTGGGAGATCTTTAGGAACAGGCCAGACAAAAGGCTCTCAAAACCCCTCCAGGTATGATTAATTAGCTCTCCCAGCCCTGGGCATAGACTGAGGACTTCCATCCCTATTTTTCCGTGATTTTCGGGTATTTCTGGCTCGCACAGCGCATTTCCTGAGCTGCCAGATGGAGGGATGGAGCAAACGAACCCCGTGAGTGAATCCCAAGGCTGATGGCTCCCTTGGAGGGGTAGAAAAAGGCTCTCCAGGCCAGGTCCATGTTTCTGCTCCAGCCCCACCTCCGTGCAGCATTCTGGCGGTGAGGGAGAGCTTCCAAACGGGAATGAATTCCCGTTTGATTTATTGCTGGGTGACCCTGCCAGAACAGTGCTGCGGGTTATTAACAGAAATGAGAATCTGACTCATTATATCGCAGAGTCTGGAGTTCCCAGCTCACAGCCAACACTCCGAGCTGCACCAGCTCCCGCTTCCCGAGCCCTTTGTTTGGACCTGGGAACTCTGCTCCTGTCCCAGGGGATTTCGTGGTGCTCACAGAGGGTGAGCTGGGTGCTGCTGGCTCCGGAGGGATCCGGCATCCCCCACCCCACAGGGCAGCAAGGCCGGGGCAAGCACTTGGAACTGGGAGAGTTCGGTCCCCAGGCTGCGTTCAGCTCTGGAGAGGCACCAAGAGCTGTCTGGAGGAAAACGCAGCCAGGCACAGAGAGGGACAGGGGGTCATCCAACAACCTCTCCTCTGCCTGAACTCTGTCCTTCTGCCCTCCGGAGTTACAGACACGGCAAGGATGGGGGAGGAGAGCTTTGGGGTCAGTGAGGACGAGTGGGATCAGGAATTCGGGCAAGAGGAGTCTGGAGTGTTTTTAGCTGTGGGATCAGGAATTCGGGCAAGAGGAGTCTGGAGTGTTTTTAGCTGTGGGATCAGGAATTCGGGCAAGAGGAGTCTGGAGTGTTTTTAGCTGGCAGAGAGGGGGCTGGACTTGCCGTGGGAGATGTCGTGCAGCGCTCTGGGTGACCAGTAACCGCTGGCCCGCTGGTGCCAGCCCTCATCCCCAGCAGGCTCCGCTCCAGGAGGGCGACACCCACTTTGGAGGGGACAGGCAGGGACGGAAGAGGGTCCCCAGGCGCCGGTTCCTGCTGAGGGGGCACCGCACTGACCCGGCTTTGCACGGGTGATGCTGCCCGGGCACTTGGGCGCTGTGGTGGTGACTGGGCACAGACTGGGACCCGGTGCTGGGTACGGGGTGAGCTGAGCACAAGGAGGAAGGAAAGGGGTTGTGTCCAACAGCAGTAACAGTTCCAGGCCATCCTCCTGTCTTCCAGCCTCCCACATCCCTCAGGAATTCCTGTGCCTGCAAGCACAGAATTTGGGTTTGAACCACTTTGGTTTTGAGCACCCCCAGCACAACTCTCACACTCAACCATTGACTCCTCTTCCCAATACCTGGGCACTCTCCCAGGGACTCCTCTTCCCAGCCACAGGCACTGTCACCCCAGCCCGAGGGCAGGCAGGGAGCAGGGCTCACCCCACACACCTCCCACTCCCTGCGGGGCTTCAGGCTCAGCCGGGACAAAGTCACCCACTTCCCAGAACCACAGAGCCACAGAATATCCTGGGCTGCAAAGGACCCACGAGGACATCAAAGTCCATCCTGGTCCTGCACAGGACAGCCCCGACCCCACCGCGTGGCCTCTGTTGGAAGCGAAGGGTGACATGGTCCGTTTTCAAAAATATTCCATGTTTTGAGCTGCCAGAAGGGCCAAGCAGCTGGGAGCCTCCAGGCTTCAGCTGTGCCTCAGCCCGGCCAGGAGCTGGAATCCCTCTGTTTCATCCCAAGAGATCCCAAGGATCCAGTCACAGCCAGGAGAAAACACCGAGCAGAGAAGTGCCTGTTCTTTCCCCTCTTGTGTCAGAGGGACAGCTGAAAGGCCAGGTCCTCATCAGAGAATCCTGGAAGGGTTTGGGATGGAAGGGACCTTAAATTCCACCTCATTCCACCCCCTGCCGTGGGCAGGGACACCTTCCACTGTCCCTGGCTGCTCCAAGCTCTGTCCAGCCTGGCCTTGGACACTTCCAGGGATCCAGGGGCAGCTTTCCTGGTTAGTCCCCTGAGCCCAGCATGGACAGGAGTGCCCGGAGGGACCCAGAGGAGGAGGAACGGACCCAGGTGGCCCCGCTGCCGCACGGCTCCTCCAGGAGCTGGGCGAGCTGGCCAGGCCGGGCTGTGGTGTGAGCCGACAGTGCAAACCCTCCCTGCTCTGCAGCTGGACCTGCGTGAATCACACACAGCACATCCAGCCCAGCTCCCCCACAAACCGCAGGGCTCTCTCAGGACCTCTCCCCGCCCCCTTCGCCAGCCCTGTGCCACGTCCAGCGCCCGGCCCTCAGGGCTCAGCCCTTGGGGTCAGCGATGGGACAATGCTCGGACTCCCGAGACATCCCAGCCTCGCTGCTGGAAGGTGCCAGGCAGGCGTGGAGCCTCTGCGGAGGCTGGGGTGGGAACATCCCTTTTCCAGAGGGATGGATTCGGGGCAGGACGCGCTCCCCGCTCCCGGTGCTCTCCCCTCGGGCCGGGGGTCACCTCCTTCCCCCCGTCCCACAAAGCCTTTCCAGCCGGCTCTGCTGGCGCTCGGCTCCCGCCGGAGCCCGGCCAGGGTAACCTCACAGTACCTCGCTTGTGTTGGAAAAGGTGGAGCGGAGCCAAGAGCAGCAGAGCCCGGGGCAGGAGGAAATCCCCCGGCACTCGGGGCTGGGTTCGCCGCGCACACACTGCCCCGATTGAGCTCCGGCCGGGGAGGGGACAGCGACAGCCCCGGCAGGGAGGGACTGTCCCCCCGGAGAGGCGCTCCCCACCCACACCCGGCGGTGAAGCTGTTCCGGGTGGTACTTCCATGGAAGGGATGGAATTCCCTACTGCCCATCCTGGCAGAGCAGGGCTCCCGTCCCTCGGGCACAGCGGGAGCTGGAAAAGCGCTGTCCCTTCCGAAGGAAAGGCCTTGGTGCAGGGCAGGGCTGTCTCTGCTCCCGGAGCTGTGTTTGCACACAGGGAGGGGGGTGACAGCCGGGACTTTTGACTCTTGGACTTTTGGGATCGTGCTTGAGCCGGGCCAGGCACATTCCTGTGCCTCGGTCGCTCGCTGGTGAAGTTCAGCTGGAGGGACACCACATTCCTTGGAGAATTCAGTTCCTCGGTGCCAGGAATTGGGATGGAGCTCGTGTTGGGCTTCCAGAAACTTTTTGGGTTGCTCAGACCTTTCGGGCAGAGGGAACGTTGCTGTGAGAGTGGAGGGGAGGGGCCTTGCAAGTCCCTGGTGGGTTTGGTGACCATCCCACCGGGATCTGCTGCTCCTTCCTGGCTGTCACTGCCTCGTGTGGGTCCACTCCGAGAGCGAAGCCCGGGCTCACAGACATTGAGTCAAAGAACCAAAAACTAAAATAAGGCAGCAAACCCCAGACCATCTCACTGACGGGGCCAGTCCGAGGTGTACGAGGGACTGGGATGTCCCATCCAGGCTCCGGAGAAGGGGTTTGGCTCTGCTGGTGGCCTCTGCCTAATCAGCCTTCAGATTTTAAACATTTGGGGTGTTTCCCTAAGCCTCTGGGTATCCACCCCTCTCTGCAGCTCCGAGTTCCCAGCTGGTGGTGATGGTGCTGAGCTGCTCGGGAGGGTTTTTTGGGGAGGCCGAGCTCGGAGCTGCGGTGCTTGAGCGGGCGGTGTTTGGGATCCCACAGGGATCCCGCTGAGACCGAGTGGGTGGAATAGGAAACAACTCATTCATAACTCAGACCGTGGTTTCCAGAGGACTTCAGTGCACACAGATGTCCCAAGGCCTCCACCACCACCTGGCTGGGCTTCCTCTGCTCCGCGGGCTCCCGCAGTTCAGAGTTTGTGCAGGATTCCTCCACAGCTTCTGTCAGTCCCCCGAAATTCGGGGCCAATCAGCAAAAACCTCACTATGAGCAGCCACACTTTGTCCCTCTGCACCTCAGTTATTGCCTCCCCTCTGTTCCCTCCTGCAGCACGGGGTGATCGTGGCGGATGAGGAGGAGTATTTCATCGAGCCCCTGAGCCCCGGAGCCAACGTCAGCGCGGGGGGAGAGGGCAGGGGCAGCCCCCACGTCGTGTACAAGCGCTCGTCCCTGCAGTACCCGCACATGGACGCCGCCTGCGGAGTGCTGGGTAGGTGCTCTGGCGTGGTCCGCTCGCTGAAGTCCTCAGAAATGCCTCTGCCCGAGCTCAGGTGCAGACGAGACCGTCTGCCAGCGGCGGTAGTGTGGGTTTTATTTGATAGTAAATGTGAGAGAGAGAGAGAGAGAAATAGGAAATAGATGTGTGGGACAGAAAGAGAGTGACAGGGACAGAATAAGGACAATATCCCCACTCCGTGGATCCCAGCGATGTTCCTTTGATCCTCTCCAGCTGGACTTGTTGGTGGTGAAGGTCCCCCCGAAAAGCACAGAATCCCGTGGGGGAGGAAAACCCAGGCACCTCCCTGGAGGGGGAGTTTGCCACTGTCTCTTGCAGCAGACTCCGGGTTTGGTGCATCACGGTGCGAGGCCTCAGGAATGACTCAGGGGGGCACCTCGGGGGGGTCTTTGATGGATTCTGACACCCCCTCAGCTGCCTCTCCCATGAATGTCCCGTGGGTGTGCCCTGTGGGGTCGGGGGCTCCACAGCCGGGCGGGTTTGTGTCAGGGAGGGTGGGTGCTCAGTGCCTCTGAGCAGAGGTTACACCCCAAACCTCCTCCCCGCCCTCCTTTCGGGTGCGGAGTAAACCTTGCTCCTGCAGCCGTGGTCTCCCCCAGCCCAGACCCAGCCAGGGAAGAATCTCTGCTGCGTTTGGCTTTCTTGTGGATGCATTCCTGTCCCTCAGCCCTGGTTGTTTATCCCCGGGCCGGGATGATGGAACAAAGGCATTATCTGGGTGCTTTAACTCGCAGCCCAAAATCCCAGTCAGGCATCTGCAGGGAGGCTGCTTTGGTTGTAGACTCTTTACTCAGCTTTTGTGACGATGGGCAAAACTCTTTCACATCAGTGTCTGAGGCTGTTTCAGTCTCTAATGTGCTCCCACCTCCTCCTCCTCCTCAATCCAGCCCGAAACAGGCTGGGAAAATCCTGCTAGAACAGGTCCACCCTGCTCCACGTGGCAAAAAACCAAATTGATCTCCCGAATTCCAGATTTTTTCTGTGTTCATTTTACCCGTTTCTGGTGGCCTGGGCTCTGGGAAGCTCCCGTCCTCTCCTCCTCGCAGCAGGGCTTTAAAATTTGTAAATAGGGCAAGGAATAGAAGAGAAAAAAAAATACCTCTTGTTTTTCTTCAGAAGAATCCTCCCGGATTTGGCCAATTTGCAGAGTGTTGGGAAATCGCAGCTCACGTGTGCTCAGCACAGCCTTGGCTTTGGGGTTTGGTCACTGCAGGTCGTGTCCGTGTTGGGATGACTCTGCTGCTGATGGGGACCAGCTGGAAAAGGGCCGTGGGGGGTGGGATGTGGGGCCTGGTCCGTCACGGGGGGCCCTGGGGGATGTTTAGCGAGGATGGTGACCGCACATCGACCCCGTTTCTGCACCTCCAGGGCTTTGACCTCCGAAAAGACCCACAAAGGCCTGTCCTGGCCTCTCCCTGTGTGCCCTTCTGGTCCTCGCCCTCCCCACCGGTCTGTCCCAGAGCCTGGCTGGAGCCCCTGGCCCTCGTGGACAGGCAGAGTTCCACCACGTGCCCAAAGCGCTGCGGGCCCAGAGGACGCCGCTCCCTGGGTTCAGAGGGGCTCCGGGAGGCGGGGGCAGATGCCAGCCCTGCCACAGCGCCCGGGGGCTTCTCGTGGGTCAGCCTGTGGGCACAGGGCAGAGCTGGCCCTGCTGCTCCTCTTTGGGTGTCCATCCCCTGCCCCAGCGGTGACACTTGACCAGGTGAGGTCACTGCTGGAAGGGACGGAGCCTCTGGGGACACCAGGGCACTGTCACCCTCTCTGAGTGTCCCCGGACTCACCAGCATCTCTGGAGCCACCCCGTGCTTCCCTGCTGCCCATCGCAGCTCCCAAAGCCAGGCTGGATGAAGCTCCAGCAGACTCCCCTCCTGCTGACTCTCTGCCACATTCCCCAGCTTCCAGAAATAATTTAGCCCGCTCCTAATTGCTTCTTGGAAAGCAGAGAGGTGCGGTGGGAGCCACGGGCCAAGGGGAGTTTAGAACAACCACAGCACAATGGCCCCAGCGAGGCCGCCCTGTCCCCTTGTCCTGCAGGCTGGACCTGTCCTGTCCTGTCCTGCCCAGCACTCCTGGTCCCTGAACACCCCCAGGAGCTCCCCTGGGTCAGCTGGAGGAGCTGGAGCTGGGAGGCTGCGGGGCTGCCTGAGGTGTGCCCGTGTTCCCAGCCTCGCTGGGTGTTTGATGATCTGGCCTCAGAGCAGGGGAAAGGATCCAGCCGGATCTGCTGGCAGGGCAGGAGCGGGGCTGGAGCCTCCCGGGCACCTGCCCTGCCCTGTGGTGGTCTCCAGGAGGGGAATTTGGAGCCGATGGCCCTGCTGGGGACACCCCCAGGCTCGGGTCAGCAGCGCTGGAAGCAAAGTCCTACCAAGCTGCTGCTGCTGCTGTGGAGGCTGCAGCCCTTTCTGTGGTGGAAAGACCAGGTCCTAAATCCAGGTCCTGGCAGGAAAAAGGAAGAGGAAAGGGTCTGCAAGGGCTTCATTTTCAGGTTATGGCTGTGCAGTCTCTAAACCCAGCCTGGGGCAGAGGTGAGGGCAGGGCTGTGCAGCCCCGAGGGGTTTGGGGCTGCGGTGGGATGGGCACAGATCTGTTGGGCAGGAGGGACAGGAGGGGACAGGAGAGGACAGGAGGGCACAGGAGGACAGGTGAGATACCAGCAGGAGCCTGGGGACAGCCCTGGACTGCCTTTGGGGCATTTTCTGCGTCCACACGTGCTGCACAGAGAGCCCTCCGTGGCCCTTCCTCCCCTCGAGCCCACCCCTCACCCCTGGGAGCTCCTGCCCGAGGGCACCAGAACCGTCCCGTTCCCTCCGCAGATGAGAAGCCCTGGAAGGGGAGGCACTGGTGGCTGAGGACGCTGAAACCCTCCCCTCTGAAGCCATCGGGCAACCACAGCCAGCGGGGGCAGCTGCCCCTGAAGAGGTCGGTGAGCACCGAGCGCTACGTGGAGACCCTGGTGGTGGCCGACAAGATGATGGTGGGGTACCACGGCCGCAGGGACATCGAGCAGTACATCCTGGCCATCATGAATATTGTAAGTGTTACACCCACACCAGGAACCTTGCGGGCTGGGCGAGAACTCCTCCTCATCGCCCCAAATGGCCGGGCTGGGAAAACTTTTCCTGCGAGGAGCGGGACGGGGACGCGGTGGGGGAATCGGATCTGTTGCACGCTGGCAGTGGCTTCTCCCCAGGCTCAGAGCAAGGCTTTGGGGTCAAAAATCCTGCCAGGCTGCTGCTGCTGAGCAGTGGGAGCCCGGAGGCCGGAGAGGTAAATCTGCCCTGTGTGACCGCGCTGCAGCGGGTCCGGGCTGCGAGAACAAAAGCCTTTCTTCGAACGGCATCTCCCAGCTCAAATTAGCATTGCAAATGCGGCCAGGCGAGCTGAGAAACACATGGGAAAGCATAAGGACAGGGAGCTCTCACGCTTGGGGGCTTGAGCAGCGAGCGGGGCCGGCAGAAATCCCCCCCGAGCTGTGGCTCTGCTTTGGGGCACTGCTGGCGGCAGGGTACCGGGCTGGACGCAGGAACAGCCTGAATCGGCCGTGCTGGATCCTCCTGCGAGGTGAGACGGGCTTGGGAGTTATCCATAACCCCCGGACAGCCCCTCTGTGACGGCTCTTTGTCCCGGCCTCCGCAGCATCGCTTCTCGCGGTTTGCCTTTCTAAAGCCGACGCCAGGTTCGAAGCGATTCATCTGCTCCGCAACAGCCACAGACGGCACATTCCCGAGGGATCTGTTCCCTCCCCGATTCCCGAGGGATGCTGTGCCCTCCCCGATTCCCGAGGGATCTGTGCCCTCCTCGATTCCCGAGGGATGCTGTGCCCTCCCCGATTATTCCCGGGGGATCTGTGCCCTCCTCGATTCCCGAGGGATGCTGTGCCCTCCCTGATTCCCGAGGGATCGGTGCCCTCCCCGATTATTCCCGGGGGATCTGTGCCCTCCCCGC
>VZTI01002263.1:195-19055 GCA_013397865.1 Struthidea cinerea | reverse complement strand
GGGATCTGTGCCCTCCTCGATTCCCGAGGGATGCTGTGCCCTCCCCGATTATTCCCGGGGGATCTGTGCCCTCCCTGATTCCCGAGGGATCGGTGCCCTCCCCGATTACTCCCGGGGGATCTGTGCCCTCCCCTCGGCAAAGCTCCATCCCCGGGGTTTCACAGAATGCCAGGAGCAGGGGCTTCCCGCACCCGGGCTCTGGGCAAGGAGCAGCTGCTGCGGGATTTTGGCTTCACTGCTCTGAGACAGCGAGCTCTGAACGTGGTTTAGGGAATTCTGCAATTCAGGTGGTGGTTTGGAGTCCCATTCCCACCCCTGCTTCCCAAAAAATGTTGTGCTCAGACCCCAGCCCTGGCTCCGTGCAGTGCCCAGCCCTCTCCAGCTCGCCCGGCCACAGAGCTCATTTTTAAGACTCCTCTTTTCTTGTTTCTTGGAGGTCAGGTTGCCAAACTTTTCCAGGACTCGAGTCTGGGCAATATTGTCAATATCCTGGTGACCCGGCTGATCCTGCTCACCGAGGATCAGGTAAGCTGGGCTTTGCTGAGCCGCTCCTGTCCTGTGTCTGCACCGTGCGTCCCCTCTGGATGCCGCTCCCAGGGATTCCCCCCAGTGCAGCCTGGCTGCTCCACATCCTCCCATCCCTGGGGACTGGGCTGAAGAGACCTCTGGGAATCTGATTCGTTCCATGATAAGGTGACTTTAGGGAGGTTTAAGCAGCTTTAGTTCTCCTAAAGTCCCACTTTTCTTGCTTTCCCATGAGGAACTGGGGGTGTCCGGAGTGGTGTCAGCGCTCTGCTGGCACAGAATGGGCAGTGCCTCCCGGCCAGAGCTTTCCTGGGATCACGCTCTCCCACTGCTTCCATTCCAGCCCACGCTGGAGATCAACCACCACGCCGGGAAATCCCTGGACAGCTTCTGCAAGTGGCAGAAATCCATCGTGAACAGGAACGGCAACGGGAACGCCATCCCCGAGAACGGCATCGCCAACCACGACACCGCCGTGCTGATCACCAGGTGAGCGCTGTCCCCTCGCGGGGGGGTGGCAGCTGTCCCCGGGCTCTGTCCGAGGGCTCATCCAAGGCTTCCCGGCCCTCGGCTGGATGCAGATTATTGCAGTTCAGATGGTTATCACCTCCCACTCCACTCCAGATGGTTATCACCCTGCACTCCAGTTCTTTATCACCCTGCACTCCAGTTTGTTATCACCCTGCACTCCAGTTCGTTATCACCCTGCACTCCAGTTCATTATCAACCCCCAGTTCAGTTCGTTATCAAAATACAGTCCAGTTTATCACCCCCCAGTCTTCCCTCGGTCTTTGCCGGGCTCTCAAGGAGCTCAGTTTGCAGCCACGGGGCGTTTCTGCCCCAAAAGGCAACAGGAGCCCACCCTGGAATCCTGGAGCTTCCTGCCGGGATGGAGAGTCCTGTCAGCCCCTGCTCTGAAAGGGGAAGAGGATTCCAGCAGGATCTTGTGACAGTGACCGTCTCCAGCAGCCCAGGATGTGGCTCAGCTCATTTTAGGTGCCTCCATGTCGGGATGAGCTCTCTCCTTGGAACAGCCCTGCCCTGGCCGTGTCATCTGTCCCTGTGCTCCTGTCACCGCAGGGGAGGTCAGCCCAGGGACCTGGCTGCTGGGTCAGGCCCTGAGAGCTGCGTGAAGGGCTCTGAGCTGCCACACCCAGGACAAAAAACCCTCCAGAAGTGGTGGGTGCTCGAGCCTGGGGCAGCAGAGGTGTGGGAGAGATGGATGGATGGATGGATGGATGGATGGATGGATGGATGGATGGATGGATGGATGGATGGATGGATGGATGGAGGGATGGATGGATGGATGGATGGATGGATGGATGGATGGATGGATGGATGGATGGATGGATGGATGGATGGATGGATGGAGAACACAGAGAGGATGACAGGCACAGTGGAAGGAATGGCAGAGAGGCTGGAAGGCCACAGGAAGGAAGGAAGGAAGGAAGGAAGGAAGGAAGGAAGGAAGGAAGGAAGGAAGGCACAGAGAGGATGACAGGGACAGGGAAGGAATGGCAGAGCAGCTGGAAGGCCGCAGGATGCTGGAGGGATGGAGGGGATGGGGAGTGCTGAGCTCTCCAAGAGCTGCTGGCTGCATCCACGATTGTCCCTCCAGCACCCACAAATCCCTGCTTGGACAGAGGCGAAACATCCCGGGAGAGGCCCGAGGCAAACCCAACATTTGTGCCTTTCCCCCCTCTCTTGAGGAGCGGGAGAAAGCTGGGAAATGAAAGTTCTGGCGAGGGGAGGCTCCAGGCGGGAGCCGCTTCCTTTATCCCGGTGCTGCTCTCCTGCTCCGGTTCCAGCGCGAGCCTGGAACATCCCATGGACAAGACCCCGCAGAGGAGCGACAAAAGGGCCCCTCAGTCCCGGATTTTCCCCCCTCCCGAGGGGGCTGCGGCTTTTTCCTGCCCTCCCTCCGCAAGCGTGGGATGCAAACGCCGGCTCCGAGCTCTCCGTCCTCCCTCCAGATGTTGGAGCCAGCCCGGAGCCGCTCGCTGGGCTCGGACAGCGCCCGGCGCATCCGGCCCCAGTAAATCCCCGGTGTCCCGATAAGATCTTGCTGAGCTCGGGGCTTTTCTCTCCTGCCGGGACGCGTCCAAGCGGAGCCTCCGCTTTCAAAGGCTCAAAACAAAGCCGCGAATGTTCTGCGCTCGCTCGGTTTCCTGCCGAGAGCAGCGGAGAGGTTTGGGCACTTGCAGGGAGCGCCAGGGGCCGAAGGGACAGGAGCCATCCCCGGGAATGTGTCGCACTTAGCCCCTCGTGTGCTGGCACTTCTCACCCCCCACCCTCATCCCCGTGGGGTCACCGGGGTGAGCAGCGCCGGAGGGTCCTGCCCGGTGTCCCCGGACCCACACTGGGGTCACAATCCCCTGTCCTGCTCACCCCATGGGTGTCCCCAAACCTGCTCTGGGGTCACAATCCTCTGTCCTCACCCCGTGAGTGTCCCCAAACCCGCTCTGGGGTCACAATCCTCCGTCCTCACCCCCCGTGAGTGTCCCCAAACCCGCTCTGGGGTCACAATCCTCCGTCCTCACCCCCCGTGAGTGTCCCCAAACCCGCTCTGGGGTCACAATCCTCCGTCCTCACCCCCCGTGAGTGTCCCCAAACCCGCTCTGGGGTCACAATCCTCCGTCCTCACCCCCCGTGAGTGTCCCCAAACCCGCTCTGGGGTCACAATCCTCCGTCCTCACCCCCCGTGAGTGTCCCCAAACCCGCTCTGGGGTCACAATCCTCCGTCCTCACCCCCCGTGAGTGTCCCCAAACCCGCTCTGGGGTCACAATCCTCCGTCCTCACCCCCCGTGAGTGTCCCCAAACCCGCTCTGGGGTCACAATCCTCGGTGCAACCCCCACCCGGCTCTGGGGTGGCCCAGCCCAGCTGGTCCCACCCTACCCAGCTCTGAGCCTGGCCCCTTTGAGCCCAGATTTGCAAACCCCAAATGTTTATCTCTGCAAGGCCGTGAGAACGTTCCCTCTCTAACCCAAACCGGTCTCTTTCGGAGCTGCCGGCTCTTCCCATTTAGAGGATGCTGCGTTTCCCTTTGGAGGAGGTTTTTGCTCTCCTTGTTTTGCCTTTCCTTGTTCCCTAACGAAGTGCAAACAGCGGATTCCTGGATGCAAAGGCTGGAAGTCGAGGCCAGGAACAGAGGGAAGGGTCACCTCGAATCAACCCAGATTGCATTTGTTTGGGAAACTCTCAGTAAAGCACTGAACTGAAAAAAGAAAAAATATAAAAAATCACTTGGACATTTTCGTGAAGCCACAGTGGGGTTAGAAATGGAACGTGTTCTCAAAGTGAAATGTTTTCCTTATTTTTATTTTATTATTTTATTTTATTTTATTTTATTTTATTTTATTTTATTTATTTCATTTCATTTCATTTCATTTCATTTTTAATCAGAATTACCAATTTTTTAATCAGAAGTGCTGATATGCCCCATCCCTAGAAGGGGCCAAGGCCAGGTTGGACAGGACTTGGAGCACCCTGGGAGAGTGGAAGGTGTTCCTGGATGATTTCTAAAGTCCTTTTCTACCCGAGCCATGCTGGGATTCTGGGTTTCTCTCTTTGATTGATGCCATTTCCTGCAAGAGACCTGAGCTTACAGAGCAGAGGTCGGCCCTGTCCTCTCCCCGCTGTGCCCGACGCCTCCCGGGAGTGCTGGGGAGCAGAGCTGGGCCCACCCAAACCCAAAGAGCTCCAGGTCTGGGACAGCCTTGTCCCTGCTGATTTATGGAATCATTAAGGCCGGAAAAAGCCCAAGATCATCGAGCCCAACCTTCGACCGACTGCCCCTTGCCCACCAAACCACATCCCGAAGTGCAGCATCTGCTCGTGTTTTTAACAGCTCCAGGAGTGGCCACTCCGCCACCGCTGCCCTGGGCAGTTCCAGTGCCTGATAATCCTTTCCATGAAGAAATTTTCCCTAAACTCCAACCTAAACCTCCCCTGGCCCAGCCTGAGGCCATTCCCTCTCCTCCTGTCCCTGTTCCCTGGGAGCAGAGCCCGACCCCCCCGGCTGCCCCCTCCTGTCAGGGAGTTGTGCAGAGCCACAAGGTCCCCCCTGAGCCTCCTTTTCTCCAGGCTGAGCCCCTTTCCCAGCTCCCTCAGCAGCTCCTGGGGCTCCAGCCCCTTCCCCAGCTGGAGTGGTTTGGATGTGACCACATCGGTGAAACAACAGCCCCCGAAATCAGACGCGTCCTTAACGCTGCCTTCTCTCCTCCGCAGATACGACATCTGCATCTACAAGAACAAGCCCTGTGGCACCCTGGGTGAGTGATCCTGACACCCCCTCGGCAGCTCCCAGCAGCACGCAGAACCTCGGGAACGTGGAGAGGGTGGGCTGTCCCATCCCCTTTCCAGCTGTGCCATTCCCCTTTCCAGCTGTCCCATTCCCCTTTCCACCCGTCCCATCCCCTTTCCAGCTGTGCCATCCCCTTTCCAGCTGTCCCATCCCCTTTCCACCTGTCCCATTCCCCTTTCCACCTGTCCCATTCCCCTTTCCAGCTGTGCCATCCCCTTTCCAGCTGTGCCATTCCCCTTTCCCACGTGTCCCATTCCCCTTCCCACCTGTCCCTTTTCCTTTCCCACCTGTCCCATCCCCTTTCCAGCTGTGCCATCCCTTTCCCACCTGTCCCGTCCCTTTTCCACCTGTCTCATCCCCTTTCTAGCTGTCCCATTCCCCTTTCCAGCTGTCCCATTCCCCTTTCCAGCTGTCCCATCCCCTTCCCCACCCATCCCATTCCCCTTCCCCACCTGTGCCATCCCTTCCCAGTGAAGGTGAAGCTTTGCCCCAGCCCCAGCAGCAGCACCAGCACCAGAGCAGTGCTGTCCAGCCTCTCCTTCCTTCTGTAAACCCCAAACCAGCAGCCCTGAGGACGGATGGGCTCTGGAACTCTCCTCTGCTCCATCCCTGGCTTGAGCCCAGCCTGATGATTAAGAGCCACTCGCATTTAGGGTTTGTCCGTGGCGTGGTGGAGCATTCCTGGCTGGGCAGGGAGAAATCCGGCGGCTTTGTGATGCCTGTAAAGGGAGTTCTTTATTGACACAGACAGACCCTGCAGCTCTCCCTGGCTGCAGCTCCTCGTTTGTCTTGCCCTGGTCTGGACGGAGCAGGCAGGGAGGGGTTTCTGCTCTGGATCACTGCAGAGGGGAGAGCTGCTGGATCTCTGACCTGATGCGGCTGCAGAGGAGGAGCCTGGGAGGGAGGCTGAGGCTGGAGGTGCTGGGCTGGTTCAAATCCTTCCCTGGCCCGGGCAGTGGCACAGCTGGTGCTGCTGGGGTGGGCAGAGGGAAATTCAGCATCATCCAGTCCTCCAAACGGAGCCAGGCTGGATCCCTGCTGGGTGCCAGGCTGGATCCCTGCTGGGTGCCAGGCAGAACCAAGGTTGGATCCTGGCTTGCTCAGCTCCCCCTGGCCACGTGTGGGTGCCCCAGAGCTGGTGCAGCCCGTCTGAGATCCTCCCCCAGGCTTGTGCCAAGGACTGCTCCCCTCTGCACCATTTGGATACGAAATTCAGAGGATTTTGACCCATTCTTAGCATTTCTGAGCCTGTCACTGTTAATTTATCATCAGTGCCGAGCGACCACATCCCATACGAGTCCATCCCAAAGCCCAGTGCACTGATGAGAAGCGCCCGGTTGTGCCCAGTGGTGCGGAGCGTGAAGCACATCAGGCAGTCCCCACACCCCTCCACGTCCCCGCAGACGCCCTGCGGTGGCCCTGTGTGACAGCCCTGTCCCCTCCCCAGGCCTGGCCCCCGTGGGCGGGATGTGCGAGCGGGAGCGGAGCTGCAGCATCAACGAGGACATCGGCCTGGCCACCGCCTTCACCATCGCCCACGAGATCGGCCACACGTGAGTGCGGCGCCGCGAGCGCCCCGGGCAGCTCCTGCTGGTCTGCTCCTGCCAGCAGGGGCCGGGAACCCTTCCCATGGGTGATCCAGATGTGTTGATGCCTTGTGGCACTGCCTGAAAGCGGAGGCCGGACAAAATTAAGAGAATGACAAGCGGTTATATTTATTGAAGGGCCTTCAGGTAGTTTTAGGGCAGACGGAGCCCACCCAGGGCTTGGAGCAGCCTGGGATAGTGGGAGGTGTCCCTGCCCATGGCAGGGGTGGGATGAGATGGGTTTTAGGGTCCCTCCCAACCCAAAGCATTCCATGATTCCATGATTTAGGCTCCTAAATCCCGGAGTTTCAAGGCTGTCATCACACCTGAGTAAAAAAATGGACGACGGATCACGGGTTTTCATACCTCTACTGATGCCTTGGGATTTAGCTTTTGTATTTTCAGACCCTGCACTGGTTCAGTGTGTATCTCTGACTCCACACAGCCTGTTAGCTACTGTCAGACGCAACAAACCCTCCCGGGCCTGGACTCAAGGACGCCTCCTTGTCCCAGGCCCCGAAATATGTAAACTGAGCCTCTGGGAAAGGGGAGAAAATTTGGAGTAAAGGACTTCATTCCCTGGAATTGCAGCTGGAGGATTAACCCTGACATGCGAATGGACCAAACTTACAGAAGTGTGAAGAACCCGTGAGCCGGGCCCCATCTTGGGTGTGGCCCCTCGGGGGCTGCCCAAGGTGCTCCTATCGAAGGCCCTCAATTAACACCCGCTTTTATTCCCCTCATCTTGTCAGGCCTCTGTTTTCGGGGAGCCACTCCAAGGCATTGCTGTGAGTTTGGTCCATTTGCATTTCGGGGTTAATCCTCCAATTACAGCTTCAGGTAACGAAGTCCTTTACTCCAAATTTGCTCGCCCCCAACCCAGTGCCGTTTCCATTTCTCGTGGCCTGAGGCAGGGAGGTGTCCTTGATTTTCAGGCCTGGAGAGGAACTGTTTTGTGTGACCAGGGCAGGAGAGCAGCAGCCAACACTGCGTGTGGAGTTTGGAGTTACACACTAAAGAACTGCAGAATTAGGAACGTATGAAAAACGCGGGTGTCGCACTTGGACACGAAAAGAACCGCGCAGACACCTTGTCAGGAGAGAAGCAAGGAAAGAGAGCGGGGCTCAGAGACCCCGAGCTTTATTTTATATGTTATTAGAACCCACCGTGGATTGGAGGGAGAAATGACCACCCCTCAACCACACTGGTCAAAGGAAAGATCCATCAAACGTCTCTGCCTAGGAGAATGGAATGGAAAACAATAAAGGATGGTTAACAAAACACGGCTGTGTTTACAGAAAGTGCCTGAGAAACTGTTACAGAAAATGAAAACATGGAGGAACTGCAAACTCAGGGCAACACGCGGGAGCTGAAATCCCAAGGCGCCGGTGCCGACCCCCGGCTGACCTCCCCCTCTCTGTGCCGCGGCGGTTTCCAGGTTTGGCATGAACCACGACGGCGTCGGCAACAGCTGCGGCTCGCGGGGGCAGGAGACGGCCAAGCTGATGGCTGCCCACATCACCATGAAGACCAACCCGTTCGTGTGGTCCACGTGCAGCAGGGATTACATCACCAGCTTCCTGGAGTAAGGAGCCCACCTCTCCCTGCCCTTCCTCCAGCCTCCCCCAGTCCCTTCTGAGAGCGGGGAAAGCCAAAGCCCCAGATCCCCCAGCAGTTTCTCTCTCGTCTCCCAGATCCACGTTCTTTCCTTCCCGTAGGTTTTCCCGTGTTTTTGCTGCCTGTTGAACATCTAAACCCATTTGTGGTGCAGCTGGGAGAGCTTTATCTGGGTTCCCCACGTCCAGAAACTTCCCAAACAGATCAGTCCCTCCTGGAAGCATCTGGGTGGCCCCGAAGTCCAGCCGGGAATTGCAGACGGGGGTTGGTGTGGTGGGGAAGGAGGGTCTGGGGACAGGGTTGGGTCTGCGCGGTGCAGGCGCTTTCTCCAGGCGGTGAGGAGGAGTTTTCAGTGTGAGTGAGCAAAGCAGGGGAAAGCTTTTGGTTTTCTTTTTTTCCAGAGCGCCTTTAGGATTCAGGAGAAGGGACAGGACAAGAGGGGATGGATTCAAACTGGAAGAGAGCAGTTTAGATTGGGTATTGGGAGGAATTTCTTTGTTGTGAGGGTGGGCAGGCCCTGGCACAGGGTGCCCAGAGCAGCTGTGGCTGCCCCTGGATCCCTGGCAGTGCCCAAGGCCAGGCTGGACATTGGGGCTTGGAGCAGCCTGGGACAGTGGAAGGTGTCCCTGCCCATGGCAGGGGTGGGATAGGATGGGTTTTAAGGTCCCTCCCAACCCAAAGCATTCCATGATTCCATGATTTAGGCTCCTAAATCCCGGAGTTTCAAGGCTGTCATCACTCCTGAGTCAAACCCTTGTGCAGGGTTCAGGCAGCCCCTGGGTTTCCACCCCAAAACAATCAGTGGGGATCCATTTCGGTGAGGTTCTTTGTAGGACAACGGCACTTCCTGGAGGAAGGACTGGGCAGGGCTTGAGGGAAGCAGCACAAGTGTGGGGTCAGTGTGGAGGGAAGCCCCCGGGGAGCCCGAACAGCAGAGCTCAGCTCCTGGAACGCAGCAGGAGGAGCAGCCACGGCTCCTCCCCGAGGGGCTCCCTCTGTCCTGCAGGGCTCGGCCAAACCTCGTGGCTCGGCAGCAAACCCCACATCTGTCCTGCGGCTCGGCCACGGCCAGGCCTGTCCCCCACGCTGGTGACCGAGGCACGTGGCACGGCCAGGCTGCCTCATCCTCCGCTGACCCCGAGCTCCTGGCAGGGCTGGAGGAGGACGGAGAGTTCATCCCCGCTCCTCGTGCTCCGTGCTGGCCACCCCGGGCTCCAGGAGCCTCCACTGGGACATGGGGTGTGCAGGATTTGGGGCTGGGGGTGATGACAGCGGCCGTGATTTAGGGGGAGCTCAGAGCGCAGCGGGGAGAGGGGAGGGAGAGGCGTTTCTGGCCGCGTTTGGATGCTCCCACAGAGCTCTGGCGAGCAGGAGGGCGGGCCTGGAGCTGGGGGCTCTGGTTGCTCTCAGCTGGGGCTTCACAGCTGGGTGGGGGAGCAGCCCCTCTGCCCACCCACTGCCCGCTGAGGGTGCTGGGCACACCGGCCCGGGCACACCGTCCTGGGCTCTGCCACCGGGACAGCCAGGGGCTGGCAACAGCCCCAGAAGGGCTGGAGCTGTGTCAGGGCCTGGGATGGATCTCAGGGAAAGGTTCTTCCCCCCGAGGCTGCTGGGCACTGCCCAGGCTCCCCAGGGAATGGTCCCGGCCCCGAGGCTGCCAGAGCTGCAGGAGCGTTTGGACAGCGCTCTCAGGGATGCCCAGGGTGGGGTTGTTGGGGTGTCTGTGCAGGGCCAGGGGCTGAGCTGAGGATCCCTGAGGGTCCCTCCCAGCTCAGGATATTCTGGGATTCCACGAACCCTCAGACCAACATCTCCAGAGTTACCTTGGAACCGGGATGTGCTTCCCAGCCTGGGGCACACAGCTGGAGGGGTTTCAGAGCTGCTTCTCCTGCCCAGAGCAGACCCAGATTTGTCCTCTCAGCCCCACTGGAAGCAGGAGTGGCATCTGCTGATCCCACCTCGGTGCTCTCTCTCCCCTCAGCCGTCCTGAGCTCTAATTCTCCCTCTCCGGTTGCAGCTCCGGGATGGGATTGTGCCTGAACAACGCTCCTCCCAAGCAGGATTTCATCTACCCCACGGTGGCCCCGGGCCAGGCCTACGACGCCGACGAGCAGTGCCGCTTCCAGTACGGAGTCAAATCCCGCCAGTGTAAATACGGGGTAGAGAGCCTTCCTGCTTTACTATCGGTTCCCAGGGCCGGAGGAGGGGGGTGGGGGGCAAGGAAAGGTCCGTGGGGCTGTCCCTGCTGCCCACATCCCTGTCCTGCCCCAAACCAGGGGCACCGTGGAGTTCCCAGTGAGCTCGGTGCCGTGCTTCCCTGGGAGAGCACGCAGGAGCGGGGGTGTCCCGCCCGTGAATGTTGGTCCCAGCCCAGTTTGGGTCAGGTTAATCCCATGGGAAGGGATTCCTTGCCTCTCCCTTGGCTGCTGGTGGTCCCTGAGGCCCCACCCATGCAGGCTCCCCTCTCATTTTCCATAATCCTCACCAGAAGTCATCGTGCTGCTCGCACAAACCCAGGGCGGTGGTGGAGCCCCCAGCCCTGGAAGTGCCCAAAAACGTGTGGCTGGGGCACTTGGGGACAGGGCTTAGTGGTGGGCTTGGCAGTGCTGGGTTGATGGTTGGACTTGGCGATCTCAGAGGGCTTTTCCAAGCTGAGTTCCACGATTCCGTGACAGGAGGAGAAAAGTCTTTGTCCCGGGTGAGGTGAGGGATGTGCTGGAGGTTGCTGCCCACCTGAGCCCCGTCCCCACCACCTCACTGCCTTCCCCTGGTCTCCGAACCCAGGGAAACGCTGAAGGGAAAGGCTGTTCCAGGAGAAAAGAGTCTCCCTGGATCTCAGCCGGGCGCTTTGCTGTTCTGCATGTCCCGAACGTTGCCGAGGGCCTGAGCAGAGCGGTGGGGGAACACCTGCATGGGAGGGCTGCCTGAGCTCCTTAAAGCATCCACGTTCCTTTAGGGAAAACAGAGGAGCCAGCAGTGGGATGCACAGGCAGCAGGGGCACATTTCCTCCTGGAAAAAGTGGTCAGGGGTTGGAAGGGGCTTTGGAGGGGTTTTGGAGTGCCCATCCCTGGAGGTGTCCAAGGAACGCCTGGATGTGGCTCTCAGGGCTCTGGGCTGGTTGAAAATCTGGGGGTCGGTCAAAGGCGGCACTTGATGATCCCAGAGATCTTTTCCAACCCCGGTCTGTGCCCTGGAAAGCTGCGGAGGAGCAAACACAGCAGCTCAGGGTTCAGCTTCTCTGTCACTGAGCAAAGCCCAGCCCAGCTGTGCCCTGGGAGTGCCCCGGGGTGAGCCGGGCTGTCACCGTGAGGGACGGTCCCACACCGCCCCACCGCCTGGAGGTGTCCCCTGCTCATCCTGGTGAGAAAAGGGCAAAGCTGGTGCCTTGAACAGGGCCCAGGGGGTGCCTTGAACACGGCCCGGGGGCCTGGAGCCTGCTGGACGTGGGGCAGATGCAGCAGGAGCAGTCTGACCCCAAAGAACGGTGTCCCGGGGTCGTGGTGTCCCACGTCAGGTGCCGCCCGCCGGGGTCTGTGCCCCTGCTCAGCTGAGCCACAGGCAGGGAATGGGAACTTCCCCATCTCCCAGTTAATTTTTAGCCCCGGCAGACGCTGCCTGTGTGTATCCAAGGATCACAAACGATTCCCGGGGTGACCCCTCCAGCCCTGTGGTGGTTTGGGATAAACCCCAAGGGCGCCAGGGCTCGATTGTGTGCGGGTAAATCCGGGCCGGTGCGTGAGCCCACCCTGTGCCCCTGGACCCAAACCCCAGAGGGACGGAGCCAGCAGGGCAGCACCCCCTCCTGCAGGCCAGGGCAGGGGGGATGGGTGGGTGTCAGGGCATGGAGAGGATTCCAGGCCAGGCTGGATGAGCCTTGGAGCAACCTCATCTAGCGCAGGTGTCCGGGGCTGGAGCGAGGCCACCTTTAGGGTCCCTTCCAACCCGAACCAACCCGAGATTCGATGATTGGAGCTGGGAGGTCACCGGGAAGCCCTTGGTGACAGGGAGAAGGGGCTCTGGCTTCCCAGTGGTCCCTCTGGCTCTGCCAGAGCCTGAAGATGGGAAAGATTCTCTCCTTCCCCTGCTTAAAGCCATCTCCAGCCGGGCTTGGGCAAGGGAGGTGGGAGCCAAGTTCCCTTTGCAGCTCCGACCCGCAGCCCTGGCACGGACCCGCCGGGTTTCCCTCTGCCAGCTCTCCTGGGGCGCTCTGCCGGCCCAGCCCCGGCGGCTGGAGGGGAGCAGAGGAATCCCAGCTCATCCTTCACAGAGGATTCCCAGTCTCTGACTCAGCCGCTCCTGGGGGGATCGGTCGCTGCTCCGGCTCAGCCGCGGCTGGGGACAGGAATGCGGGGCTGGAGGGGTGGATCGGCCCCGGGGGTGAGGAACGGGCTGTCACCTCCCTGGGGACAGGCGGCCGGAGCTGCCTGCTGGGTCACTCCTCCCCCGGGCTGATGGTCACCGTGCCAGGCAGAAACACGAGCCAGAGTGTGCCCAGCTGGCCGAGAATGCCCAGGGCATCCTGGCTCGTGTCCAAAGCCGTGTGGCCAGCAGGACCAGCAGGGCAGGGGCTGCCCCCTGTGCTGGCACCGCTGAGGCATCGCAAACCCTGGCGACAGTTCTGGGCCCCTCCTGACAAGAGAGACCTGGAGGGGCTGGAGCGTGTCCAGAGAAGGGAATGGAGCTGGGAAGGGGCTGGAGCACCAGGAGCAGCTGAGGGAGCTGGGAAAGGGGCTCAGCCTGGAGAAAAGGAGGCTCAGGGGGGACCCTGTGGCTCTGCACAACTCCCTGACAGGAGGGGGCAGCCGGGGGGGGGTCAGTGTTGTCCCAGGTGACGAGGGACAGGACAAGAGGAAACGGCCTCAGGCTGCACCGGGGTGGCTTTAGATTGGATATTGGGAAAAATTTTTTCACTGAAAGGGCGTTCAGGCATTGACTGCCCAGGGCAGTGGTGGAGTCGCCATCCCTGGAAGTGTCCAAAAACGTGTGGCTGTGGCACGTGGGGACGGGGGTTAGTGGTGGGCCTGGCAGTGCTGACTTGATGATCCTAGAGGGCTTTTCCAAGCTGAATTCCACGATCCCGTGACACTGGCAGTGGCAGCAGCCGTGGCAGCCCAGGCTCTGCCCTCCCACCTCAGGACAGTTTCTGTCACTGACACTGAACCTGTTCGACATTTCCTGGATGAGCTCTGTCACCCCAAGCTGCTCCTGAAAAGCAGCAAGTTTTCCATAGGTTGTTTCAGTAGGAACAGGAGCAGGATGGGGACCAGGCAGGGAAGTCAGGAAATGAGATTTTAGGGGCTGCTTTGCAGTTTGCAGGTGCTGAAGTCCAGCCTGAGGGTGACACAGGAGCTGGAAAGGGCCTGAATGTCCTGATTTCACTTTTGGGGGGGTCCTGCGACAGCCAAGGGAAGATTTTTGTTTGCTGGAGCTCTGAGAGGTCAGGATGGGCTGAAGCTCGGGATCTGTGGCTCGGAAAACCTCCTGGAAAGAGGTCTGGAGTCCTCAGTGTCACCCAGGGGACACAACTGCACCGAGCAGAGCCCGAGAGCAGAGGTGCCTGATTCCGAAGGGCTGGCTCGGGATCTGGCATTATTTTGAGTATTCCAAAACCAGCTCTGAAACTTCCAGAGGGACCTTCCCTTTGGGATTCTGAGGCTGGCTGGAGGTGGCCAGCAGCCAGGGGGTCACACCGTGAGCAGGGACACCTCCAGCTGTGCTGCCGATGCTCGCAGGGAGCCCCAGGTTCCCGCAGAGGCAGCTCTGGGATGCTCACGGCAGGAGCCAGGAGTGGGCTCAGCCCCCACCACGCAGATGCAGAGCTGGGATCATCCCTCAGCCCTGGGAAGAGGGGGGAGGACAAGGACAGTGGGATTCGCTCCGGTGTCACCGAGGTGTCCGAGGAGAGGTGGCCTCTGCGGCATGGGCTGGCTGGGAGTCGGCTCTCGGAGTTCCCTCCGCATCCAGGGAATCCCAGAAGTGCTTAGGCCGGGCCCAGAGGAGGGGGACAGCTGTCGGTGGCCTCGGGGTGACCACGGCCGGGTTTGGCCTCGTGTTGCCCCCGCCGTGCTGAAGACACTCAGTATCCCCGTGTCCCCGTGTCCCACCCAGCTGGTGCCTCCCGGGCCTGACGCTGCCCCTGGCGCCAGCAAATCCTAATCTGGGTTCTGTTCCTCTGTCTCTGTCCCCCTCCCCGGCCCTGTGTCCCCCCACATCTCCCCCTTTCCAGGAGGTCTGCAGCGAGCTGTGGTGCCTGAGCAAGAGCAACCGCTGCATCACCAACAGCATCCCCGCGGCCGAGGGCACCATCTGCCAAACCAACACCATCGACAAGGGGGTAAGGCAGCCCTGGGCACCGCGAAGAGTTGGCAGGGAGCGGCTGGATCCCTTTTCCAGCAAAATCCAGGATTATTGCTCGTGCTGGAGTTGATTTAGGAGCACCCAGCAGCCGGTCCGGCCCTGACTCCCAGAGCCCAGAGCTGCCCGGGATGGGGGCTGGGATGGGCCAAGGAGCCCAGAAATCACCCCAAAGTCCAGCCCAGAGCTCAGCTCGGGCAGAGCTGGGATATGGAATGGGGAATGTGGGGTATGGGATATGGGATATGGGATATGGGATATGGGATATGGGATATGGGGTGTGGAATGTGGGATGTGGGATATGGGATACGGGATATGGAATGGGGAATGTGGGGTATGGGATATGGGATATGGGATATGGGATATGGGGTGTGGAATGTGGGATGTGGGATATGGAATACGGGATATGGAATGAGGAATGTGGGATGTGGAATGTGGGATATGGGATATGGAATACAAGATATGGAATGGGGAATGTGGGATATGGGGTATGGGATATGGAATGGGGAGTAGGGAATGTGGGATATGGAATGGGGAATGTGGGATATGGAATGTGGAATAGGGAATGTGGGATATGGGATATGGGATGTGGAATGTGGGATATGGAATAGGGAATGTGGGATATGGGATATGGAATATGGAATAGGGAATGTGGGATATGGAAAAGGGAATGTGGGATATGGGATATGGGATATGGGATATGGAATATGGAATAGGGAATGGGAAATCCCCGCGGCAGTGAGATTCTTGGTGTCACCCCTGAGGCACAGCAAGGTCCCCTCAAACTCCATGTCCTTAAATGAACACCGTGTCCCCAGGCCTGCTGGGATCCCCTGGGATCCCCTGGGATCTGCTGGGATCTCCTGGCTGGCCTGAGAAAAGGGATTCCCCCCCCCTCCCCAGTTTTCCCAGATTTTTGCTTTCAGAGGAACTTGGGAAAAACTGGCTATGATGAAACTTCGGATTTTCAGCCTCAGCAGGGAGGGGAGGGCAGGATTTTTCCCGACCATGAATTCTCCCTGGATTGCTTCATTCCCTGCTCCTCCCACACCGCTCGGACAAAGAGCCTCTGCACACTGGGGCGGTGGAGAATCAGGGCTGGCACATTCCCCCTTCCACTCAAAGAAAAGTAATTCCCAAGAAACATTTCAGATCCATGGGAAGCTGGGGGAGCTGGTGTGCAGGGGAGACTCCGACAAAGCCAGGATTCTCTGCAAACCCCACTGTCAGTGCTGCTGGGAACTGGGGCAGGCAGGAGCAGCAGCTCCCGGGGCTGCACATCCCTCCTGCTGCACATCACAGGGACTACGGCGTTTTCCCCTCCTAGTCATGGCTTTTTCCCAGCTTTTCCCACTTTTAAATATCCCTTTTCCCCCACTTTGTGGCCGCTTTTTAACCAGGGTTCTTCAAAAGCCTTGAGGGAAGGGAAGCGAAGCAGCCACATCCCCCCAGGATTTATGGGAGCCGCTCCCTGCCAGGGTTCTGGCTCGCTCTGAACCCCCCGTTACCTTCCTGTGCTTATCCTTTTGGATCCGTTCGTCCTTTGGGAGGGATTTGGTGGCCTTGGCTGGAAGGAGATGCACTTTTGTGCTGAGTGCCTGCATCATCCCCAGCTGGAGCTGCCGGGGTGAGCCCCAGACCTCAGCCCTTGGCTGGGGCAGCTCTCCAAGGTCTTCCCTGGCTTCTCCCTCTCCCCTGGGGAGAGCAGAGGGAAGGATCAGGGAATTCAAAGTATGGACTATTAAAGGAGAGGGAAAATTCCTGTGCTCTGCCCCCCAGTGTGGGGGAAGGCTGAGCCAAGCTCTGCTGTGCCCACATCCCAAACCTCTGGGGATTTCCTCCTCCCAGATCCTCCTTTTTTTGAGGAATCGATCTCCTGCGATTGTTACAGCTTTGCCTGTCTTACCACGAGAACCCACAGTGGCATTTTTTCCTCCTATCCATGTCTTTTTCCCAGCTCTTCCCACTTTTAAACATCCCTTTTCCCCCACTTTGTAANAGAAGGAGAAGGAGAAGGAGAAGGAGAAGGAGAAGGAGAAGGAGAAGGAGAAGGAGAAGGAGAAGGAGAAGGAGAAGGAGAAGGAGAAGGAGAAGGAGAAGGAGAAGGAGAAGGAGAAGGAGAAGGAGAAGGAGAAGGAGAAGGAGAAGGAGAAGGAGAAGGAGAAGGAGAAGGAGAAGGGGCCACAGCCCCCAGGAGCTATTCCCAAAATGTGGGAATATTGTGGAATATCCAGGCTGTGCCTGCAGAGCGTCTCCTCCACCTTTGGAGAGGTGCTGCTGCTCCCAGGGATCACGAGCTGGGATTCCTGGGAAGCCGCCGTGCGTTTTTCCCGGCTGCCCATGGAGAGCTGGCTCGGAAGGAGCCGGGAGAGGCCGTGCCAGCAGCTCCAGGGTGGGTTCCCAGTCCCTGGAAGGAGCAGACGGCGCTTTCTTCCTTCCTGGGATTATCCCAGCCCCCGAGGCTCCGTGTCCGGCACCGCGCCCGGACAGCGGCAGCGGCTCTGGCACCGTCCCACCCCTGGCATGGCTGGGGACTCCAGGGGGTGTGGGACACGTGCCAGGGCTGAGGGAAATATTTCACAGGCAGATTTCCATGAGCATCTGTCTCCCAGGAGGACGGGGACAGGCGGATTCTGTGGGGATCCTCGCAGAAGGATGACACAACGCTGATGTTATGATTTAAGCGTGATTTCAACCCGGGCCCTTTGCTGATCAGGACATTTGGGACACACGAACCCCAAGCTGAGCTCCCAGGGCACCCAAAACTCACTCTGGGCTGGGAGGGAGCAGCCGGCTGTGGCTGTGTCTGTGTCCCCCGGGATCCTGGCCCTGCCCAGCAGCAGCAGCTCCAATCCAAGGTCAGCTGGAAGTGTGCCGAGGGCTTTATGAGATGTGAGCTGTGGGACCTCTTTAGAGGAGAATCCCAGACTGGTTTGGGGTGGAAGGACCTTAAAGCCCATCCAGTGCCACCCCTGCCATGGCAGGGACACCTCCCACTGTCCCAGGCTGCTCCAAGCCCTGTCCAGCCTGGCCTTGGGCACTGCCAGGGATCCAGGGGCAGCCACAGTTGCTCTGGGCACCCTGTGGGATGTGTCCCCTTGCCCGTGGCTGCCTGTCCCCCAGGACTGGGATTGGGGACTGGGGACACTGGTCTCACTGTGTGCACAACCAGTGCCAGCGTGACCCGAAGGAGAGGCGAGCGCCCTTTCCTCGGAGAATTTGGCTCCGAGGCCGCTGCAGCTCCAAGCTCCGATCCCTCCGGATCACAGCAAATGCCAGCCCTGAGCTGGCTCCGTGCCCCGTGGAGGCTCCGGGAGAAGGAGCGCCCGTGCCCGGGGTGTTCAGAGCTCTGTGTCCCCGCAGTGGTGCTACAAGAGGGAGTGTGTGCCCTTCGGGACGCGGCCGGAGGGCGTGGACGGAGCCTGGGGGTCCTGGTCATCGTGGGGGGAGTGCAGCCGGACGTGCGGCGGCGGCGTGTCCTCGTCTGTGCGCCACTGCGACAGCCCCAGGTACGTGGCGGGTGCTGGCCCTGTCGCCGTGGCCCTGCGGTGTCCCCAGCTCCACCCAGGCCTGTGGCGGTGCCTGTGCAGCTCCTCAGCCAGCTCCTGGGGGAAAGGAGCTGTGTCAGCCCTGCCTTCCCTCCTCCGAGCCCTGCAGGTGAAGCTGGCCCTGATGGCAGCACCCTGAGGAGGCAGGAGATGTCCCAGCTGGAGAACCGGCTCATCCAGCAGTTCCTGCCTCTTCCATCTCTGCTTTTTTGGGAGGGGGTGGGGGGAGGAAAGGCAGAGAGAGAAGGAAAAGCCCCCTCAGGCCGTTCTCGGCGGAGCGGTTACATCATCCTGTTAAAGATCTGGCACTAATCCACTCCTCCAGTGCCACACCAGCCCTGTGCCCATCCTTTGATGTCACCGAGCATCAGGGACGGCTGCACCGGGGTCCCTCCGCCCAAAGCCGGGCCCGCTTCCACTTCAGTGATGACTCTTGGAAGGTTTGGCAGGTTTTGAACGCCTTTGTCCAGCTCTGTGCCCTGCGTCGGCGTCGGGGCTGCAGCACACCCCAAACCCCGCTGTGCAAACCCTCTGGGCACTCAGCGAGATTTTAGGGGCTGCGCTCCAGCCGTGCCCAGCCAGGCAGGATCGGTCCTTGTGGCAGAGCAGGGGTGGGAAAAGCCACCTGGGGCAGCCACCCCAAGCTCCTGGGGGCGAAACCCTGCCCCGAACTCCGCCCGGAGCTGTTGCAGCATCTCCTCCCTGCTTTGGCAGGCCCACGATCGGAGGGAAGTACTGCCTGGGGGAGAGGAAGCGCTACCGCTCCTGCAACACCGACGTGAGTGGTGCCGGGCCCGGCAGCGGGGCTGGGAGGGATGGAGGGGTGGAGAGAGGGGATCAGCCCTGTCCGGAGGGGATCAGCCCTGTCTGGGGACGATCCGCCCTGTTCGGGGGGGGGATCAGCCCTGTCTGGGGGGGATCAGC
>VZTI01002261.1:85577-129924 GCA_013397865.1 Struthidea cinerea | reverse complement strand
CAGCAGCTGAACGTGAGCCAGCACATGCCCAGGATATGCAAGATGACCAAGGGCAGCCTGGCATCTACCAGCCATAGTATGGCCTGCAGGACCAGGGCACTGCTGAGGCCAAACCTCGAATCCTCAGGTCATTTGTGGGACCCTCATGACAAAAAAGACTTTGAGGGAATGGAGTGTGTCCACAAAAGGGAACAGAGCTGGGGAAGGGGTTGCAGAACAAGGAGCAGCTGAGGGAGCGGGGAAAGGGGCTCAGCCTGAAGAAAAGGGGGCCCAGGGGGGACTTTCTGGCTCTGCACAACTCTGTCTGACAGGAGTGTGTGGCCAGGTGGTGATTGGACTCTTCTCAGATAGCAAGTAACAGACAAGAGGGAACGGCCTCAAGTTGCACATGGGGAGGTTTATCATGGAATCATTGAATAGGCTGAGTTGGAAAGGGACCCACCAGGATCACCCACTCCAACTCCTGGCCTGGCACATGACACTCCAACAATCCCATCACATGCCTGAGCATTGTCCAAACACTTCTTGAACTCAGACAGGCTTGGTGCTGTGACCACTTCCCTGGGGAGCCTGTTCCAGTGCTCAACTCTCCTGTGGGGAAAAAACCTTTTCCTGATATCCAGCCTAAACCTCCCCTGACTTAGCTCAGGGAGCCAGATTGTGCTGTGCCACTGCTTTGGGGCTTTTGATTAATGACTATTAATACTATGATCACTGATTTTTTTTATCAGAGGCTGAGACAGCAATAAATCATAAACTTTCAGACCAAGTTTGAACTCTACAGAACAATCCTTCAGCAGGACACAGTCTATAAGCACCTGGTTTGAAACACTACTCTTGAATACGAGCAGCCCATTTCCTCCACAATTCTCAGTCCCCTGAAACGAAAAGCTCCAGAGTTCCTTGAGTGAGCTGATCATTGGCGAAAGCACTTGCCCATGACCTCTATGTATGACCAGCAGAATGATGAGCTGATTGCTCCAGCGCAACACCCTCCGGGAAAGCCTTTTTTCCACCTCTAGATCACCCTCTTTACTTGTTGCACATCTTCCCCATCCGAGTCTACTGCTCTCCGTGCTTTGGTGACTTTGCCGGCTGCTGACCCGCAGTTCCCGTTCGGGGCTCCCACACTGCTCGCTGTCCCCGGGCCGCTCCTTCCCCTGCCCCGCACGCCAGCCGTACCGTGGAGGAGAACACCGGCTGCGGCTAACCCGCCACAAGGGCTGCAGAGCCTCTCAGTTACACACTTACAGAGTTTCAAAATACGGTCATTAAAACGGCCCCTTTTCCAGCGAAGCACAAAACCCGCACACAGCAGGGCGGGGAGGCCGTGCCGGCCGCGGGCAGCCCCGGGCACCGCCGGGAGACGAGCCCCGGCCAGGGCTGCGCCCCGAGCCCAGCTCCAGCATGCCGAGCCCAGCCGAGCCCAGCCGAATGACGCCGAGCCCAGCCGAGTGACGCCGAGCGGGGTGTCTCGGCGGCCGTGCCGCCTCGCCGGGCGGGTCCGGGCTGTGCTCGGGGGAGCGGTGCTGCCCACAGGTTGGGGTGTCAGGCCAGCGCTGCCCAGAGGTTGGGGTGGCAGGGCAGCGGTGCCCACAGGTTGGGGTGGCAGGCCAGCGCTGCCCAGAGGTTGGGGTGGCAGGCCTGCGGTGCCCTGCGTTGGGGTGGCAGGCCAGCGCTGCCCAGAGGTTGGGGTGGCAGGCCTGCGGTGCCCGGCGTTGGGGTGGCAGGCCAGCGGTGCCCAGAGGTTGGGATGGCAGGCCAGCGGTGCCCGGCGTTGGGGTGTCAGGCCAGCGCTGCCCGGCGTTGGGGTGGCAGTCCTGCGTGCCCGCGCCCTTCCAGGGAGCAGAGCGCTGCCGCTGGTTTGGGAGACGCCAGGCAGCCGGCGTGCTCGTGGCCTTGAGCTGCTGGGGGGAAGCCGAAGGGCGACCGACTCCTGGCCGTGTGTCCCGGGACGTGGGCAGGCGCAAAGCTCTGGAACGGGGACGGGGAACGGCCTCTGCGGTGTCCGTGAGGAAAGCTGTCCCGTGGGCATGCCGTGGCCCAGCCAGAGCTGCCTCCATGGGGACGTCTGTGGAGGGGCCCGCAGCATCCTTCAGGCGGGGACGGGACAGGACAGCGTGTCGGGATCTTTCTAATCAGAGAGCCCGTGTCAGAGTCCTCGGCGACTCAGCAGCACAGAGCTCCAACCGCGGGAGCCTGGGTACGTCCCTGGGGCGCTGGAGGCTGGCTCAGCTGCAGGTGGGGAGCAGGGACGTGGCGTGGCGGGACACAGCACAGAGCGCCATTACCTTGACTGTCTTGCAAGCAGTTTTAAGAAAGAAACCGGCTGAAATCCAGACAAAATATGGGGTTTTTTCCAATTTCTTCGCATTTACCTGCAGACCAGAACAATGGCGTTTCTTAACCTCAAGGCAAAAAAAAGGTGTTAGTCTAGCCTCAGAAATGGCAACGGCTTAGGCACTGAGAGACCATGTATAAGGGACACCTTAGAGGCTTCTCCACCAAGTGCAGGTGTGTTCTCACTCCCGTGCTGAGCTGAAGGGTCCGCACCTGGGCGGTCTGGCCTGCCTTCTGCAGAGACTAACCCAAATCTCGGGCTGTGATGCCCGGGTCCGGAGCTCTGATCCCGGCTGTGCCGGGGGGTGAGCCGGGTGCTGCTGGCAGCGGCCGCCGGGGGGCGCTGTCGAGGAGAGGCTGGGCCGGCCCCGCCCCCTCCCGTCGGTCTGGCAACGGCACGCGCGGCTCCCGGCGCGAGCGCGTCCGGGCGGGACCGCCTGAGGGCCCCCGGGGGCACCGGGAGCGGCACCCGTAGGTCCCGGAAGGCGAGCGGTAGGCGTGGAGTTTCACCGTTAGGAGTTTCGGGGAGGTTACGAAGGTGCTTTGAAGGCTGCAGCTCCTCTGCGTCTCTGAAGGGATGGCTCCAGGGAGACCTTAGAGCCCTTTCCAGTGCTCACAAGGGCTCCAAGAGAGCTGGAGAGGGACTTTGGAAAAGGGCCTGGGGTGGCAGGACAGGGGGGAATGGCTTCAAACTGCCAGAGGGCAGGGGTAGATGGGATATTGGAAAGGAATTCTTCCCGGTGTGGGTGCTGAGGCCCTGGCACAGGGTGCTCAGAGAGGCTGTGGCTGCCCCTTCCGTGGAGGCGTCCAAGGCCAGCTTTGAAGGGGCTTGGAGCGAGCTGGTCTAGTGAAAGGTGTCCCTGCCCATGTCAGGAGGTTGGAAGAAGATGATTTATCTTTAAGGTCCCTTCCAACCCAAACCATTCTGGGATTCTGTGATTCAAGGAAGGCCCTTTTCCAGCTGAAATGTTGTATCTCCTCTTGGCTCCCAGCTTGTAGTTGCCGGTTCTTCTGGAAGCAGGCCTGGCAGTCAGCTGCGACGAGCCATGTGTTCTCAATAGGACGTGTGTGACACGTTCGCAGAGAGGAAGGCTGTAAACAGATTGTCAAGGCCAAGGTAAAAAAAGCAAAGGATTGAGGAAAAGCCAAAGGAGTTGGTTGTGTTAGTCAGTTTTCTGGCTGTTGAAGTGACCTCAGGTCATTTGCAACGTTTCTGGTTTTGGTTTGTTTTGGTAGAAAATGAATGTGTTATCTCCAGCATATGCTCTCCAATGCATCTACATGTGTTCCCAGCTCTTTGTTGTATATCAGGTTATATTAACTGAAAGCAGAATCATAACACAGCAGGAGAACATTTAGAGGCATAGCTAGCCAGATTCAGGCATTTCTCACTCTGCTGTTGACTTTTCTGGTAACTGTAAGCAAGGCAGCACAATCCAGTTACTCCACTTTTCCTCTCCGGGGAAAAAAGAATCCTTTTTTTTTCTCCTTTTGAAAATAGCCTTAGATGAAAATGGTTCTGCGTGTGGCATGTAGGGTTCGTTATTTTACCTTTCTTTTCTGCTGTCTTTCCCCTACTGTTTTTATTATTTTGTCGCTGTTCTCCATTCAGTAGGTTTGAAGGAATTCTAGGCGTTGTGATTATGGTTCTTTGAAGGCTCACTTAGCACACCTTTTGGATGAAGGAAAGAAGAGGAGGTCCTCTAAGAAGAGTAAAAGGCGCACTTTAAATAGGCATTGGGAAATGTCTGCTGATGCCATGCCATTACCGTGTAATCAGCAGAAGTGTGTTGGAAAAACACCCGGCAGTGACTTCACAAAAAAGCCGCAGTCAGACAGGTAGAGAACAGAAGCATAAAACCCCAATTATGTGTTCATGACTAAAGGCATGAAATTGACGGGTCTTCTATGGGAATTAGAAACTCCTGAATTCTTGGTCATAGCACTAACAACTTGTAATATGTTAATGTCTCCTTGCCAAATGTAAATTTAGTGTAATGAACTGCTGCCTGTTGAAGTGCAGGCTAACAGACTAATATTTGCAATGACATATTGTATGGCTTTCCTTTTAAAAAGAAGTTGTCTTTGCTCATAGCAATCTAGATATACACCCAGTCTGACACGATATTTTTTAGACTATATTTTAAAGTAAATGGTTTACATGATGATGCAGTAAGAATATGTAGTGAACAAGAATGAAGTTAGTGCATCCATCCTTTTTCACCCTAAGCTGGCTGCTGAAAAATGATGCATGGATTCTCACTGACCCCAAGGAGAAACACAGTGCCCAAGCTGGTGGGAAAAGCACTGGGCAGATAAAGGCTATTTCCACATTTCTTGCTAGTGCCTGCTTCAGAGTTCATAGGTTTTTTACCTTTTAGAGCTATTACTTTGTAGTTTTAGAGCTATGTCTTTGTAGTTTACATGTACTAAATCTAGCATGTATTGCTTTAATGCCATGGTAACAGATTTGAAGGTGGGATCTACCCAGGCTTCAATTAGTCTCAGAAGAAGCAACGTTGATTCTTTGAACTATGTTCCTTAAAGTTACAATGATACTTATGTTCACTTTAGCGTTACATTTTGCCAATTGAAGTGAACTGTACTATTACGTTAGTCCCTCTTTTGGTGCATTTAGTACAAATTGAAGCTTTATTCTCTTTCTGTTTCAGACCACCTACAACTTTTCCAAAGGCATGGGGAAATGTAGATTCAAGTTCAGCTGAGAAAGTCAGAGGCCTACCTGATGTAGTTGGTAAAACTGGTTTCCCTTAATGTCACCTGTTTTAATTTGCATTCGTAGGAGATGTGGTACATGTAACGGTTTTAGCTGAACAAGGTATAAAGTTGTGCTGGTTTGAAAGTAAACCAGCGGGAGAAATTAACCCCACACAAATACCTCTCCAGAGATTTCAAATTGGAGTTACAATTTAATAGATTACAATAAATGCAATGATACAGAAAAACTGGTTTAAAACCGCGAAGTCAGAGTACCACCTGGCACCCTATTGGTCAGGGTGGTGGTGCAGTCTGATTAAGCAGTGGTTGCAGTCCTGTCAAAAGCAGTGGTCTTGTGGAAGTTCGGGTCCTCCTCTGGATGTCCAGTGGTGGTGGTGTCCCAAGTCCCCAGACTGCCCAGATGATATACGGTGGGGTTCAGGCGGTACATCCCCCAGGGCAAGGAGTTTCACGGTGGAATGATGTAATCCCATGAGTCGTAGAATAATTTTGGAGTCCCTGATTGTCGTTCCAGCTGCCTGTTCTGCTAGTGCATATTCAGTTCGTTATAGCCCATTAGCAAAGATGACCTTCTCAGGATGGGTGGTGCTGCTGCTTCCCCTGCTGAGTCCTTGCAAAGATAAAGAAACACTTGCAGGGTTTGCCTCTTGTCATTTTATCACCCAGCTTGTATCCTGGGGGGTCGGGTGTGCACTGAAAACAACCCATCATTAAGAGTTCATCACAAAATGAGATGCAGGGGAGTAGCATCCACAGTGTGGTTACAACCACATTGGCACTCTTTCTCCTGCAGACAAAAATCAAGCTCTGAAATGGCCTGACACATTTTTGATGATTTGTAGGTAATTTTGAAGATGAAGAGTGTTCTAATAGAAAAAAAAAAGCCAGTTGTGAAATTGTCAATCACAGGTTATGTTTAGATGATAAATTCCAGCTCTGATGTAAGCAGATCTCATTCCTGAAATGACACAATTCTTTTACATCATGCCTGAGCTTAGTTGATAGTTCCATGCTATTATCCTTCTGAAAGTCAGAAGTTAATAAAGGAGATTTAAAAACACACTCTAGTATTTTTAACCTCAATTTGCTAAGATTGCACTTCCCATGGAAAGATGTTGCCCACTGTTGCACACAAACTACAGCAGTTGTCGTGTAGATTTAGGGATTTATTATTCATGCATCCCATGTTCTGTGGCAGCAGTTGCAGGCTACAGAATCCTCATTTCTTTGTTGGCAGTTCCTGAGGAAACAGGCAGCAGTACATGGAGGTACCTGGCAGAACGGCGGCAGAAGCGTCACGATCGAGCAGTGACCGAAATGCAGCAGGAGCTGAACTGCATTGGCAGGGTAAGGCAGGATTTTTTAATTCAGAGCCTAGAGTGCTCTTCTAAAGTCAGGGCCCAATAATCAAATGATCACACTGACCTCCCGTTTTAGGAGATGGAAGCCTCTGTTTTGAAGCTTCAGGAAATCCTTCAGCTAAAAGTGATGGAATCAGATAAAAAGAGTAAACTTCTGTTTGAAAAGATTGCATCTGATATGGCTCTGGAAGGTTTCTCTTTTGAAGTAAGTCAGCTCAGAGCATTGGCTCAGCTTCAGTTACTTGTACCCACTCTGTCTAACATGTCTCACTGGAGTCCTAAGTTGTTGTTTTTTTCCTTTTTTAATTTTTTATTTTTAATACTCACTTTTCAATGAGATTTAGAGTAGGATTTTTATTGCAGGGTTTGGAAGAACTCTGGAATATGATCCACCAGGAATCCTCAAACAGAAAGAAGTGGATTAGGGCAATGGATGAATCCCTAAAGGAGAACGAAAGGAGTCGAGCTGTTAAAGTGAGCTGAAGTTTTAATAACTGTTACTTAAGTATAAGATTATTTTTGCTGATAATGCTGGATGCAGAGCAAAGAGTAGCTTGTTTCCACAGGAGTCAGAGGTCTGCCAGTAGTTCTGTTGTGTGATGATTGCTTTCTTTTCACCAAAAGCTATTCACTCATTTTATACCCACATAATCAGAAGATACTTTTTTCCTAGTTTTAAGGTGTTTCTTTCTTTCACAATTATCTATACTAAAGGTGCAAGGAATATGTGAGCTGCTTTTATTTTCCTGGAGGGTTGTGTAGGTCAAACTTCCATCTGGTCTGTTATTTTTGGGGGGACATACCTATTCTGCAGCTGAGAAGGAGCACAGGCATGACCTAGCTCAATTTTAGTTTGGGTTGGCTGGGTGTCAGTAGCAGACGTGTTGCAGTTCTGTAGTCTTCGGCGTAACCTGTAAAAGTCATTGGACGTCACAGGAAATGTTTGGATTAAAAAATGGATGGACCATGGAAGAGCTTGCTGCACTGTGCTTGTAGGTAAGCAAAAGCTGTTCTACCGGTGCCACTTTCTCCTCTCTTTGTAATGCAGGCATGATGAGTAGGTCGCAGAGTATCACCAGTAACCTTTCTGTTGGATTAGCTACAAAAAATGTCAGAGATGACCACATTTGCTTTAATTTTGTGTTCACTTAAAACAGGCACTGGTGGATTCCCTTCAGATACTTGAAAGGAAGTTGGTTTGATTTTTAAATTCATATTGCAGCCTGTCTGCAGAGCACTCAGTTATCACAGATATCAAGGAGAAATCAGTTGAGTAGTAACAAAGAGGAATGTTTTAGTTACTATTTTTATGAATTATTGAAAAAAATCAGTCTTTAAGGTAACTAAGATTAATATTTTAAAATTTACTTCTCAATCTGTGTATCATCCAATTGAATTCATTTTAATGGAAAAAATTGTCTTGTTCATGTAGTTTTTTAACTTGGTATCAAACAAGTTAACAATATTAAATTGATTTAACAAGTATCAAACTGGTATTTGAGTTACACTTGTTGTTGTTGTTGCTTTTCTTTATTCTTTTATTGCACAGATAGCAGATGTACTGACCAAGTATACCATGCAGCTGGAGGAAATTTCCTTCTTCTTGGCAGCTGATGTTCACAAGCTCATTAACAATAAGGCCATGGTAAATGTTTTACTTGGGGCGAGATAGCAGACTGAATATTCCTAGAATGTCTTTTTTTCCCAACTGAAATTCATTTTAATTCATTTTTTCTACCTATCAATCACTGAAATACGGAAGAGATTTCTACTTTGCAGGGTATTCTTTATCATTTTTGTTCTTTTTTCCCTCATTTTCCATAGAAGACCCAATTTTTTTTTTTTTGCATGTTGTATGCTGCTTCTATTCCTGGTTTTATTTTTTAATACACAGAATATAAACAGAGCACTGTTGCGTAATGAGAGGGCAACTGCCAAGCTGCTCTTTAATCTAATGAAATCAGAGCTTGAGAAAGAAAAATTGCATCAACTGAAATGGCAAGAGAGAGTCAAGGACTGGAAGCTCATCCAAAAAAACCATGTAGTTCAGAGTTTCAGGTCAGAAATTTTGCAATCTTATTTTGGAGAATGAATAACACGAAGTGACTAGTGTTCACTTGTGCTTTCTATAAACAGTAACACTTTATCATTTTTTCCTTATACGTATCATGTATGATATCACATATATCATGTTTCCATTATACGTATCCTTTTTTCATCCTGCAGAGAATTTATGGCAAGTGAAGAAATACAGAATCCCCCAACTGTGATAATGGAAATGGAAAATATGATAAAGGAGCAGATTGTTCTTAGTGAGCAGAGACTGAGGGTTTTGCAGCACATTGGGTATGGCAACAGAGGATATAGCATAAAGGAAAACAATTCTTTCTGGAGTTAATGAGGGACTTGGCTACAAAGTTCACTTTGCTTCCTGTCAGCATGTGGTTGTTAAATTCGGCAGTAAGGCAGGGTCTAAACCTATTTTTGTACAGCTCTTTTTAATGGGAAAAAATGCATTATTGGTTTTCAGTGCACCAGCTATGCTAAATAGGTGATGATCGAAGGCTAAAAATGCAGGTATGCCAAAGTAATTCTTACTGACATTTGAAACGTGGTAGAAATGGTCAGACAAAGATGGGTGGAGAACTAGAAGTTGGTGCTTTTGTCAAGGCATTGTTTCTCCATGGTATTTCATTTGTCTAATAAATTAAGAGAGGAGTCTGGATAGAAATCTAACACTGCTGTGTTTGACTATCCATCCTGAAAACAAGAAGCATTTTTGGGTGCAATGCATTACAATATTTACAGGGAGATTTTTAAAATGGATGTAGGAACAAGGTAGATTACAGTTAGTTGCTTGTTGGGCAGTAAACAGTTGGCCTCGAACAACAACAGTCTCTTTGGTTTATTTTCATTGCCGAGACGGCTGTAAATATAATAAAGCACAGTGGTATGGATACTCTGATTCATAATTTTATATTTTAAGTACTGACTGGTTTGTATTTTAAAATACCTGACTCTTGTTTCCTACTTTGATAGAGCCTTGTTGCCTCCAACACATACAAAATCTGAGATAAATGAATGGTACAGAACTCTGGAGAATTTAAATAAAAGTATAGGTAAGTTGGGAAATCATAAAAACAGTCTGGAATTCAAGCAATACTTTCTTCTTTGCCAGGCAACAATGAGGCAGACAGTTGCTTTGAAAGTGCATGTTTGCTCTAGTCTTTGTTCTGTGTGTTTCCACATACCTTCTCAGTTGCTTTGAGCTGGCAGTAGGACCCAAAGAAGCTGCCTATGACATCACTGTCCCTTGGCCAGTACAAACACTTGTGCATGGTGAGATCTAGCAGGAACTGGCTTGCTTAGAATTAATCTGGGGGAAATGGAAGGTTAATTTTGACGTGGATCAGTTCTCAATCACATAAAACCACTCCATTTTAACTCTTGGAGAAGAAGACGGGAAGCATTGGAGATCCTTCCTTTCTCTTTATCCTGTAGCATGCCTTCCCTGTGTGTGTCTGCCTTCCCTTGCTGCAGAGCACATCCTGTTGTGATGTTTGTAGCCTGCATGGTAGCAAAGAAGTTGGCAGCAATTGTAAATGACTTGCTACTTTTAAGGATAATGATAAACAGCTTTGTATTAAAATGTCTTATTTGATTGGTTGGTGGCACTGCACAGGTGTGCAGACTCTGCTGGGATGTGCTCCCTCTGCTGAGATTCAGCCCAGGGCCTCTGTCATGTTTCCATTTCACACTGCACTGGGAAGTATGGGAATCTTGACCATGGTCTGTTCCATGTCATTCAGACGCCCGTAATGTGGAGTGCGTGGAGAAAATGCGCGTCCAGTATGAGCTGGTGCAGGGCAAATGTGAGGAAAAAGTGCAGATCTGCAAGGTGAGTGTCACAGCTTTGGGTGTGGTAGCCATGGTACAATTGTCATTACAGTAAAATGTGTTTGAGGATCCACCAAATATTGAGATAACAAGTGAAATTACTTTTTAATCTCTGTCTTATTCTGTTAGAAAAGTAACCATCCATTTGGTTTCACAGTAGTGTTTGGTATTTGTACTTGAACTGTGTAAAAGCTGTAACAAATGCCAGTAATGGAGTGCTGTCTTACATTTATGTGGAGGATGCAAGGACCCTCAGCCTTTGTGCTAAATCTGTCTTATCTTGGGAAAGAAATTCTGCCTCTCTGCCTCAATTTCTCCCTTTGTATCCAATCGAATTGTATTGTTTACTGACAGAATGTGGGGTCTAGGAGGCTGAACCTTTCTCTGTCCATCACAAGAAAAGAAACACTAAGTTTAGCCATGCTCTCTGAAAACCACGCAGTATTTGTTATATGCATGTCAATAATTCGCTGTTCTTTTCATTTAGATGACCCTGTTGGATATGAATATTTGCCCAGTAGAAGATGCTGAAATTGTGTATTCCGACATGCTCCAGATGACTAAGAAACTAAAACGTAGGTTTGAAGAAGAACTGGAGCACATGGATGTACGTTTATTCCATTTATTTTTATCACTCCCTGGGATTAGTCTGTTTTTCCTGTGCTCCCACCTGCAATGCCTTCTGCATTGTAGGCTATTGAAGTCACATTAGAAAGGCATCCATAGTGTGACTAAACACTACAAAGAAACAAAGTTTGGTGTGATTCATGCAGAAGAGTTCATAATTATTTTGTTTATTCTATTATATATAAATATATTGTATTTTTATTAAAATTTATATCTGAAATATGTATGATAGAGGTGAATAACGTATGGCCCAAAGGCAGAGGAATAGATTTAAATGATCTCCCAAATTTCTTCCAATCTGATCTTTTGTGATTCTATACGTAAAAATGACTGGGCAGTTGTTCCTAAAGTGATAGATTGCAGAATGTGGTTCTGTGCTTTACAGTGCCAGAATAAACAGAAGTTTTGTTACTCTCAGCTTGTAGAATAAAAATCCACATTCTTACCTAGTTTACTTGGATATTTTTTTTTTACTCTCCAGATAGAAGACACCATGTTGAATACTGGTCGTGTAATTCCAGGCAGCCTTTTACTATGTTACATATCCTCTTCCTCATTCATTTCACCTTCCAGCAGTTCAAAAATAACTTGTTCACTTGAATGTTTTTCTTTAGAGTGATTTTAAGGAGATGGCTAAACAGCACGAGCAGCATTGTCAAGGGTTGTACAGCGATGTTGAGGAGGCCACGGGGCTCTGGGATATCCATCAGCTCCAACTGTCCCAGCAGGAAGATGTGCTTCAGAAGAAAGTAGATGAATACAGATGGGAACAGGATAACATAATACAGGTATAAACATAAAACCAAGGATGTGGTATAATGTAAAGAAAGGACTTCTTAATGCAAAGAACCCTCTTTCATTATATATTTCATTATATATTTCATTATATATTTCATTATATATTTCAGTATAGCTGCTGAATTCAGAATTCAGTATAGCTGCTACAAAATTAAAAACGCAATCTCTGGCTTTTATATTGGAATTTCTACTTTTCAGTTTCATTCTGTCAGGTGCATTTTTGCTAACTGCTTGACTCACACTGAACGGACAGTCCTGTCTTGATATGGCAACAGTGGTAAAGATCACTGCTGCTTTCTGTATAAAGTGGCTGCAAGTTGCTATTATGAGATCTTGTGCAGGTGTAGAGTCTGGTTGGATGTCAAGTTCTCATAGTTACCACAACCAACTTGGGGTGGCAATGTCAGAGATGTTCATTATCTAGGAAGATATTCCTAGGTGATGAGTTTTGCTGAGGTACCTTCTCTTCTTGGTGTAGCATATATGTACATAATTAAATTACTTGAATCCTAAATATTTATGGAGATTTTAGTATATACTAAGCCATTTTCACTGACTTCTTTTATGTGGCCTTAGATGGTGAAAGATGAACTGGATACAATTTTGGATAAAATGAAAATGGCGAGCTGTGAAGAAGAGCTGGAGGAATATTTGGAGAACGCCCTTTCTTCTTTAGATGGAATTAGAACTAGGTATTTTGTGTTGTAAACTTAAAAAGTAAAGCATATTTTAACGTTGGTTGTACTACTTAGGCCTTGTTTATGCTGTCGTGTGAAGGTGTGGAAAAAGACTGCTTTTTACTTCACGTGAGAATATAAAATAATGTACATATTGAACAAGGTTAAGGCAAATAATACCCACAGTTTAGGAACAGGACAAAGGAAGACTGCTTTAATTCAAAAACCCATACCACATCAGGATTCCTGTGCATACCACTACCTCCATGCCTTATTCAGAAGGTAAAAGTAGTAGTTGAATCACAGGAATCGGAGGTTGGTCTGCACCACCACCTCTGGGCTCACAGATTTGATCTCCTTCAAAGTTGCAAGGACTAAGATCTTTAAGATAGCTAAAGTGTTTATTTTGGTGAGCTCTGTTACCCTTCTCATGATTAGGCATTTGCAACTTTAAAAACCATATAAAAATGGGTACAATACTGCTCTGCTTGCTGAAGATCTTAGCAGCAGGTGTGAAGCCTGAGAGGAAGCAGCTCTGTTCTCACACCCAGGAGGTTTTTTCTGTCTGTTAGATCAGAGGGACATTAGAAGAGCAATACAGACCTGAGGAGCAGGTGCACACACCTTCACACACCTCACGGTGGGATTGTGGTTAGAGCTGTGGCTTTGGTAGTCTTAATACTCATTCAAACAATTAACAAAAAGGCAGAGGTAACAGACTGAGTGAAAATACAATGCCAGGTTGCAGAGACAGAATGTAACCTATCTGAACACATACCTAAATTGCCCATAATTACCTTTGTTTAGGAGGCAGAGCACACGTAAATGTAAATGAAAACAAGTGTGAACATTGATTTTTCTTGAATCAAGACTCAGCTTGAATCATTCGCTTTTATTTTCAAGTAAAAGGAAAATAAACCAGAGAGGCTCAGTCACAGATGAGCACAGTGCAGAACTAACATGGAAGACAGTAAATTGACCTCCCTTATGTAAGCGGTGTTTGAATGGTTCCCCATCCAAAAGGAAGGATATAAAAGGCTTTATTGTAAATATTTCTTAACTTTTGTGCATTTATTTATTTGTAATGAACTAATCTCTAACAAGCCAGGATGTGATTGTATTTGGTATAAACAGATCAAGGGCAATGTTTAGCCTAAAGGTTTTATGAGATTGATCAGAAAGTTAGATTTAGATTTAAAGGCACTGTAGTCATACTTAATTTTATTTCTGTACATATTTTGAGTCTGTTAAACAGTGACCTTAAATTTGACAGGAATGAGACACTCAAACAAATTGCAATGGATGAAGTAATGGCTTACCCAAAAGCTATTTTGTGGGAATTGATTTCTTACAGTATATCCATCAACCAGCATTTTAGTGTGAAAGAAATCTTCAAACAGGTAAAAAGAAAATTTCTTCTGGTTTAAAACCTTACTGGTGTATTAATTTTTTGCTTTACAGAAAATGTACATTACCTTTGAAATTCTGATTATATAAAGTATTGTTTCAGCCATTGAATAAAGTGCTTTTGGTAGAGAGAGCAGAGGGAAACCAAAACATTTCTCAGTTCCACACTTTTAACTCTGTCCTTGTTACAAACGGCATTTTAGCAAATTTATTTGCCTTTTGGACAGAAAACTACAAGGTAACAGACTTACAGTAATCAATTTGAGTGTTACGGGTTCTTTAGATAGTAAGTGATCTTTTCAAGACTATCATATCTTACGAAATAGATACATTTTGAGAAGGGGTATGGATTTCTTATAAGAAAGCAAATCCATATTTTAAAATGGTATGGCAGGTGTTTGTTGTTGTTGTTTTGCTTTTAGAACTTGCAAGGCCAGAGAGACTCCACAGTTCAAGATCAAAATAATACCTCAACAGTCCAAACAGGTATTTTTGCTTGGTTGTTTTTCAATCTGCATTTCTTTGGATTGTAACCAGTAGAGCTCTGCTTTAACTGTAAATAACTAGTTGAGGCTTCAGGAGCTGAACATATGGTGGAGCAGCAAGCTGAGAGCTTTGTGAAGGAGAGGAAGAAGAGGAAAATCATAGAGTATCCTGAGTTGGAAGGGTCCCATAGGGATCATGAAAGTCCAACTCTTGGCCCTGCACAGACACCCCAACAATTGCACCCTGTGCCTGAGAGCATTGTCCAAATCCCTCTTGAGCTCTGGAAGCCTCGGGGCCGTGCCCATTCCCTGGGGAGCCTGGGCAGTGCCCAGCACCCTCTGGGGGAAGAACCTCTTCCTAATACCCAGTCTAATCCTCCCCTGGCACGGCTCCAGCCATTCCCCTGGGTCCTGACCCTGGTTACAGAGAGCAGAGATCAGAGCTGCCCCTCCGCTGCTGCCCTTGAGAGGAGCTGCAGCCCCCAGGAAGGTGTGGCCTCAGCCTCCTCTTCTCCAGCTGAGCAGACCAAATGCCTTCAGCCACTCTCTGTATGGTTTCCCCTCCAGACCCTTCACTATGTCTGTGTCCCTCCTTTGGACATTCTCTAACAGCTTTAGATCTTTCTGATATTGTCGCATCCAAATTTGCCGCCAGAGTTCGAAGCGAGGTCATCCCAGCCCAGAGCAGAGCAGGACAATCATCTCTCTCGACTGGTGCCAGAAGATAGGGACAGTTGTCAAAAACCAGCTGGAGAAACAAACCCAACTGAGAATCGGGTGATCTTGGCACAGGAAATTGAAGAAACAGAGGAAGAAGAAGATGGGGAGAGTATTCCTCATAAAAGTAAAGAAAATGAGCATGCAGATCAAGGAGTAAGCATTATGCAGGTAAGTGAGCAAGAGAATAAGTTTGAAGGTGAAGGCGGTCTTGTCTAAAATAAGGAGGAATAGAAGTCTTTTTGCTGAGAATGAGTAGAAAGTCCTTTTTTTGCTTAATTTTGCTTACAAAGCACACTAGATCCTTACAAAGGGCTCTAGATCCTTCTATGGGAAAATGGAGTGTATAAAACAGTTCATAACCATTCTTTTTGATTTACTTTTAACCTTGTAGAAACCCTTTGCATAGAGTTGTTTTTTTTTTTAAATCTTTCATCACAGTGTTGTCAGCCCATGGTGAATGATTTAAGCTGTATTTCTACCTAAGTTTTAGGTTTTCAGTTTCCACGAATTTATTACCGTAACAAAAACCTTTTAAAACGTTGTCAACTCCGCCTATGTCTTGCTGGCATATATAAATATATAAATATTTCCAGCACTGTGTAAATGTCCAAATTGAGAACGAGAACATTATTCTAAATATCCTTAGGATTCTTACAGTAGCTCGTGCACTGTTGATTCTATGCTGATACCTTTAAAAGTAACTTGATGATTTCCAACTGTTTCCCAGTCAGTGGCTGAGAGCAGCAAGGCAGAAAGTGCTGAAATTGCCATGGAGTCTTTTTCCCCTGCTAGTGGAAACACTTACACTGTTCTTGAAGTTGAAGAGGCAGGAAAGACTGACAGCACAGAGAGTAATTTTACAAAATATGAAGAAGAAGAATCACTTCCTGTGTACCTGAAATATGTACTTCTCACAGAAACTATGTTTGTCAGGCTGAAGAAAAGGTGAGTAGCAAACCATTTCTGTTCTTTCTTTCTCTTTATGTAATAGACAAATTTCAGCTGTTCAGAAGAAACATTAGCCTATAGAGGCAAAAGTTATCTAATTACTGTTACATAATTAGATATTTATATAGTTAGATATTTAATTATAAAATTATGGTCATACAATTATTATGTTATTCCACTTTTTAAATTGATAAAAATATAAGAAAATGTTTATGTTGCTTTGTATCCATGGCTGTCAAAGTACCACAAAAACATTTACCTTTACAGAACATTCCTATTTTATGGAGAATTACTTAGTGAGAAAATGTATTACAGAAAGTGTCTTGGGGTGACTTTATAATGTGTATCCCCTATCGCTCCCCTATGCCCACCAATCTTTTCTGTGTCTTTAAACGGAGCCTGAGAAGGACAGAAAACAAACTTTTCAAAGCAGTTGTTTCAAGGACACTGAGATACGCTCCTCTGTTTCTGCGGTACCCTTGGTTTTTTTCCAGCTCTTTTTTCTCCCAGCGAGAGACGGAGGGTTGAATTTCGTTTTCCTAGGATTTTTGGTTTTTTTGTTCTTTTCTTCTCTTCTGGACTGTTTCAACAACATCTGAACACATCAGGAGAATTTTCCCAGAGGCCCGGGGAGGGTGGCCCCTCGCCGACCAGCTCCTAGGAGGGGAGAGACCGCACCTACAGAGGACCTCTGAAATCTTCTCAGGTTTTCTCTCCACAGAGAGATCGATCTCATTATTTAGCAATACTATTCCCCACCTGTGTGTTTGTTAAATAAATAGCTTGTTATCTCTTTCACTTTCCTTCGAGGAAATTTTTTTATTTCCCGAACCTGGGGGGAGGGGTGGTTGCAACCTGACTTCTATCAGAGGATATTCTCCTCCAAATTTGTCCAAACTAGGACAGAAAGACAAGTAATTTGCCCAAATTCCCTGCAGAGCCAGGAAAGTAAAATGCCTGGTACTCCGCAGTATGCAGCTAGCTCAAAAACTCTACCAGTTTTGTGCAAATGCTCCTGCAACCATACCTTCCTATAGCCAGAAGTTAAATTCTTAGAAATAATGTATTTAATAAATTCTTATTTTTTCTTTACTACTCCTCACTGTAATAATTCTTTTTCAATCATAGGATTCGCCTCTGCTTTTTTGAACACTTGGAGGAATGGTTGGCAGAATCCTTGTCCAACTCCTATGTCTTTGTAGCTGCCAAGAAGGAGGAGCTGAATTCAATATTTCTGCTGCATCTTCAGATGCATCAACAAAAGCAGGAGGAGATACAGACAAATATCTACGATGCTCGAGCTGGTATTGACTTTTTTTGATATTCTGAGCCTCATGTCTTCGTTTAGAGATGGTCCTAAGTGGGCCAAAATCTATTTCAGCATTAGTTGAGTCAGTAGTAGAGGACAATAGAAAGCAGTTGACTGACACATTCCGTGCCTTAATTAATGTCTCCCCGGATGGGGGAGAGTTTTAGTGTCTTTGCCAGGAATCCAGGAGACAAACGGGACCTTCAGCAGTCTCTGCTTTCAGATTGTTTTTTATTGAGTCTTATCAGAGAAACAGAGTCACTGACGTGACCCAGACACAGCACAGAGCAGAGAATGCAGGAGAAAGCCAAATTATCAAGATTAGACAGTCTTTTTAAAGGTAAATTATCCAATAAAAACGTAAAACGAAAGATATTTTCACTTTTCCACCAATGTTCCATAACTCACTTTGTCACATAGACAGGAATTGCGGAATTCTTTATCCAGTCACCTTAAACTACTTCTTCTGCAGAATAGGGAGTAATAGAAGGAGAAGAAGGAGGTCTGGAGAACAACAACAATCCTCCATTTTGAAGTTTTTTACTTTTTATCTATTTACTATATTAACAAACCCGAAGACCCTAAATTTTCACCTTGTGACAATCTTACACAACATTCTATCGCCTCGTTCACACCAGTGTAGATTCCAACTCTTCCCAGAGGGTAGGTAACTTTCTCCATGGGCGAAGGTCAAGGACAGTGTTGTCCAGGGGGGTAGAATCCTTCAAACCAGGCAGAGAGATATTCTCTGCATTCTGGATTCGTACAGTTGACTGTCTACAAATTCCCAGTGTATTATGTTATTCATATATTTTTAAAATGACATTTCTTTTCTGTAGCTCTTCCTGGTTTGTGTTGTGTTATTCTTGGAAAAACAAGACAGCAGTGCCTTGATTAACAACTGGATTGTAGAAGATGTTGAACGTTCTGTTGCCAATGTTTGTGAATTCTCATTCACCTTGAAATTATTTAACAAGAGTTTGAGGTGTACGAAAAATATTTTAAAAGTGTTGCAGAAAAAGAAATTACGAAGTTGGGAGAGCCAAAATGGCAAGGCCAAGCTTCTGAAAACATGAGAGGAAGGATTTAACTCTGTGAAATACCACTGAGCAGCTACAGAGCATCCTCCAATCAAAACTCCTTTTGCATGGGAAGTGTCAGGTTTTTATGGTGAGAAAAAAAATTTTTAGACAGGTTTGTTGGTCTTTAACACAAGCTAAAAAATTCTTATTTTGGAGAACAGGCAAATAATTTTTCAATTTCCCTTTTTCTGCAAAGAGGACAGGTGCTGCTTCTGGCAGCTTTCTTGAGGTGATTGGCTGGCTCTTGATTTATCCAGCTATCATTCCAGAAGGGAGACCAAAACTGATTTTTTTCTTTCCCTCACAAAACCAGGAAAAATTTATTTTCCATTAAAAAATATATCCTTTACTTTTGTTACAAGACTGAGAACAGAGAGATAATGGAGATGTCAGCAATGACCAAAAAAAAAAGGAAAAAGAATGCTTGGAGCAAACAAGAGACATCTGTGGTTTGAATGGATTAGGAGCTGTTAAGGATATATGTCTCACACAGGAGAAAAGTCAAAGAAACCAAATTGAATGTATTTAATTTGTATGTTTTAGCTATTGTGAGGTCTGGCTTTGTTTCTTTTGCTGCTGCTGCTGATCACAGGTTGACTGGGCATTGTGATAGTTCACAGTAAGCAGGGAATAACGTCCCTGGTGTAAACTTCTTTTCTTCTCAGTGGAACTGGCGCTTCACAAAGAGCATCTCAAGTGCCACTGTGCAGTGCTGGCAGAAGGCCTGAAAAAGGAGAAAGCTGAATTTCTCAAATTTTCGGACCAGCTAAATAACCTCAACACAAACTTTCATTCCCGAGTCCGGAACTTGGAGCATGACTTCCTCCACGCTCCTGCGACTGAGCAGTAAGTGTGCCACTGCTGATGCTGGGAATCTCCGTAGTTAAATACTCCTGATTGCTGTTTATGGTCTGCATTCTGAACCTGGTTTATATGCCATTGCTCTTCACTGAAGACTACTTCATAAAACTTGAAAACATGTAAAGAATTTCATTCTCTTTCCCTGAAGAAATTAAATTCAGGACTGAGCACATGGAAATTTCATCTCCTTTCAAAGTGCTGGCAGTCTTTAAATAGAAAAGATGTTTCATCTGTTTAGATTTTATCCAGTTTACTGAACGTGCACAGTAATATCAGTTGACTAATTGGTTTTGGAGAAAAGTGCTCGATAGTATCAGCTGTTGCTGATACCTTCTGTAGGTTCATGCAAACCATCCCAGCTCAGGGAGTTGCTTTGAGAGTCATAAATCACTTTTGAGTCCTCACATTTTTTCATGTCTTTGCAGCCAGCAGTTGCCGAATCATCATGTGTGTTCCTCATCAGACATGTTTTCCCTGTCTTTTGTTATTTGCTGTTAGGTCAGCTTCTTCCAGCAACATTCTGCAATCAGAACTCCACAACCATCTGGAATCAATCAGGGTTACTGTGAGAAGTTACCAGCACCACTTGGAGGAAGCTTTAGGGAAATTAAGGAGTTTGAATGTGGGTTTTCTCAAAAGTTGCAGGTATATAGATTTCGTGGAAGTGTTGTTTATAAATGGTGACCTATTTCTGGGAATCAGTGTTTGTTGCATAGGCAGAACGGTAAAAGTAAAGTTTATTTTGTTATTCATCTAGTTTCCTATTTAAAAAAAGAAATTTATCTTGTTAAACCACAATTATTATTTTATTTATATTTATATAATATAAATATAAATATATTTATATTGTATTTATATTTAAAAAATATATACTGTTTTTATCACATTTGTGTTGATACATATGTTTCAGGGCTGTTTAGCTAAAACAGTCTTGGAGAAAAAGATGACTCGCAGCCAGTTGCTTTTATGTTTGCTTTCAGATTATTTTCAGAGGGAGGTGACTTTTCTTCTGAGGAGGTAAATTTTTTCGACAAGTGTCTTCAGAAAGAAAGTAAGCAAATTGACTCCTTTGAAAGTTCAATCAAGACAGATGTGAAGCAAATAGAATTGAGCTGCTTGGAGCAGGTATGCAGAGTTCCATTATTTCAAATGATGTTTTCTATTGACATATTTGATGTGACTTGCAGTCAGCCTGCTTTCAGATTAGAACTGTAAAACTGTTCTGTTTGGCAATTACATGAAGGAAAACATTAGTAGAAATGGCAAGTTCTATCATTTAAGTTTTAAAAAGTGGAAAATTGTCTAGTCCTGTCTCTTGTTTCTGACATTCTTAAAGGCTACTGAACTTAACAAGAAGCATGAAAAAAAGTTTGCTTCTCTCTCTCTGAGTCAAGCCTTTATGGAGAAGGTCCATCAATCTTTGAGACAGCTACGACAGCAAATCAAATCAGAGGTACAAACAGAAACATCGAAACTTTCCTTAAATTCATTATAATAATTTTCTTTTGTACCATTGAAGAGATTTTGGCTGAATTCAGAGTGGACAAATATTAAATGATTTTTTATGTTTATTTAAAACCTCTTTTCTGTCACTATCAGCTTAAAAGTTTATTTTTAATACAGCTGCAGCTGTGCTGGAACACTATGGCCTTGCAGCACACTGAGTATGTACATCTGAATTCACCAGCATTTTTGTGGGGTGCAGCGAGCAACATGAAGCATTGCTTTTGTGATTTACTGTTTTAGCTTCTCCTCTGAGTACCAGGGATTTTTAACTAGTTTTTATCAGTGGTTCTAATGGTTTGAAAGTGGAGCCTCTGAAACTCCTGTGAATGGGGACTGTACTTCTCCAGTATTTGCTTCTGCTTTAGGTAGCAAATTCCAATTTGCAGTCAGTCACATTAAAGTCTTACCTGGAGAAGCTCCAGAGGAAGAGAGATGCTTATGTTCATTCTACTGCAGATAAAGAAGTAAGTTCTAATCAGCTTGAAATGGTATTTAATTTGACTTGTTATTAATTGTTGTTGTTATTCATTTGCCTCATTGTGTATGTTTGTATAAACTAGTATTTTTGAGGAAGACTTATGTTTCCTCATATTTGGGGCTGGGCAGAAACACAGAATTTTTGCTCAGAAAGGTCCTTGTCCTGGATTCAGCTGGGATAGAGTTAATTTCTTCTCAGGAGCTGTTCCAGTGTTGTGTGTGGGATTCACAATGAGAATGGTGCTGGTAACAGTTTTTGCTAAGTTGTGTTTATCCTAAGTCAAGGACTTTTTTTCCTTGTCTCCTGCTCTGCCACTGAGGAGGTTCACAAAGGGAACTGGGAGGGAGCACAGCTGAGACAGGTGCCCCAAACTGGCCAAAGGCATATTCCACCCCAAGGAACTTCATGTCCAGTCTATAAACTGGGGAGTTGTCCAGAAGGGCCAGTCTGGGTTCAGGGAGGGGGGTCTGGCATGGGTCAGCAGGTGGTGAGCAAATGGTATTGTGCATCACTTGTTTTTCACTTTTTATTATTACTAGTAGTATTAGTATTTACCATTATCACTGTATTTTACTTTACTTTCAGTTATTAAACTGTTCTTATCTCAACATACAAATTATCCTTTGATTCTCCTCCCCATTCCACCAGGGCAAGGAGGGAGAGAAGGAGGGTTGAGCTGTGTGGTGCTTACTTTCCAGCTGGGTATAAAATCCCAGCAGTCCTTTTTGGAGGGTCAGTACCTGCTTTCCTGTTTGCCAAACCAAAACCTCAGCCTCTTACACAATCTCATTGCTTCCATGTATGTGTCCATAAACTGGTGACGGAAGAGAGGCAAATAATCTTGTTTGCAAGAGTCAGCATGTTTGAAAAGGTTAGAATGGTTGGTTTAGTAAATACCATCTGTGTTACCATATCTTTCAGGCTTTAACTTCTGAAGAGTTGTATGATCTTGCCAGAGAGGTGTTGAAAGAGCTGAAGAAGAGGAGCCAGTATCTTGACTGCTTTTTAGTAAAAGCAATGATCCCACGTGCCACTGTAAGATAACATTCACACACTCTGTATTTTATTTAATATTGAGAGAAGTTTCATGTGTACATGTTTCAATGGCTTTTCAGAATTCGTGCTTTGAATTTTCAAATGGAAAAAGGATCTGCATTATGCTGAGATGTCCAAGACACTGTAACATTAGGACAGCCTTTTTAGGAGGCTGAGTAAATCACCAAGTTTACAAAATGCTAAAGATACATGGCATTGCAATGAGTTGCTCAGTTCTTCCTAAGAGCTTGTTTTCAAGGTGTAGCACTTATTCAGAGACAGATATTTCAGGAGTTTCTTTAAATAATTAAAAAAAAAAAAATCCCAAACGTGTCCTGAAGGGATTTTGTTGTTATCAGACAGGCTGTGTTTTCTTTCCTCTGTTTTCTGGCAAGTCTGTCTTTATTTTGTAATCTCAGTGGATCATTGTTTTAAGATTATATCCTTAAATACTGTTTATGATGATTATGGAAACCTACTGTTAACTGCTTTGAAGTGTTTGAAAGTTGTATAGCTGTAACAACATTGCTATTAGAATGACAAAAAATTTATTTCAGCCTGTGAAGCAAGATATGGCCTGCTTAGAAAATCTGCTTTAGTCGTCACTCATTACATGGAATGCTCTCACCTACTACCTGCTACGGTCTACAGAGCTTCATTTTACTTCCCATTTCAGGAGGACTTCACCACTCTTGGCACAGATGGGACATTGCAAGAGGACTTCACCACTCTTGGCACAGATGGGACATTGCAGGAGGACTTGACCACCCTTGACAGGGATGGGACGTTACAAGATTCCATTGCTCCTGCCGTTCAAAAAGAGAGTCTCAGAGATGAGAGCAAAAGGATGGTGATGGGACTGGATCCTGACAAATTCCCTTTGTTAAATCCGAGCAGAATGGGTGCATCAGTACTTGATGATTTGGCAATAACTGTTATCAAAAAATTAGCTGGGTAAGTACTTTGCCTAAAGGTATTTTTCTGTCCTTGTCTTTATTTGTATTTTCTTTGTTACGTATCCCACTTCTCTCCATGAGGCTCATTATAACCCTACAAGGGGCTTCACTACAGTATTTTTAAAATTTGTATTCCAGAAGCATACAAAGGTTCTCCTGAATTCATAGTTTGTAGTTTACCTTGTACTCCCAGAACTATTGAATAGACTGTTCATAGGTAATATTACCACATATTTTCTTATCAGTCTAACTTTAAAAACCAGTCTAGCTGAGACTGCTTTCTTTTTAAAAGCAAGATTTCTCAGAGCCAAAAATAACCCTTTGTGAGTAATAAGTGACATCTAGTGTACAATGATAAATTTTAGGTATTTAATTTTTGTCTTCTAGAGCCTTATTTTAGTTGAAAGGTGATTACCTGTTACATAGTTCACTGAATATACAAGTGTAAAATGAAGAGAATGACAAATGTTTGATTTGCAAATAGTATCTTAATGCAGTGTTGCTTGTAGAAATTCCAAAATTCCAGTTAAACAATAAGTTAGTCCCATGAAATTACCTATATACATGGTCAGTTGTAAAAGCAACCCTATCTGTTAAATATGATCTCAGAAATTTAACTCACTTAGCACATGATAGGGATAGAGAACTTGCCTAGTTTGCTATATGATATAGTGTAGAACATAAAATAACAGGATATTCAGTAGTCCTTAGCTCTTTTTTTTTTTTCCCCCAGATTTGACGCATCAAAAAAATCCCAAGACCTAAATCAGGGGAGAGGTGTGTCTGTATTTCTTTAAATATTTTCTTTTCATCTAAATTGTAGTTCCTGGCCTTTTACTGCACAGCATGTTCCAGGCCAGTGGCTTCTGTGCTAGGAATTCTGAGATAGTTGTGCTTCCCAGCTCTTTTCCTGGACATCTTTACTTACATTAAGATGATTTTGGGCTCCTAAAGCAATGAAAGCCACAGAATGAGATAATAATGTTATAAAGAGTACCTCTGTTTGTGATAGCAAAAGAGAAATGGGGTCGAGAAAAGAAGTGGAGCAGAAATCATGAAATATGTAGGGGATCAGGGATCCTTCTCACAGTGTATGATCATCCACTCGAAGGTGAGCACAGAGGTAACCCCAGATGCTCCCTACCTAGTGTTCCCACTTCCTCATCTCTCTTCTGCAGACCTTGACTCCTCCAGCCATTTCCAAAGCTATCCTCAATCTCATCCACATTTGCAAGTCCCCATGACCACCAATGCTATGAATGTAGACCATTCATTCTCCTTATTCACCTGCCTCCAACTTGCTTTAAATCTCCTCCCATTCCTTATTCACCTGCCTCCAATTTGCTTTAAATCTCCTCCCATCTACCATGTGTTTTCTGTGACATTCCTGTGACTCGTGCCCCAGCACATAACCTTTATTGCTGTTGGCACTTCTGGGTTACTTCAGGNTATTCACCTGCCTCCAATTTGCTTTAAATCTCCTCCCATTCCTTATTCACCTGCCTCCAATTTGCTTTAAATCTCCTCCCATTCCTTATTCACCTGCCTCCAATTTGCTTTAAATCTCCTCCCATTCCTTATTCACCTGCCTCCAATTTGCTTTAAATCTCCTCCCATCTACCATGTGTTTTCTGTGACATTCCTGTGACTCGTGCCCCAGCACATAACCTTTATTGCTGTTGGCACTTCTGGGTTACTTCAGGCCTGTCTGACAGAAATGTTTGTTCCTGTAGTTGTCTCCTACGTATTGTAAGGAAACATTATAGAAACAAGAACACAAAATATATATACACTTAAAAAGCACTTTAGTTGGCATTTATGCAATATTCTTCTTCTTTCCTTGTTAACTGTAAGCAATTCTTCCCCCAGCAAAAAAGAAGAAGGTATCCAATGCACATTCTCAGAAGTCTGCAGCTCAGATCAGGAAGAAGTCATCTTGTGATGAAACGAAGCCAAAAAAAGGGTGAGGCCCCTAAAAGGAGGAATTCCACTTAAAATATTCCTATGCAGGAATTTACCTAAACTTTGTCTGTTCATTGGAAGATTCTTACTGCTTATTTGTATTAGCCTTCTTTCATCTACTGCTTATCACTTGGAATGTGATGTTTACCTGTTTATGTCCACATGATCAGCTTTGTGGGTTTTTTTTTCCCCAGATTTTGACTGGAAAAATACTCTTCTTTTTCTCTGCCATCTGCTGCTGTTTTGTATTTTGAAGTTGTTGCAATATAGACTAACCCTTAAATCAATGTGGCTTAATTTTCAGGTGTGTCCAAATAGTTTGTCTTCAGCTTAGCCCACAGGTGGATGAAATTAGCTGCTGTAATAGTGAAACAACAGAAAAGTTTTGAACTGAGAGTTTAGAAGAGAGTTCTGAGAACTTTTTTCCATCAAAATACTGTTTTTATGTTGTCCTAGTTTGGGAATGGTATTCCCCAATTTTGTGCTCGTACTGAAACACTCCAAACCATGCGCTGCTTGCTCACTCCCCTTTCCCTGCAGCAGCTGGAGAGGAAAATTGGAGGCACAAAAGGTGAAGATAAGGTTGAGATAAGGACAATTTACTAGAAACAGCAATGAGATAAGAAAACGAACAGTAACAGCAGCAATGTTACTAGCAAAGTGTACAAGAGAGGCAAGCGGTTCACATGTGAGCCCTGACTTACCCGACTGCCACCACACTCCCCAACAGCAGGGACCCTTCCAGCCACCCCCGAAATGGTGAGAGGTGGTGGAGAACAACCTCCGGGTCCTGGCCATGCCCCCTCCTGGCTACTGCAGGAATTAACCCTGTCCTGGCCAGAACCAGGACACGTGGAATACTAATTCTAGAGTTACATTTTTTCGAATTTTTCTCCAGTTTCATGTCTATCATATGACTGACTAGCTCCAGTGATCAGCCAGGGAAGGAAAACACTTGTGGATAGTTTCAAATTAATGTTTTTCCTTTCTAGTGAAAAGAAAGGCAGAAAATCTCTTTCCATGGACGAGAGATCCCAGCTATTTGGAAAGAAGTCTGCAAAGTCTAAGTAAGTCGTGTATTTCCAGAACAGGAAGTTAATCTATAAAAACCCTCTATGTATGTATGTATGTGTGTATGTATCTATCCATCCATCTACTGTGACCTATAGAGTTCACCATTGAATTTTGAGGTATTTAGCCTTGATATTTATAGGTCAAAGTGCTTACAGAACAGTTCCTTTTTGCAGGGTAATAATAGTGAAGGTAGAAGTCGTCTGGTTCATTCTGTCTAATGTCTGAAGTGGGGAGTCTTATTGGAGCCCATTTTGTACAGTTACAAGAAGTGCGTGGGGAATGTCAAATAGCTTCTCTTTCAATTATTTTCACATCTAAGAAGATCAATACATTTTATGCCTTCATTCTTGTGCTCAGTATTCCATTAATAGGAATAAACAAGGAGCAAACAGGTTCCGTTCCCCTTCTCTAAGAAAATTATCATATTGTTTCTTGATCTGTGCAGCTACACTCTATAGAACTGAGATATTTTGTACATGCCACACAAAACTATTCAAATTAATGCCTAAGATGGTTAATCATTTGGGAATTTTATTCCATATTGTGTTTCAAAATAATTCCAGTAAGCAGCTAGACCCACCTTCAAATACTTTTGCTTTATCTAAAATACATGGTAAGCTCTTTGGGCACAGGAATTTGGCTAAGATTGCTTTTTTGTGGCAGTGCTCTCCAGTGAGCAATTACAATAGCGCCTTGTCCTGGCTGCATCCGAAGAGAATCTGTGCTAATGTGGGGGAAGGTTCTTAGGCATTCTGAGTATTGCTTTGTGTATGCTCAGAAAAATATACTAAAATAGACCTCAGCAAAATACTTGAAAAACAGTGAATATTGCCAATGTGATCATTTAACAGCATGATCATATTTTTAATTTTTTTACATTTTTTTGGTTTTCAGTACTTTTAAGGGGACTGTTATGAATATTCTCTGGATGGGTAACAACACCTTGCTCTCCCTTGGTGAGGTAAGGAAATGTCATGTTTTTCAGTCACTTCTGCTTTCATAGGTATAATCCTGTGTCAGAGAAATAATTTGATTCTTTCAATGTTTGGCAGAGCATCCAAAAATTTTCCTTTCTTCTCCTATTGTTACATACCTAGATGTGACGTGTTTAAATGTGTTATCGACATTTTTTCTGGTTTATCTTTCCCTTCTGCAGGAGTTCTATGGAGAAAAGAAGAATCTTCAGATGGGAATGCCTGAAGATCTGCCAGAGACATTTGAACATTGGGCAGAAATGCTCAGACTGAAACTATTGGCATACCAAAGGCAGACAGACGATTACTACAATTTCTGTCTTGGAGGTAAATTCATTCAGTTAAGACTTTCATTTTCTTGTGTATGTAATTTTTCAGTATGTAAGCTGAAAATTGCAGTGACCAAGAATGATGTCATTGTCGTAATTTTTCCACAGTCAGTGGAAAAACTCCAGCTGACTTTACTGGAAATTAAGGCAATATTATTTTTTATGTATTATCAGCTACAAAAAGTGTAGCAGAAGGGCACTTGACTAAGTTAGAAGACCTGTACAAAGTCACATCTTTGGGCAAGCATATGCACTGCACCTAGAAAAAGGAATGTCAGGGACAGAATCTCTGTGAGAGAGAATTCCAGGCTCTTTGTGTGATATACACACCCTATCTTTTCCAAAAAGAATTTCGGGATCAGCTGAAGTGGTTTGAGGAGGAGCTCTCTTCTGTTTCCCAGCTGGTTGTGGAAAGTCTCGTAAAAGAATACGAGCAGAAACTCAGCTCTTTCACTGGTCATATTCAGCATCTCTTCAACAGACAGCTGAAGGAGTGGGAGGATGTGAAGGTATGTATCATGGACATATTGGAATGCTTTTAGTGTAACCAATGCTAAATTCACCAGATAGATAAAATTTTATTGCTCTCATTCTCACTGTTTTGCTTCATCATCTCACAAATTTGCTTCATCACACTCTGCTGAGCTGGCCACAGATGTAGTTTCTGTGTTTGCAGCTAGTCTGCTTAGTTCTCCTGGAAGCTTTGCATTTCGTTGAACTCAGTCCCTTCTCTCCCGGATTCCAGCACTGGGCTGCCTCTTTCTAATCTTCTCAGCTCTGCCTGTCATCTTACACTTGGACTGTCAGCTCTGTAAGGGCTGTGACCTTGTGGTATGGCCAGACAGCTCCTACTTATGGGTGCATTCCTTTGTAAGAACTGTGATGTAGGGATAATGAAATACTATTGTTTACTGTCATTCATAAAAGAGGCATGTTTTGTCAAGTAATATCAGAACTGAGAACAGAATCATAATGGAGATCATGCAGAAAATGCTACAGTGTCTTGAGATTCTGTCTGAGTATTAAAAATTAGGTTAAAATTGTAAATATAGAGATATAAAAAATATCTTGCTTACCACGTGGTAGAAGAGAAGATTATTTGTTGAAAACAAATCCCAGAGTGAGACCAGAGGCCAGCAGAGAGGCAATTTGGTGCATATTGCACGGCAAAGCTTATATCCAGACAGCCAAGAAGTAGCTCCATTTTCCTTGTCTTTCTGAATACCTTTATAGAAAATGTTTGTGGTTTACTTCTTCCTTTTTATGACTTACAGTACATTCTTTACTGAAGGCATTTCTTTCTTACGTATTTGCTTAAAGACTATGCACCAGAGAAAATTACATTACTCCCTAGGACACCCAAATAACTCCCTTCAGCTGGAGGCTTTGTGCCAAGAGAAAGTAAAAAGGCAAAAAGATCAAACTGATGGTGTTCACCTCAACACAAAGATGCTGCAGGTAATTGCAAAGCCCTTGCTTAATGTGAACTTAGATGTTGCATTTGGAAAGGAGAGTGTATTTTGGATAAATTTCTCCTCCCCACCCAAAGGAAACTTGAACATTTTTTCAGTTTTAGGCAGTCCTGTTCATATATTGGTAAACTTTTAAACGGTGTATTGTCAGCATAGATCAACACAGACATAAATATATCTGCACACATACGGGTGCTTAGGTACATTGTGGAACTTACTGGTATTTTGTATCATTCATGGAACCTACTGACTGTGAGCTTACTGGTGGCTAGGAGTACTGGCTGTGGTGGTCACATCCTCTGGTTAGCTCTCTTCCTTCCAGACAGCAGGTGTTTGGAAGGGTTTCTTCTCTGTGCATTGCATTAGTGCAAATAATTGACACTTTCCTGCACAAGATTAGGAACTGAAATAAGCTGAATCTACAGAAGAGATTCAGGAATCTAAAATCTTTTTCCCCCTCCGCCCCCTGGGTTTATTGAAGGTTGGCTCCCCAGCATTAAAGCTCTTTGTTTACTTCTCTCAGGCCACTGACTCCAAATTCTACACTGTCTGCAGAGTACATGTATTTTTAATTCCAAAGTAGTGTCTCCTCCTACTCCTAGCTCTGCATACAGACACAGAAACACAAATACCCTGTTTTAGAGTAACACCTGGGCTAAGCATTTCCACCCAAAGTACCTGAATTCCAAAATGATCTTCTGCTTGGCTAGAAGCTGGTTTTATCACATTTAACCCACATATGTAACTACTAGGTACCTATACACAAAACTCTACAGTTTTTTGAACTTTAGATAATCAGGCACTGTTAGCAATACTGCAGAGACACTTTGAGACCCTTTTATGTGCAACTCTGAGCCTCATGTCTGTTATCTGTAGCTGCTGCAGAATATCAGGGTTGGATATTTGTGTAGTCGCTCAGAGCCAAGTTAAAAGGAAAGGGGATCAAATTGTCAAAGGAATTCCTCTCACTTGTCTCCAATGTCCCAACAGGATTGTGCTGCTGAGTGTGCTCAGAGCTTTTTTTCTGCACTGGCTGCCCTCACTGAAAAGCTCCTCTTGGAACTAGATGAAACCATCACTGTTGATGACGTAAAAGCAGCAGGTAAGAAAAGAAGAGGTTGCTTGTTCAGGCCTCCTCTTCCTTCTCAAAGATTGCAGCAGTCTGTCCCTAGGAAGAGGAGGCTTTGATATGCTATAGTATTTTAAATTAAAAGATTTGCATAATAAAGCACGCAAAGCAATTTCTTGAGAGTGAAGAGCATCAAGCTGCACAGTTACTCCAAAACAATTGTATTCCTGACATCTTGTTTTGTTTCTGCTGAGCGTATCTTCTGTTACCTCCCAGAAACTGAAATACCTAGAGAGAAGATGTCGACTTTAATCCATCCTAAACAAGCTGGACTTCCTCTAGGAACCTCTGAAGTTCCACCCTTACTCAAACGAGGAAGGAGGTAGTATTTGGAGATCCTGAACACTGTTCTGTCTCATTTCTCTGCTCTAAACTGATAACAGGCCCTGTCCTCATAGTTTTTTGTTGCACTTGTTGAAACTGCTGCTCATCATTAGTAATGTCACTGAACTAGTTATGGGGTAGTTTGAGTGAGTAATGATTTTAAAGAAAGAATAGCAATGGATCCAAATAAAAGTGAATTACATACAGTACTGTAAAACAACACCATGTCATTGCTCTTGCTATGCCCCTTGCCTGTCACTAGTTATCAATTCAGTACATTCTATGAATAGTCTGTATATTGTCATTCAGAAGAAATGAATTCTGTGCTGTGAAGAGATCCTGATGCTTTAAAAGAAAAAGTGGTTGTACTAAACAAAGAAGTTTTTAGGGTAAACCTTTTGTGGAGAAAAAAATAACATTGATCTTTGGCACCTTAGTAAAAGTAACATGAATTAGTATGATCTGTTCTCTTTTCTAACATTTTTCTCATGTGTGTGTTGGTTGGTTGGTTTGGGTTTTTATAGGAGTTGGCCAGGAATACCTGAGACTACTCTTCCCGACGCTCCAGACTATACTCTTTGCAGAGGAACTGCATCAGTTTCAACTGCTAAGACTACCCTGGGCCATCTAGCAGTGGTGGATGCAAGACAAGCTGCATATAAGGTGGGTCTGTGGGGAAGGACTCTTGAGTGGGCTGCTGCTGTTGTGGGTTTGGTTTTCTAAGAAGACATTTATAGAATCTTAGTTATGTGTGTAAGTTTTTAATGTACACAGTGTTTTCAGATCTCAGAGCCGTATTATCCGTGTGCAGAAATCCTTTCTCATGTCCATTGCTTTGTGATGCTATCAGAAGCAGACAGGGTTGGTTTCTCAGGGAGTCTTCTCATTCAGAGACATGACAAATGGAATTGTTTCAACAGAGAAGCATGGATGGTGTCAGAAACGGGACACAGCATTTTGGCAGCATCATAGTTCCAAAAGCAGCTGTGCCCCAGTGCCATTCCAGTCCTGCTTGTTTTCACTCACCTTTCTTTCTGAAGCCTACAGATCCAGCCTTAGATCACAAAAGCTGATTTTCCCATAAAAGATGAAGGGCTATGAAATACTTCATACCTATCTTATGTCTGGAAAAATCACACATGGCTGTTTCCACCATAAAAATGATCACTCTTTCTTCCCTGGGTCTGTTAAAAGAATGCAGACAACTCTGAGCCTCCAACTCGCACTGACAATTGTTTTCAAAACAGCGGTGCTCAGCAGTTAGGAGGATATTTTAATGTTAAATCACTTGGAAATGTGTTTATGCATCTGACCTGGAAGTAATCATATTCCCACTGAACTCAACTTTTTAAAAATACCTGTTTTTAATAGGGGAATAGAATAAAATATACTGTCAACGATGGCAAATGCCACCAAAACTATAGATTTGCATGCACATTTTATGTGTCTAGTTCTGGTGCCCAAGAACCTGATTACAGCACAGATTTGAAGGGAATGTGGTTGTTTGGATACAAATAGTTTAATACAAATGGTTGGATAAAAGGATCAGATACAGCATGCATGCCACAGGAATATTTTCCTGCATGTATGTTGCATTAAAAATACAGTACTTTTATGTTTTGGAGCATGGACTCTTGAACAATATTAAAGTGCCTTGAGGTTTTTATGGTAGTCCACAAGTTTCTGTCGAGAGGAAATAACTTTTTAGCAGCCTTGTAAAAGTTCAGTTCATACTCATGAGTTAAGAAGCTCTAGCAAGAGTCCGAGTGCATCCCGTGTTGGAGATGCATACTTGGGTCTTGAGAGAAGGCAACTCCCTAATGTTAGGAACTAATGCAATTGAGATGAAGATCTTGCATTTTAGCAAAATTTAAATATTACTGGTAATTTAATTTCAGAAGTCTTTAAAAGGAACACAGCTAATAGTTAATTATTCATATAGTTCTATTGTCAAAGGCAAGAAATAAGTGGCCTCTATGTGGTCTTCCGACACAATGGATCAGGACCTGGATTTAGGCAAATAAAATTGTATTTCGTCACTACCAATTTTGTCCTTAATTGTTGGGATTTCTTATACAGAAATACAAATGTAAACTTGAGCAGATGTTTGCCCAGATCAAGGAAGAAAGTGCAGCTCAGCTGCTGGCAGTTCAGCGCTGGAATGATTGGTGGGAAGAATCTGTCCGGAAGATAAAGCGACTCTACCTCTGAGATCAGCCCAATTTTGCTGAGCTCTGTTGGTGTAAATTGACAAGTTTGTATGAATGTCACTGATATTTTTCTTTTATCTTACTAATCTGTTGCATTGAAAGAAGCTACTTTTGGCCTTTTTGTTTGTTTTGCCAGGTTACCACTCTTGTTTCCTCATATGCAGTCTTAAGACTGCTACTATACTTACCTTTACAATTTAATAACCACCTGGTTTGGCTTACAGAATCATCCATTACTATTCACATGTGTTTGTGCACATGAACCCTCTGTGCAAGGGCACTTAATGCATATTTATTAGCAGAGGTTACAGAGCTTACAGTTTTGCAAGTTTGCCCCTGTGAGCTGGTTTGGTCTGAAAACTCTCCAAAGCATGAGTGAGAACTATCCTAAACACCCTTGCACAAGGCCCCTGTGCCCAAGCACCTCCGCACAGAGACCTTTGATTGGAGATGGCCAGCCTGAAAAAAACCTACATTTTATGTTGTCTTGGTTCAACAAGCTTTGCCTTGCCTACCCTTCCCATCCCTTGCCTTGCCTCTCCTACTCCTCCCTTGTGTTGCCTACCCTTGCCTACCACTTCCTTTCATTGCCATGCCTGCCTGCCCCTCCCTTGCCTTGCCTTGCCTTATCTATCCCTCTCTTGCCTTTTCTTCCCTACTCCTCCTTTGCCTTGCCCCTCTGTTACCCCTTCCTTTCCTTGCCACGCTTTGCTCCTCCCTTGCCCCTCTCTTTCCCCTCCCTCTTCCCTTTTCCTGCCTTGTACTGACTTGCCCCTCCTATGCCACTCCCTTGCCTGGCCTTGCCTTCCCTCACCTTGCCTTTCTTTACCATGCCCCTCTGACTTACCCCTTCTTGCCTTTCCTTGCCTCCATCTTGCCCTTCCCTTGCCTTGCCCTTCTTGTGTTTTCTCTCCATTGCATTGCCTTGCTTTTCCTTGCCCATCCCTTGCTTTGCATTTGCTTTCCTTCCTTCGCCCCTCCCTTGCCTCACCTTGTCTATCACTCCCTTGCCATCCCTTGCATACTCCCCCTTGCTTTGCCTTCCCTACTCCTCCCTACCCTTGCCCCTCCCTTGCCTTGCATTCACTTTCCTTTCTTTGCCCATCCCATGCTCCACCCTTACCTTACTCCACTTTCTCTTCCCTTGATTTCCTTGCCCCTCCCTTGCCCCTTCTTTGCCTTGCTTTGCCTTTACCCTCCCTTGCCTCATCTACCCCTCTCTTGCCTTACCTTCCCCTCCATTGCCGTTTCTTGCCTACCCCTCCCTTGCCTTGCTGTCATTTTGCTTTCACTGCCCATCCCTTGTCTTGCCCCTCTCTTGCCTTGCCTTGTTTTGCCTCTCCCTTGCCTCTTCCTTCCCCTCTACTGCCTTGCCTTCCTTGCCCCCTCCATTACCCTGCCTTGCTTTCCTTCCCTTGCCTGTCCCTTGCCTTGCCAACCCCCTCCCTTTACTTTCTTTGTCTTGCCTTAACTTGATCCTGCCTTTCCCCTCCTTGCCTTTCATTGCTTTTCGTGCCTGCTCTTGCCTTGTTTTGCCCCTCCCTTGCTTGGCTTTTCCTTGCCTTGCCTTACCTTACCTTGCCCCTCCGTGGCATTGCACCTTCTTTGCCTTATCCCTTCTTGCCTTGCCTTGCCTTGTTTTGACTTGGTCCTTGTCGTGGGTTTAGGTTTCTCAGTGAATTTCTTCCCATTGTTATCAGGGAGACGCTGGAAGGGGGAGGAGGTTGCTTTCTAGGTGAATAATTGATCAAGACACAAAAGGAAGTGGCGGATGGCCCTGGCATTCCCGGGGAGCAGTTGTGGGGTTGTGGAGTTTTGGCTGGCAGATGGGATGGGCTCTTCTGCTTGGGGTTTCTCAGGAGTTGTGGCTTGGAGCCGTGAAAGGTCTGGCCCGAGAGCCGGCTGCGGGTGGGTCCTTCCTTTCGCTGGGGGATCCAGAGCAGTGGCGTGGTGTGCTGCCTGGAGCCGGGCAGGCTCGGCCAGATCCCTTTCTGCACAGCAGCTCAGCACCATGATCGAGCCCTGCCTACCTCCCCCAGCTTGTGCCTGCTGCTGTTGGCAGTGCCAAGACCAGCCGCCGCCCGTGTGAGTGCGCAGGAGGAGCAGTTTTCTCCCTTCCCTCCCTGTGCCGGCTGCCAGAGGATCCCTGCAGCACTCCTGCCGGCTGCGATGGAGCCACTGCAGCCTCCACTTCCCGAAGTGTGCCAGCACTCCCTGCCGGCTGTAGGCATAACTACATCGAAGGGGGAAACCCAGGATTTAGCGAGTGGGAAGTTTCTGTTGTTGTCTCCTTGTTATGTTGGGGTTTTTTATAGTAAAGAGCTGTTATTCTTTTTCCTATATTTTTTTGCTGGACGCCCCATAATTTTGAAGTTACAATAATTTGGAGGGAGGGGTCTTCTTTCCATTCCAGGAAGGTTCCCACCTTCCTTGGAGCGCATTTGTCTTTTAAACCAAGACACTCCTCCCTTGCCTTTTCCCTGCATTGCTTTGCCTTTCCTTGCCCTTGCCTTGCCTTCCCTACTCCTCCCTTACCTTGCCTTGCCTCTCCCTTGCCTTTTCGTTGCTTTGCCTTTGCCCTCCCTTGCCCCTCCCACTCCCTTCCCTTGGTTGGCTTTGCTTTGCCTTGCTTTACCTTGCCCATCCATTGTGTTGCCCCTCCTTTGCCTTATCCCTCCCTTGCCTTACCCACCCCCTCCCTTGCTTTGCCACTCCTTTGCCTTGCCTTGTTTTGCCTCCCCCTCCCTCACCTTGCTAGGAACTGCCTAATGTTCCATTGCTTTGCCTTGCTTGTCCCTCCCTTGCCTTGCCTACACCTCCATTTCTTTGCTCTGATTTCACTTACCTGTCCTGCTGTTGCCTTGCCTGCCTTTCCCTTACCTTGCCTTAAACTGCCTAATCATCCCTTGCATTTCCTTGTCCCCCTTCCCTTTCCTTGCTGCCCTACCTGTCCTCTACCCCCCCGCCTTGCTTTGCTTTTCCTGTGCCCCTCCCTTTACCCTTTCTTGCTTTGCCCCTCCCTTGCCCCTCTCTTTTCTCTTCCTTTCCCCTTTTTTGCTTTGCATTGACTTACCCCTCCTATGCTCCTCCTTTGCCTCTCCCTTTCCTGTCCCTTGCTTGGCTTTTCCTTGCCTTGCCCTTCCCTTCCCTTGCATTGCCTTCCCTTACCCCCTGCTTTTCCCTCTCCTGCTTTGTCCCTTCCTTATCTTGCCCTTGCCTTGCCTGACGCTCCATTTCTTTGCCTACACCATCCTTGCCTTGCCTTGCCCATCCCTCCCTTGACTTTCAGCAAGGAAATGCAAGGGAGGGGCAGGAAAGGAAAGTGGAGACAATGCAGGGGTAGGCAAGGCAACACAGGAGAGGAGTTGGCAGGGGAAGGCTCCACTACCTCCTAGGGCAGCCCATTCCAATATCCTTTCTGAGAAGAATTCCTCCCTAATGAACAACCTAAGCCTCCCCTGGCACAGCTTAATGTCCCCTTGTCCTATCACTGCTTGCTTGAGAGTAGAGCCCAACCCCCACCTGGCCACACCCTGCTGTCAGGGACAGCATTAAGGTCACCCCTGAGCCTCCTCTTCTCCAGGCTAAACAACCCCCGCTGACTCAGCCACCCTTGGTAAGACATACACTTCAGACCCTTCATGAGTTTTGTTGCCCTTCCCTGGACACGCTCCAGCCCCTCGAGGGCTCTCTGGCCATGAGGGCCCAGAACTGGACACAGCCCTCGAGGTCCCTCAGCAGGGCCAGCACAGGGGACAGTCACTGCCCTGGGCCGGTGCCCACACCGTGGCTGGCACAGCCCAGGGGCCATTGGCCTCTTGCCCACCTGGGCACCCCTGGGCTCCTGTCCAGCCTCTGTCCCCAGCACCCCCAGGGCCTTTCCTGACGGGCACTGTCCGGTCACTCTGCCCCAGCCTGGAGCTGCAGGGGGTTATTGTGGACAAAGTGTAGGGATCTGGCACTCGGCCTTGCTGACCCTCACACCACTGGTGTTGGTCCATCCATCCAGCCTGTTTGGGTCCCTCTGCAGGGCTGTCTTGGGGTGGTTTTCTATTCCCTGATCATCTGCTCTATGCCCAGAAATGGCTGCTGTAGCTTTAAGGTGGGTCTGAGGCAGGGGGGAGCCTTGGGGGTCTTTGATGGGCTTTATTCAAAGCCTCACTCCCCTTGCAGACTGGGTTCCTTTTTTTGCTCAGCTAGCTGGGGTTTTGTTAGCTTAGGCAAGAAGTTGGGTTTTTTCCCTTTCCCTGGCCTTGGAGACTGTGACAGCAATCCTTCGGTGGCTTTTTTCCTGAATTGGATGTTTGGTTTTGGTCTGAGATCAGAGAGGACACTTGACGGGAGATGAATCGGTCAGGGACTGGTGGGAAGGTGAGGGGCTGCTCCATCCCGGCCCCAGACCTCAGAAAAGCTGAGCAAACAAGAGAAAGGACACCAAATCCACCAGCTTCATCTGCTGTGATGAGGGGACCCACGCCAGAGATTCACCAGATTCTCATCTGTTTTGTCCAAGCTGCTGTGTGAACCCTTTGGGTTTTTTCCCTTCCCTGAGACAGGAGCTGGTGCCATTTTTTTCTCCTCACCATGTTGCGGCTGTTGTGGGTTTTTTTTTCTTTCCCTGGCTTTTTTGGGGATTTTTTTTCTAGTGGGGGGGAAAGGGGAAGTAAGGTCTGACAATTCAATATCTAACATTTTTTTTCTTTTTTTTTTTTTGCTCTGCCATGTGGGCACTCTGTTTTTCAATAAACGGTTGGGGTTTTTTCACTTTCATCCACTAGCATTAATCACTTATTGGCAGAAAGGGGTTGTTGGAACCCTTTTTTGTTAGAGGAAACAGTCATTCCAGAGTGTTTTTCTCCTAAACTTGTCTCTAAACCAAGACAAGTCCATAAAAAAGAAGGCAAAAGCAGTGCTAAACTAGGGAGGAGGAAAAGAGGGATAGAAATTCTGACCAATGACACCCCTCTCACCCCTTTCCTTCACCACCACCTGCTAAAGCCTTTTTTACAGCTGCGAAAACAACGTGAAGCCTTGTCTTGGAGTGATTTATGATGATAGTCTATTCCATGAGCCTCTGCTTTATGCCCAAAAATGGTTGCTGTTATCTTTAAGGCCTGGGACTGGGTGTGTGTGGGACTGGGGAGGGGGGAGCTTTGGGCTTTTTGGCGGGCATTTTTGAAGCCTCATTGCCCAGGTGTTCCATGGCGCTGTGTGGCTTGGTTTTGCTTGGCTAGCTTGCTTTTCTTGGCCCAGGCAAAAAGCTTTTCTCTTCCCTGGCTTGGAGAAGCTGCAGTAGCAAGCTTTCAGCTGCCTTGAGGTGAACTGAACAGCTGCTGGTCTGAGACCGGAGGAGGAGGACCAGCAGGAGCAAAGTCGCCCCGTTCCAGCCCCAAGCCTCGAGGAGCTGAGCTGCGGGGTGAAAGCACACAAGCAGCTCCAGCCCAGATGCTTCGTCTGCCCTGGAGAGGAGGTCGATGCCAGAGAGCCATCAGGTTTTTGCCTCCTCCTGGAACTCCTACGTGGAAGCTCCACTTCCCTCAGCGTGAAAGCCAGCACCATCTCTCTTGCACCACGTGTCACGAAGGGGTATTTTTTCAAGTTTACCCCATTCTCTGGGCATTTTTGGGTCTTTGTTCCTGTGTCTGTGTGGGGTGGGGGGTGAGTTCTGTGAGCAGTCTGTTGTTAATAAACTGTTGGTTTTGTTTTCTTTTCACTTTCCTCTATTAGTATTCATTTTCTGTTGGTGGAGGGGAATTGTTAAAACCCTTGAGAGGAGACTACTCATTGCAGAGTGTCTTCTCTTAAATTTGTCTCAAAACTGAGAAGAGCCTCCAAGAGCCAAGATGCCACCACCTTGGAGAAAACACCCCCTGCTCGTGCACTCCTGGAGTAAGCAAGCACACGTTCCAGAGCCACGCGTGAGCTGCAGGAACCACCCACTGTGTCTGCATTCCAGAAGGCAGCTGACTGCATTCCAGCTAAGCTGTCAGCCCCAAGACCAGAAAACACAGATAAAGCCACTTCGAGCAGCAGAGAAAAAGAAAAGGCAAAAACTGCTTTGCCATCCCCCCCTGCCCCTTTCCCATCTTGGCAGAAATGCAGCAAGTGTGGTGGTAAACTCTCCTATGCTTTTAAAGTAATCCTAGCTTTTTCCAGCTTTTCTCCACTTTTTCCTTTCTTTCTTTTTGCCCCTTTTACAGTTGGTAAAGGGAAAATATCAGATTTTTTTTTTCTTATCAACATATAGCTTAGTTTGAGTTTTAATCTTATTTCGGGGAATATTTTAACCTGAAGTCCTTTCTGCAATTCACAGAGAGCTCTTTTTGCTCCTCTGTAATGAAGCGGGTTGTAACACTGTCACATGAGACAATTGGTTCCATGAGGTTCTGAGGTATCACAATGCTGTCATTGGTTCTGCAGTGTCACAATGGACCCTTGGTTCCAGGAGAGTCTGCAGTGTCATACTGGTCTCCTGAGTTCCACGAGGCTCCAAAATGTCACAATGGACCTTTGGTTCCATGAGGCCCCACCGTGTCACAATGCACACTTAGTTTCATGAGATCCCACAGTATCACAGTGGTCCCCATGGTTCCATGGTGACACAATGGTTCCATGAGGCTCCATACTATCACAAATGACTCTGGTTCTGCAGTGTCACAATGGACAGTATGTTACGAGGGGCCCCTCTGTGTCACAGTGGACCCTGGTTCTCTCAGGCTCCTCAGGATCACAATGGTCTCCTTGGTTCCCTGAGGTTCTGTAGTATCACAATGGTCTCCTTGGTTCCATGAGGTCCCTCTTTGTCACAGCAGACACTTGGTTTCATTAAGTTATTTAGTGTCACAATGGTCTCATTGTTTCTGCAGTGTCACAAGGAACTTTCACTTCTGTGAATCTCCAAATTCTCACAATGGACTCCTTGGTTCTCCAGAATCACAACTGACCCTTGGTTACATGGTGTCCTTCTGTGTCCCAATGGAGCACTGATCCATGAGGCAGAGTCACAATGGACCCTTAGATACGCGGGGCACCGCTGTGTCACAATGGCCCTTTGGTTTTATGAGGCCCCTCAGTATCACTGTAGACCTTTGGTTTCATTAGTTCCTTTAGTGTCACAATGGTCTCCTTCATTCTGCTGTGTCACAAGGGACCCTCAGTTCCATGAGTTTTCCAAGCGTCACAACAGACTCCTTGGTTCTGCAGTGTCACAATGGACACTTGGTTCCATTAGGTCCCGCTGTGTCACAGTCGAGCCTTGGTTCCATGAAGTTCCGCAGTCTCACATCGGACCCTTGGTTACATTAGGCCCCTCTGAGTCTCAATGGACCCTTGGATTTCTGAGGTTCCTTAGTGTCACAGTGGTCTCCTTGGTTCAGAGTGTCACAATGGACCCTTGGTTCCCATAGGCTCCTCAGGATCATAATGGTCTCCTTGGTTCCAGAGTGTCACAATGGACCCTTGGTTCCCGTAGGCTCCTCAGGATCACAATGGTCTCCTTGGTTCCAGAGTGTCACAATGGACCCTTGGATTTCTGAGGTTCCTTAGTGTCACAATGGTCTCCTTGGTTCCCTTAGGCTCCTCAGGATCACAGTGGTCTCCTTGTTTCCAGAGTGTCACAATGGACTCCTTGGTTCCCTTAGGCTCCTCAGGATCACAGTGGTCTCCTTGTTTCCAGAGTGTCACAATGGACCCTTGGTTCCATGAGGTTCTGCTGTGTCACAATGGTCTCTTTTGTTCCACAGTATCACAACGGTATCCTCGGTTCTCCAGTGTCACGATGGCTCCCTGGTGCCATGAGGCCCCGTAATGTCACAATGGACACACGGTACCATGAGATTCCGCAGTGTCACAATGGTCTCCTTGGTTCTACAGTGTCACAACAGACCCTGGGTTCCATACAGCACCATGGTGTCACAATGGACACTTGGTTCCATGAGGTTCCAGAGCGTAACAGTGGTCTCCTTGGTTCCACATTTCACAATGGACTCATGGTTCCATGAAGCCCCGTAGTGTCACAATACACCCTTGGTTCCATGAGGTTCTGTAGTGTCCCAATGGACCCTAGTTTATACAGTGCCCCTCTGTGTCACAATGGACCATTGGTTCCATGAGGTCCCGTAGTGCCACGACGCCTTTGTTCCATCACAAATCCCTTTGCTCCATGAGGTCCTGCTGTGTCATAGTAGATCCCTGGTTTCATTGGGTTATGTAGTGTCACAATGTCCTCTTGGTTCCATGAGGTTCCTCAGTTTCAAAATGGTCTTCTTGGTTTCGCAATGTCACAATGGACCCTTGGTTCCCAGAGTTTCTGCAGTGTCACTATGGTGTCCTTTGTTTCATAGCGTCACAATGGTCTCCTTGCTTCCAAAATGTCAGAATGGACCCCTGGCTGGTTCCATGAGCAGTTTCACACAGGTCTCCTTGTTTCTATGATGGCCCTCAGGGTCACAACTGCCCCTTGGTTCCATAAGTCCCCAAAGTGTTAACAATGGTGTCCTTGGTTCCGCAGTGTCCCAGTGGCCCCTTGGTTCCATGAGCAGGTGGATCGGAGCTCCTGCACTCTTAGCAGCTGGAGGAGAGGCCACAGGGACACCATGCAGACAGTCCCATCACCCCTTCTGTCCCCACAGACTGTTGTCAAGCCCAACCCACACCCCTCCATGTCCCTGCCACACACTCACTTGGCATGTGACCCCCCCCACATCCTTACACGTGCAGGTGGCCACGTCCAGTGTCATGAGCTGGGCAGGGCTGGTCCCTGGGGGACCCCTGGGGCAGGAGGCTGGGAGGGATTCATTCCCCACATGCTGTAGCTCCCTGTGCCAGGTGGGACTGACACCGTCTCCAAAGCGAGTACCCCCGGGCCCAGCCAGGGCCCTGCCACACTGCAGCTCCCTGCAAACCATGGTGATGGCTTTGAGGCCAAAACCCGAGTCACAGACAGTTTTCCACTATTTTTGTCTATATTTGATCAAGAAATGTCCCATTGTGGGGTGCCCCTTTCCCACAGTCACTGCAATACCGGGGACCATACATGGACTGGATCTCACCTGCATCCAATCCCTGCAGCCAAAAAAACATAGACTATTAAGGTCTCTCATTGAGGACATCTCAGATATTTAACTGCTAGAAACCAATCCTACATTTCCTCTCAGCCAACAGGCCACAGCCCCACAAACACAGTGAAAAATCCCACAACCCCTCACACACCTCACGCCCACCCCTGCGCTGCCCTCTCACCCTTCCCGACCCTCTCTCACACTGCCTCCCCTGCTTGCCCCACACCTCTCCCCCACACTGCATTTTTTGGATTTGGACTGTTCTCTTCCCCTGTAAACCATCTGTTACAGCTGACATTGTGGAGAAGAACAAAGCAAAACCCGGGAGACTTCGGTTTTCCTCATATGGCTTAGGAACTGTTTCCTTGCCCACCTGAGAGCAAGTCCTTCCCCAACAGTGTTTCCCATAAGCTTTCTGTTGTCACTCTTTATGGCTCCTTGATAGTTTTAGCTCATAGTGTATGCCAATCTTTCTGGGTTTTCCCCTACATATTACAACAATCACCTTGTTGTGGATTTTAATAATGTAACATAGATTTTTCTGTTTCAAAAGGTGCGAGCCATAGAAATATTTTCATTTAGCCAGACTCCTCCCTTCCTTTCTTGCTTTCTCACTGGTTGCAGCCTTGGTGTTGATTCTCTGGGAAATGAAAAACTTTCCAGAGTGTGCTTTTCCTTAATTTGCAACAGTGGGGTTTGACATTCAAATGGTGACTTTGCTGTAACTTATTTTCTTCAAGTCCATTGCTCTGACTTTCCTTCCATCCCTTCTGAAGAGTCATTAACTTAATGACCACTATCACCTGTATAATCTCCCAAATCCTTTCAGAGTAGATACCATGCTGTTTCAAGTATTATCACCAATTCTATGCTTTGGATGATTTTATTCAGATTAAGGCACCATGTACTTCATCTTTTTCATTTTCAGGTTGCTAATGGGTCTTTGCTGTGAGACTGTTCTGTTCCTTTTTGCCATTATCCAAATATTGTCACTTGTTCTGTACCTTATGTCTCTTTTTTCCTACCTAGGCTTCCTGAACAAACTCTCTATTTCCAATAACCAGTTATGACCATTTATTCATAATTCTGGTCATTAATATAATGACTTTCAGTTCCTCCTGTTTATTACCCACATTCATACACCAGTGTGCAGTGCCTGGGTACAGTGCCAGGGATACTTTTTTCTTATTATTCCTCTATTGTAATATTCAGTAAAATAATTTTTCTCCTCTCCCTGAATTCTTCTGCTTTCCCTGTGCTTTTGTGGTTTATCTGAACCTGTAATGTGATAAAAGTAATCTGAAAGTAATTTAATTTACACCATTTATAAACAAATAGTAACAATTCTTAAGTGGGGAGCTGGCTAGACAGTCCTGCTTTTTTTTTTTTTTTTCTTTTTCTTTTTTATTTCTTTCTGTGTAATGCTCTCCTTTGCCTGCTTGCCTTGCCAGCTTCCAAGACAGGTTTGTCAGAACAGTTCAGCTCAAAAAAGACCATGGAACAAATAAACCTCTCGACTCCAGTGACATGAAAACAGCCTAAAATCAATGCCCACATGGGCAGTCTGGCTGTCCCAGAAGCAACAGGACACAGCTCCACTGGCTTTTATGCTAAAGTTGTTTTATTGAAGCCTGTGATCTGACATTCCTTAAGATTGTGCTGAACTACATCTGAAATGCGAAGAACACAGATAAGCTGTATAAGTGCTGCGGTTAATTTAATGTAATTTGTTTCACACACAGCCCAACAAGACAAGCTGTCGTAATTTAAACATATTTTATTTAAACATAAACAATGGTGATATTTAATTAAGCATAGATACTTAGTTTTAAAATATTTGTTTAACCACACCAAACCACTGTCTATAAGTAAGCACAATCTACCACTTGGCCAGACCAGAGTACCAAACCTGAAGGCAAACTTAACTGTAAAGAGTTTTTTCTAAAGAGCACCATGATTTATCGGTTGTTTCCATCGTCCTTCAGTTGTGGGCAAGGATTTTGACAGGTTTCAGTGCCAGCTGGATGCTTTCTGACAGGTGGGAGAGAAGCATGTATCAAGATCAGTGTGGGCAGCAGGAGAGGGGAGGATTCTGCCCCTCTGCTCAGGTGAGACCCCACCTGCCTCCAGCTCTGGGGTTCCAGCACAGGAAGGACCTGGACCTGTCGGAGCGAGTCCAGAGGAGGCAGCAGGATGATCAGAGGGATGCAGCAGCTCTGCTGGGAGGAAAGGCTGGGAGAGTTGGGATTGTTCAGCCTGGAAAAGAGAAGGCTTTGGAGTGACCTAATTGTGGATTTTCAGTACCTGAAGGGAACGTACAGGGAGAGACTATTTTACAAGAGCATGTAGTTACAGGACGCAGAATAATTGCTTACCACTAGGGAGCAGGGTTAGATTAGATACTAGGAATACATTTTTCTCTCTGAGGGTGGTGAGGCCCTGCCAGAGGTTGCCCAGAGAAGCTGCGGCTGCCCCATCCCTCGAAGTGTTCACGGCCAGGCTGGACGGGGCTTGGAAGAACCTGGTCTAGTGGAAGGAGGCAGGAGGGTGGAATGGGATGGTTTTTAAAGCCCCTTCCAACCCAAACC
>VZTI01002261.1:6795-85399 GCA_013397865.1 Struthidea cinerea | reverse complement strand
CGCGGCCCCGCCGGGCTGGAGGCGGCGGCAGCAGCGCGGGGAGGACGGCCCGGCTGCACCGGTGAGAGATCGGGACGCTGCCTCGGGCCTGCCCCGCCGGGGCCAGCGGAGCGGGTGTCGTGCGGGGTGCAGGCGGGGAGGTCGCCGCTTGCTCGGGAGAACGGGCGCGGGAGGAGAGGGAGCCGCCGGCCCACCGCGTGTGACGGGTGATAGTGCCCGGTGACCTGAGGTGGTTCCTCCGCTGGCCGCGGGGTAACGCGGGGTAACGCGGGGGCGCGGGGTGATGGTTCCGCTGGTCCGTGTTGTTTGGTGTTTGTGTGTGCGTGGGGAGTTCCCTGGGCAGCGGCGCTCCGGGAGGAGAGGAGCTCGAACACAGTGCAGGCTGTAAAAAATAAAGTTGTTTTCGTGGTTAGGAAAGGGAGAGCGCTATGGAAGCGTTCATCTCCCTGCCTCCTCCGCGGGAAAAGTGAAGTCACTTCCCAAGAGCCCAGACTAGCAAACTACTGTCCTAAATCTGTGCTGTCTGCATGCGTCAGATTCACCTACGTTATGTTTTGTTTTGGGGTGGTTTGTTTTTTTTTTTTTTTCCGGTGATTTCTTTTTCTTTATTTTTTTTAAGCCCTCTTCCATTCTCTCCCGACCCGTGAGCTGGTACAAAAATTCTTGTCTTTAGATAAAAAGTACTTGAAAACCTGCTGAAACCATCTGAAGCAGGTACGGCAGTGAGTGAAATGGACTTGGTGACTCTCCTCGTGTGTAAGTTCCTGCAGTGTCATGTGTACTTTGCTCCTGCTGTCACTCTCTCAAAGCTGTGTTGTTAAGACTGCTTGGTTGGGTAGTTCTGTAAGTCACAGCCTACCACATTTCACAGCTCTGTGTGTGTGTATATCCATCCAGTGTGTGCCTAAGAGGGGAAAAAAAGAGATTCGAAATGTCAGCTCTTCTTTAATAGAGAGAAAAAACCAGCAACAATTAAGAAATTACTTGCTTAGGTAACCATTGCTTGTCTCTTTCACTGTCGAGCTCTAGTCTCATAACCACACTGGTTTTCAGCTACAACTTTCAGAAGGGCAGGTGTGCTTTCAGTTTCCAGAGAGAGATCTTGTTGATGGTACAGGCAACATTTTCTTATCCTTTTAAAGGCAGAAAAGGTACTGTGGCTTTATTTAACCAAACCTCTGTGATACAGGCCAAATCCTGACTGCCTGTCAGACCAACTTGGCTCCAGATTGTATGAAGGTTTACTGGGCGTTGGTTCTGCAAGTTATGCCTCTGCCTAGGTTTTAAAGTAGGATTGTAGCTAACTCTGTTTATGTGGGTTAGATGGTATTAATTATATGATTAAGAACTTACTTTGTAGTTCAAACTTGAAAAGACTACAAAGACAGTTACAGTAAGCACAAATTTACCCCAGTGTTGTAAGAATGCTGCCAGTGAGTATCCGGAGGGGAGCCAGCACCAGCTGATGAACCCCAGAACTCGGTGAGTGACAGAGCCTTCCACTACTTCCTTCTGTTTTAGGCAGAGGTGGGAAATCATGCTGGGTTTGTTTTGTTTTATTTATTTGGTTTATTTTTAAAATAACTGCGTTTTTTCCGAAATGACTCTGGGGCTGTGAACAGCTTGGCTTTACATATGAGAACCACAAAAATTGCTCTGCAGTGTTTGCTTTAAAATGGTTACAAGTGAAATGTATTCCTTGGTTAAAAATAGCATTCAGTCCTTTAAAAAGGGATTCACAGATTAAGATTTGGTGGTGTTAGTAATGGGATTGCAAAAAGATCAAGTGTATAATGTGGCTCTCTTGTATCCCCCAGGGTATTCCCTAGCATTTCAAGACAGTCTGAGTTGTGGCTACTCCTTCCCCTCTCTCATCAAAGGGATTTCCACAGCCAGGAAGTGAGTAAAAAGAACTACTCTGGTCAAAAAGTTGTACTTTTATTTCTTCTTTTCTTTTTGTTCCTTGAGGTACTCTGGTTACAACAACTTCCTGACCCGGCTCTCTTGCCTGGCCATGTGGTCATGGGCTCAATCCAGGGCAGGAAGTAGAGTGTTGGTAGAGAGTGTAACTGTGGTCCTGGAACAATCACAGGTGTTGTGAGGGTCCTTAGCTAGGACCTGGCTTTATGGTCAGTAAGTTCATAGCACAAGCCAGTGCTGTTAGAAGCAGCTACACTGTGGATTTGATTGCCTTAAGCTACTTGGGGTGAAGGTGGCAATGGTAGTAAGGGTGGTAGCTCTTTTTGGTCTGCCAGTACTGGCTTAGATTGATTATGGAGCCATGGTGTAATTTTTTATTTGCTTTTGACAACATTAAATGGACTCAAGAGCCATCTCTGTGTCTCTGTTCTTCCGTGGACCCACAGAAGTTGTTGTGGTTTTCTTCTCTCTCCTTTGCTAGTCTGTTCTTCTCTCTGAACTCTTTGGTGAGTTCTTAATTTCAGGGAGTGATCTCGGCATTGTTAGAGGGTTTTGTAAATTTATTCAGCTCTAATTTAAAAATAATTAGTTGTCTATTGCTGTTACCTCTGCTGTAATAGGAAGGCTATTTCAGACTTGACTGACCTTAGTAATTACACACTTTTTGATTTCTATTCTATATTAATTTGTCATGGGATTATACCCATTTTATGCACCCAATGGACTGATATGTTTTATTGGCACTCTTGATTTTGGTATCAAAAAAAAAAAAAAGAAAAAGGCATTTTTGACAAAAAGGATGCAAAAATGTGTGGAAATACACCCTGGAAGGTTTGTTTTCTCTTTGGGCCACCAGCTACACTAATCATTCCTGTAATAATTCTCAGCTTCTCCCCATGAATTTTAATCTTGACCTATTAAGTGAGAATTAAAATGCACCTTTCAGGCATTAACATTGAGCTTCCTGGAGGTGTCCTTTTAGTGAAGGTTGTTTTCAAGTGTATTTTGCTGAGATGTGTTCTTTGAAATTCATGCCTTTGGCAGTTTGTTCCAGTCTCAGTCTTACTCTGTTACACTGGTACAGCTGTTGAAGGAGCCTTTATTGTAACCTGGATTGCTGAAGAGATTCTTTCTTCTTTGACGGAGTTCTGGTCCATAAACAAAGCCTGACATGTTTGAAAATCATTTATTTCACCTTTTTCCTGTATTCTTAACTTTAAAAAGAAACAAAACTAATATGTAGATTATTGGAAAACACCTCTGTGGTTTTTAAGGTGTTTATTTAAATTTGCTATCAGGAGTGTTCCCAGAGGGGACTTTGTGAAGCTGAAAAACTAGTTTGTTGGGTGTGACTGTTTGTAAACAGAACATAATAATATTAACAACATAAATACATAAGTGGGGTTCCAAAATGTGCTTAGTAAAATGGATTGCTCTGAAAGATGAGGAAGGCCCTCATGGAAAACCTGTGTTAGATTGTGTCTTTCATGGTGTATTTCTTACTCTTTGGAAAGAGTAGCAGGGACAACTGTCTTTCCAATGTTTTTAAGTGGACAGAGGGAAAAAGTAGCTTTTGCCACAAAATGAGATGGGTCCCAGGCCTCTGCTTTCCTACTTTCATCATCCCCGTATCACGAGTCAGGATATCAAAGAAGGTTTGGGTTTTTTTAGCTCAAGTAAGCTTAAAAGTGCAAAATTTTTCTGATGCTGGAAACGTTCCCTGGTTGTGGGGGAAGCACAGCAGTAGAAAGGGAAGAAGTTCTAAGGGCAAGAAGATAAGAGTTGTGTACATTTCTGTGTACGACACTGGGTGTAGGCTTGCTGTACGTACAGGACAACTGGAATTTTGAAATACATGATTAAAAGTAATAAACCTGATGCAAAACCTGCTGAAGGAGAGTTTCTGAAATAGAATCGTAAGTTCTTAAAATAGAGTCATTTAGGTTGGAAGGGGCTTCTGGAGGTCGTCTAATCCAGCTCCCTGCATAAATCAAAGCAGGAGTCATTTAGATAAGGTTTTTCCAGCCTTTAAGACCTTTCTGGGTAATCTGTTTCCACATTTGACTGCACTCAGTGATTTTTTGTTTACTCCCTCCCTTTTAGCTAGTTGAAATTTACTTTCCAGTTTGTGTCTGTTGCCTCTTAATATGTCAGTGCCCATCATCCAGAAGAAGCCAGTTCTCTCTTCTGCACCCTTTCATCAGAGAGCTGACAGTAATAAGGACTCCTTAGAGCTCTTTTCTTAAGCAGATTGTGCAAACCCAGTTCCCTTAACCCCTCACTGTACACCATGTGCTCCTGCCATCTGGCCAGCCTGGCCACTGGGCATGGCCCAGAGTGTCCGTGTGAGTCCTGTACCGGGGAGCCCAGAGCTGGCTGCGCTGCCAACACGGGCTCACGGGCACTGAACAGGGGGCACTGACCCTCGCCTGGAGCTGCTGCCTGGACTCCTGCCAACAGCCCAGGCTGTGCTCGGCTGCCTTTGCTGTGGGGATGTACTGGTGACTTGTTCTCAAACTTCTGTCTGCTGGCATCTCCAAGTACTTTGCAGAAAAAGTCACTTTTTATCTAGCTGGTGTTCAGCCTGTCTTGTCACAGGAGGTTGTTCTGTCACTGATACAGGACCCAGCACTGCCTTCACTGAACTTCACAAGGCCTTGCTAGTGCCTTTCTCCAGCCTGTCCAGGTTCCTCTGAGTAGGAGCTGACCACTCCTCCCACTTTGGTATCATTGGAAACTCAGTGAGGATGCACCCTGTCCCATCATGTAGATGATTAATAAAGACATCTGGTGGTACTGGTGGTTTCAGTGGTGATCCCCAGGGAATGTGACTGCAGCTGCTTGGATGGAGCTGATGATGCCTGTCCTTTCAGCTCGGCAGTCCTGTCAAATTCCCAAACACCTTACTGCTCACTTACCCATGCCTGTCTCACCAGTTTGGCTGTAGGGACGCTGTTGTTAATGGCCTTCTGTGTTCAGTGCTCTTCCATCATCTGCTAAGCCAGTCGTCTCCTTGCAGTAAGCTCTTGTGTTCATCAGGCATCATTTGTCCGGGGGAAATTCCATGCCAGCTATTCCCCATCATCTTCTTGTGCTTCTTCTCCTTGCAGGAGAATTTGCTCTATAGTGCTCTCATGGACTTAGGTCAGGCTGGCTGATCTGTATTTGCCTGAATCCTCCTCCTTGCTCTTGAAATTGGGCGTGGTATTTGCCTTTTTTCCGGTCAGAAGGAACCTCTCACAGTCTCATGGCCTTTCAAAAAGTGGTAGAGTGTGGTATCTCAGCAACACTGGCCAGCTCCCTCAGGATTCTTAAATATAGCCTGTCTGGTTATATAAATTGTATGTTTCCAATTTCCTGCAGTGCTTCCAAACTTCATCTTTCTCTTTTGGAGGTAACTTCTTACTCCAGCAGACTGCTACTGGGCTCAAGGGTCTGGAAGGCTTGAGTGGACCTTGCTAAGGAAAACTGGGACAAAAAAGTTACGTGTATGTCATTCTTTCCCATGTGCTTTGTTAGCAGGTTTCTTGTTCCACTGACCACACTTCTTTCTTACCTTTCCTTCTGCTGCCAATGTTGATTTTTCCTAATGCCATCCAAAAGCCTGTGTCTTTGGGCTTCTCTTGGCTAGCCTCTCCACCATCTACCTGCCGGGTGCTTCTGAAGCAGAGCAAAACTTTCATATCTGTAAATAGGTAAAACTGGTTGAAGTGTTGGTTAATAAATGATTCTAACCTCAGCTTGTGGGGTTTGAATGAAAGATGTCAGTTCCCCTTGAGCAAGCAGGAAGTGTTATCAAGCTCTTGTATAAGGGGGTAGGTCCTGCCTGAGATGTTGAGTGCCAGCTTTTACCAAGGAGACAAAACAATGAGAAAAATGATCCACATCTCTTCTTTTTTTTTCCCATTTTCTTCCCACCATCACTAAAATAGCTAACTCCATGTAGAAATTTACAGCTTCAGTGTAATTCCCTTCCCCTTTTGTGTATTGTAGTTGAAAAGGAGATGCTAATATTTAGCAGCAGTATGGGTGGAGAAATACTTGATGCCATCTGTACATAAATGCTTTCAGTTGGAATTAATTTTTTTCTGTTGATGCATAAACCCATTTTAGAAATCATTGGGATAAACTAAAATTTTGGAAATTGAAGCATTTTTCATTCAAGAAAAATAAAGGAATGAGTTCTTGAATTACAATCTGTGTAGACAGAGAGTCTGAAACAAAGTTCTTGGTTAGTTTAAACCCTCTGCATGTGCTTGATGTTTCCTACAGGTTCCTAACTGGTGTAAGTGTGATTTGTGCTGATGTTCTGGTGACTTAGTGGTATCAAGTTAAAGCCTCGGGTACGTCAGTTACTGGTCTGGCTGTTCTGTCTGAATAGTGTTTGGACTAGAAATACCCATTTTAGCATGGTTGGGAGTTCTGGGGTGTTTTCTGGTGTAGTAGAAAGATTGTGGAGTTACACTTTGATGCACAACAGTGCACAGTAACTATGGTAATTAACAGTAAAACTATAATCTGCACATTTGCCTTCATGTGTGATCTTTCATTTTACGTTAGGCTACTGGCAAACTCTTAAAAGTGAAGCTCGTTACTAATGATGGTGGACAGCTTCCTGTCTAGTTGCTCAAATTCTTGGTGTCTCCCACATGATTTCTAACTAGGGAAGAAAAGGTAAAAGGGCAGAAGAAAGGAAAGTGAAAGGTGTTTTTAAGAAGCAGTAAACTGTCAGAACAGGATTTGAGTCAGTGAGCGAATCTAAGAGTGGATCTGAAGGCCGTTTGCTGAATGGCTTAGTAAGGTTTCCATGTTACTCTTGGGCTTAGAAGTGAGAGAACTTGGTTGCTATCATACAGTATATCAGTGACACAGGTGAGCAATGAAACCAGCGTGAATGTGGCTGACAGCAAAGTCCTTTCTCATCACTTGGTGTAAAACTTGTGGAGCCGTAATTATTTGAATGAAAGGAATTAGTTTTGAGTAATCAGTCATGACCAATCCCTGGTGTTCTCTTGCAGGCAAATAAACACAGCTGTCAGAATGCCTCTTACATTTTGTGTGTGTGTGTATATATATTTATTTATTTATTCTTTCATCACCAGAACCTCTGTATGTTATATTGCAAGGCGTGATGGTGTAAGTTTCCAGAAGACAATTACTTAGTAATTATGGAATAGTCTTGAGGTTATGCTTCTTGTCAGTGATAAGTGATTCTTAAACCTCCGACTTTCAGGGTGTTGAGCTAAGTTAAGTAGCTTTGCTTTCAGTTCAGGTATTGCTGACCTTTCTGATTAGGTCGTGTCTGTTGTACATACCTTGAGTCACCCAACCAGTTTTTTTGGGGGTAGAAATAAAATTGCAGATGCTGATCTGTTGCAGTTGTCCATGCATATGACTTAATTTTTCATTTTGGAAGGAAAAAGAGTGAGAGTTGAGGCTTTGTCCAATAATTTTATTCAAAGGATTGACTTTTAGTGTAAACTAATTGTATAGTTAATTTTGATAGTCTTTGCTGCTGTTTAGGGAAATGGGTCCTGTTCTGGTAAATTGGTTTTCATTTTAACCAGAAATGAATTTCCTCCTCTGTTCCCCACAATGTTTTATATGAGAAGTACTTATATTTGAATACTTTGCTTTTCTGTTCAGTGCAATTACTCATGTGGTGTTACAGCTTCACAGTGGTGTAAGAGTGGCATGTGTCCAGGTGGATTTGAATGTTTTGGTTATAAATTCTGTAGCTGCCTGCCTTTTCTGAAATTCCCCCAGTGGAAAACAGTTTAAAGAAGTTCAGTTTAGATATTTTGACTTGATTACTGCAATTTGCAGAGATCTAGAGTCTTGTTATCTGCTATTTCAGCATAGTGAGACAGTTCTAATTTATACTTCTCTTATGTATGCAGAGTACTATTTTTTTTTTCCTGAAATTAGGCAAAATGATTTTGCTGAGATCCCCAGATCTGTTGCAATACACAAATTTGTGTGTTGTGTACACGTTTATACATATTTGTATTTTTAACAAGTATGTTACAATTTTTAAAGTATGTATGTTTTATTTTTCTTTTTGTTTTCTAACTCTTTATTTTCATCCCAAGATTTTAATTAAGGATGAAGACTGTGCTGTGCCTTTTCAGTGCTCAGGCCTGCTCTGCAGGCAAATCAGTGGGAAAATAAAATGCAAATATTCTTAATCCAGTGCTTTGTCTCTCCCTCTGTGTATTTACATACAAAATACAAGGTCCAGAATTTTAATTTAGAAGTCAGTGGAGAAATTTGGTAGCTGGCTAAAATTTGAAAATAATTTGGAGGTTTTTTTCTTTGTATTTAAATAAGATATTGGTGTATTTTCCTTTATTAAGAGTTTGAATGCTGCAAGATGGTACTTTTTTCCTTAGAAGCTTGGAGTTTTTTAATCAGCTGTTACTGAGAAACAAATACTAGATTACATGATTTAGACTGAGTAATCTGAAATATAAGTGGCAGAAAATGGAATTATTTTTTTCATTCTGTAAACCCTTCATTTTATTTTTTTTCCACTGGTGTATACTTTCATTATTTCCTGTTACTTCGAAGAGAACTCTCAAATAACTGGTTGGTGGCAGCGCTGCACAGCTGCCCCCAGTGCTGGCTGCTGAGTTTCGTCTGTGTTCTGTGCATTGCTGTGCTCCCTTTGGTGCTTGTGTAGTCAGGTGTGATCGTAGCAGAGAAGGTAGGAAGATTTGCAGCTTTTTTTTAGGCCATTTTTCACCTCCTGCATCTTCCAGATACTCCTGAAATCTGTGTAGCTTTTAAGTACCGTCATCTTCCACTTGAACTTAAGTGTTTGTGAGCACAGGAGTGCAAAACAGGAGTGGAGTTGGATGAGAACTTTTTGGGTGTGCCAGCAGTTGTTTTCAGAGTAAAACCTGAGTTGGAACTTGGATCAGGCAGTATGGTGAAGACTGGCCCTTGGAGACATTGGTCCCTTCTCTTTATGTAGGCAGTTTGTGTATGCTCATAGAGGTACCTATCATATGTATCATAAGAAGTATTTTTAACCCTGCCATACTTGATCCTAATTGTTAAAAATTAGTGTTGGCAGTATAAACCTGCAAGAAACCGGGAACTGATAGCTAGAGTTATTCTTGGACATACCTGTTAAACAATTCTGAGGAAATGAGTAAGTAATGAAAGTCAGTGACTGATTTTTATATTGTTTTGAGTGTTAAATCTTACTGTTTATTCCTATTAGATGTGTATAAAAGTCGAGAGGGGAAAAGAGTTGATCCAAATGTCCAAGAAAATACTTTGTCAAGTTTCAAAACAGTAATGTGAAGCTGAAAGTTCTCCATAGTTGTTCGGAGTGATAATTTGTCTTTGACCCTTACAGCTTCCCCTTTCTGATTCTTCTTTTCTTTCATCATATTGAGACACCAGTAAGTCGGAGTGAACATAAAGGGGTCAGACTGAAGTGTGGTTTAGAATCGAGCCTTCGATAGTAGCCAGAGAAATCAAAGGGTGTAAGACAAATAAATGCAAGTGATCCTTGTTCCAGCAGTCCCTCCCAGTTTCTCTCTCTGGCCTTTGTGGTTCTGTTTTTTGTTATTTCTGGCAGTAATTGAACTCCAGGGGTCTTACTGGGGAGTGTGGAAAAAGCAGGTGAGTTATTGTGTACGTTTCCCAGGAGATTCATGTGAGGTGCCATAGCAGTACTGCGTTTGTGCAGTTGTTATCACTGGTTTTGCTCCCCCGACTGGTGACTTTGCACAGACTCAGCTCTGACTTGGATGATGGGTGGGATGCTTCTGCTCCCCTAGGTCACGCTTCATGTTTGGGTTTGGATTCCTTGTGTTGTAAATGCTTTACTTATCCCATGGGTTTGTTCCTGGTGGGGCAGCACTACCTGCTTTGGCTCTGAGGCCGATGGGGACACTCTGCCTGTGGTAGTTGCAACCTCTTAACTGTGTTTGACATTTCGGTAGCTCGTCCATAACTTAACACTCTCACTTCAAGGAGACACAGGTAGGATGCTGAAAACAAAGTTGTGGAAAAGATAGGCTTATATAACCACTTCACAGAGCATGGCCTTTTGTCCTATTTCACCTTTCTGTGATTTTTTTTCTTTTAGATTAGCTGCCTGTAACTTCCTCTCTTTGTTTCCATGAGTAAAAGTATTTTGTGGAAGTATTCAGTATGTAAACATGGATAGTAGGTTTTCGTGTCTACATGTAATGAAAACCACGCACCATTTATGTTGAAGCTGGTGGTACAGTGTGGTAATATTTGGGAAGCTCTCTGAAACTTTGAGAGAGAGGTTCTGATTAAAAAAAAAAAAGAAAGGAAAAAAGTCATAGCAATCACAGATTCAGATTTTTGGCTTCTCATGTCTTGTTTTATGCAATCAAGTGAATTTATCAAACTAGAAGTACGATGAAACACTTAAAATTTAAACTGCTCTGGGTAGCCTGTCTCAACAGACAGATACTGGGTTTGTTCATGATTGTTGGCTAATGTGAGACAAGAAAATTGCATCAAGAAAATTAATGACTTCAGCTGTATTTTTTGCAAGATTTTTGCAGTTATGATATAAGCAGCTGTATTGTATTATTTTAGATGTATTTCCCCAGCAAGAGCTTATTCTCTGATTGTTGTAGACTGTTGTAGATTAACCTGAGGCTTAGACCAAAAATAATCCACAAGATTCATTCAATTTAATAAGTGAGGTGCATAAGATCTACATCATGGTAACCTGGCCAAGAGGCCACGTTTATTTATTAAAAAAAAAAAAAGAGAGAGAGTTAAAAAATTTTAAAAATAGAGCCATTTTTCTTTGAGCCCAGCGATAGTTTAATTCTAAGAAGGATCTGAGAAGTCTTTTTGGTTTGATGTTTTCAACATAGATTTTGTCCTTTATAGCAATTCTATTTACTAGTTTTGATTACTACGCAAAAGCAAATGAAAAACTTCCATTGGCAGCCTCAGATTAATTGATCTATTGAAACCCTTTCTTTCTTGTAATCATTGCGTGAAGGTGAATTTTTGAGTCTCTTCTGTAATACTTTGAGATGTGTTTGGTTGCAGTTTCAAGGAATTTTTAGGAAAAGGATGTAACACAGAGTGATGAAATAATCCTGCCTATCTTTTGATTATATGAGTTTGTTGTTGGTTGCTTTTTTTTAAAGCTAGTTTTTTCTTTAATGCTTTAGGAGGAAAAATGAATTCTGATCATTATAGATGTCTGTCTGGGATGAGAAGAAGAGAAATTGTGTCTTGGAAAAAGGGCATGTGTTCTCTTTCCTATTACCCTTTTCAGGCAGTCTCTGAAGGAAATACTGATCTTAAGAACTGGTTAAGCTTTTCAGAGTCTGGTTTGGAAGGGAACGTTATGGACAGCATTTGCAGAAAATCATGGTAGTAGGCAGTGTGAGATTATATATACACACCATCCCTGGGTCTGAATTTGGAGGTAACTGCAGGTGGTGCAATAGAAACATCTTTCTTCGTGTAACGTTTTCAACTGCTTGCTCATATAGATTTGAAGGATACTTCCTTTAGATCAAGTATTTTTTTTTGTCTGAATTATAAAATACTCTTAACTGTTTATTAACTGCATGAGCCAGTTTTTGTAAAGGGATTAGTTGATTGATTTCATACTGCCTTTCCAAGCTGCAGGTCTTACTTGAATTTCAGAATGAAATTGAAATAATTTGGTTAGTGAATTTGATCCCATGGAGAAATCATCTCAACAAACACACTGTCATTTAAAAAAACAGTAAATCTCTTTCAGTGAAAGAAGGTCCACATCATTCCTTGGTGCCTGTCTTCCAGAAGCTTTCATATGCACAGCTCATACCTAGCGTTCCTAGAAGAGTTTAGGTAATTTGAAAGACTTTTAACAGTGATTTGAATGTTGAGGCAAAACCTTGTTTTTTCCTCCTCTTTATCAATGTCATGAGCAAAGTGGTTTGCTTCTTCAGACTTCAAATGGAAAAAGCAAAAAAGCAGAAAGTGAAGGAGAGCCTTTAGTTTTTTTTATTCTAGTATGATTAGGGGGATAAAGTGGTGGTTTAGTACCAGGTATGTCTGATTTCTTACTGACCTCTTCTTGCCAATGGAAGATCATCTTTTTCTTAAGGAAATGGTCTCAGTGTCTTTTATGAATTTCCATTCTCCGTTTTCCAAGACCTGTCCAGGCCTTTGGAATTAACAACAGAGCTGCATTGTGGAATATATTTATAAAAACTTGCCCTAGCAATGTGAAATGCCAGCAGATTAGTTCTGACATGTGGAGTGCGTTGAGAATTCACTGGTCAAATAAAAATTAGAGTGGTAGTTGCACCAGTGCACTTGATCATACCTAGGACTGGGAGGGACAGTGGTTACAGGGAGGGTCATTTGGTGTGGCTTTTCATTGTCGTGCACATTGTTCCGCATTTCTCAACTTCAAGCAGGTAACTTTCAGAAGGTTTCACTTGGTCTTTAAAATAACTATGATTTCTCACTCCATCTTTTCATGTTATATCTAAATATGTAGATGTTCAAGTGACAATGTAAAATCTTGGCTTCTAACCTAAAGGGTTTTAAATATGTGTAAAAAATTATTTTAAACACAAATGGAAATGTTTATTTTTGACTTCTGTGGGAGTATTTTTTTACCAAGAAGCTTGGTTTTGTTTCATATTACAAAGGAAGGGAATTTTGTGGTTGTTAAGTATTGGGGACACTGTTGAAACTACAGTTTTGATACAACAGCAGCAGAAGTCTAGGTGTAGCTGTCTAATCACAACTCATAGTCCTTGCAATTTTGGAAAATCTGTGATTGGACTATGAAAAAAGCACCTAGTATTGTTACTCATTTGCAACTCGTGATTGCCTTTGACAACTATTAGAATGAAAGATTTAAGATTAAAAAAAAAATCGAAAGAGAATGAGATTAGAAAGGACTATGAAACATTGTCTAGTCCATCCCACAGTCAGTGCTGCACTGGCTGCAGGTTAACAGCCTTTGAGAAATACTGTCTGCAGCTGGTAGTGCAAGGGTACCTCATGAGCTTAGGAACAAAACACTGGGATTTCAAGTTACAGCTGCAAAACCTAATATTCCCAGAATGCCCGTTGCAAACCTCAAGGTAATAATTGTCATGACTTCCAATTCTGGCTTTGAGGAAGAAGGATTTTACTGGCTCTGAAGGCGGTCGGTGCAGGGCAATGAATCAGGATTTCTGGTGGGTTTCTCTGACGCTGTGATACAGCATAAGGCACTTGTTTGGCACGGGGAAGGACTGGCGCTGGGATCCCTGCTGCGTTGGCTCATACTGCTGTTCCATATGGTCTCTTTTGCTCTACATCATGTGATTATTTCTGGACATTGTAGCATGTGGAGAAAATTCCTGGTTGAAATACTCAGTATATTTAATGCACAGAGGTTGTTCCATTGTCTGCATCAGACCAACACTGTTATTTTTATGGTTAGGGAATAAACCATTAAATAATCTCCTTATAACAAGGATTGCATTATGCTTCTGCTTTCCTCTGGAATATAGGTCATTATTTTTTTGAGTGAGTGATCATACAGTTCAGTAGCTTGGCTGGTGATTGGTTTCAATTTGAATGCTGCCTGCAAGCATCATGTAGCAGTGAAAAAACCAAGCAACTAGGGTGTGCCAAACTCCAGCTTTGAAAAATGTCATACTCTTACTTGCTACTTTATATTTTCCAAAGTTAAGAATGAATTACTGGCTGCAGAAACTAAAGTGTTAGTTTTTAGTTGGTGTCAGGAAAACAGTGTGAAAATGTACTAGAGTTGCTTTATCCTTGAGGCAGAATGAGCTACTGCTTATATGAGTAAACGTGTTTGCCAGAACTTGATGTATAAAGTGTGGTTTGTTGTTTTGTTTCGTTTTTTAATAAGATACACATAAAGACTGCTAACATCTCTGTAGAGTAGCAGAAGAACACTTATTTGTTATACTCTTTGGAAGGGAATAAATGGAGAGGAGAAAGGTTTTTCTCTTAAGTGGCTGAAAATAAAATATATTTCCTTAGGTTGGTTAAACACTAATTGGATAACTGACATCGACTATGCTTTTAAACAGCATTAATCAGTCTGTGTCAGCACGAAGCATGTGTGCTCGTGTAATCTGTTCTCCTACTGATGTTTCTTCCGTGTGTGGACAAATCTTAGGCCTGAAAGTTTATTTAAATAATTGTTCAAAAGAATCCCACCAACCTTGTTTTTAATTCTGTTTTGTCCAAGGTGTAGCTTGTCATCCATGACTCCTGCTTGCTCAAATTGTACAAGTAAACAAAAGGAAGCCCCCAATTTGCTGGGAGGTTGCCTTTGTAGCCATGAAACCTGACATGCTTTCACTCAGCTGACATGCTTTCACTTACCTGGCATTTCATCTAGTGTTCATGATGCTTCTGCCACCCAATACGTAAATTTTAGGGGTTGAGATGGTTTGTTTGGTTTTTTTTCAGTTTGCCTCTTGTCTTCCTCCAAAGCTTTGACTTGCAGTGAGTGGTGGTCTCTGCTGAGGAGGAGGGATGGTGCTCCTGTGTTCAGCTGTGAATGTCAGCCGCTGCCTCGCTTGAGTCGTGCTCCAGCTCAGTACCAGCCGTATGCCCACCGTTCCTCTGCAAGGGTTCTTGTCGCTGTGAGCGGCACTGATGGCAAGGAACGGCACTACAAGTTCAGGAGAAATAATAACTCATTTATTTAATTATAAATCAGTTTATATAACTTGGGTGGCCAGCATGGCAGAAGGTCATTGGTCACCGACCATCCATCTCTCGTACCAGTTGGCTGAAACCTTTCAGAATATTTTTCCCAGACAATATTATAACAATATTACACAACAGCTGCAGGTGCAAGATAGAGAAAGTTCTGCTTACAGAACTATAGCACTGTTTTTCATAGTTTCTGTGAGAAACAGAGCTCTCACAGAGTGCAGCAGAAAGCTGGAAAATTTCTCTGCTAACACTTCTCAGTGTTCACAGGTTCTTCACCTTGGTGGTTTAAACTTTAGGAGAAATAAAGCAGGATTTTTTCCCTCAAGCAGCTCCGTACCATGACTGTGTAATATTTAAGTGGTTCGGTGTGTTATGTGCAACACAGAGATTCAAGTCAGGAAAGCTGCTTCTCTCCTTTACAGTAAACATCTCAGTATTCACACTGAGACGTGTTTGACGAGTGCTGCTTATCATTTCTTTGAGGAGATGTGGATGTTTTTGAAGGAGAACAGACATTTTCTTGTTTGTGTAGTTCTCTTTTGATTCTGTTTTCCTTAAATTGTTATTCTTTGGCTATGAGATTGAAGTGTAAAAAGAATCTGGAAAAACCTCTGTATCTAGGCACCCGGTACAACAATTCCAAACAGTTTGCCATCATGAACAGACTAATTATTTGCTGTTGGCTACATAGTGGAGGTTTGCTTTCTCAGAGGAGACAGTGCTGCCAAAATAAGTCAGTGGTTACTTTCTAGTTGTGGGGGTTTTTTGCTTTATGTTTTGTGGGGTTTTTTGTTTGTTTTGTTTTGTTTTGTTATTGTGGTGGGTTTTTTTTTAATTTCAGAAAGAGTTTTGTTCTTAACAGTGCTTTCTGGGAAATAAGAAGCATTTTATATATACATATTTGTATGTGTTTAAAATACAGTGATACAGCTCTGTTGCTTATAAAGTTGATTTTATTCCTGGGAAGTAGTATCAGTAAGCCAAATAAATGGTTGTTTGTTTTTTCCATTATGTGCTTTACATAGTGTTTCACTGCCAGAGATAAGACACTGGGAAACAATTTATGAGTAATAAACTAGTTTTTAGTATGAGCACAGAGACAGTTACTCATAAAAAGATTGTTGAGAGAGAAGTTGAGATTAAAGTTGAAATTAAAATTATAGTGGTGTTGTGATCAGTGAGATTTAAACAAACTGATTTTATGACACCTAGAATTTTTTTCTGCATATGTGTGCACTCAGTCAATAGAGAAGAGGGTTCTGGGTGTCTTGGGGTGACATTATGGGCGTCCCCCATTAAAGCTAGAGAGCTTGTGGGGTGGGAGCCAGGGGAATGTATAGTTCTGATACATTTCTTAAAAGAAGATGCTGTGGCTGAAACCCTTGGTTATATGTGCACTGTCAGTGTACTGTTCCCTGAGGGGCAAGGCAGAGTGTCCCCACACCACTTCAGTAATCCACAATTCTGAGTCATGGAGTGATTGCAAGTCCAGTTAGTTTAATGCTCATTTTGCTGTCGTGCACAGTATCCTGTAGCTCAAAAAAGGGAATAAACCCTCCTTTTGGTGTATATTTCTACTTCAGACTTCTGCTAGAAGAAGATGAATTTCTGCATAGCTCTGTTGGACCTTCCTCTTCGCAAAGGTCCCAGAGATTCTCTTGAGGAACCATAGTTCTGAAAATAGGTATAACTTAATTATCTTTTTTTTTTTTTTTTGAGTTTGAGATTGTCAGGCAGACTCTATGGCCTTGAAGCCTGCCTTTAATACAAGTCTATCTGTAAAACAGCATGATTTTGTTTCTCTGCTAAAAAAAAGTATGAATTAGCCTGCTCTTGACTGTTTTCTTTCAAGCAGGTGAGAAACGTGCTTTCAAAACACGTTTTTTGTTGCTTACTGAAAATAGGTCAACATTTATCTTCCTGAATTGCTGTCTTTTCATAGTTCCACATTTTCTAATTTTTTTTTGTGCTTATAATGCTGAAGCAACAGATTTCTTTTTCTTTCCACAAACCAACAGTGACCTAGAGCAGTAACTTTGAAATATTTGTTGAACACAGACTGGAAGTAAACACAAAAAAGTCTGGTAAGTGCTTCAGAAGACTGATTCATGATAAAATTGTGTTTACTTTTGGGGACCAGTTTGCAGAGGAAGTTTTTGAATCTATCAGGTCTGCAAAGCAGTTTCCTTCTGGAAAGTCAGTGGCTTTCCAGAACCTTTGATTCTTTCTCCTGTGATGATGAATGTGTGTTGCCAGCAGTGCCTTGTTCTGTGTTGCTCTGCCCAGCAATCCCGTGGACATACATCCCTACGTAGGTATATGTGTTCTTTATGTGATGTGCTTTTGCAAGTCTGGATTCAGTGTGAATATGTGGAAGAGTTACGGAGGGAAGGAATCAGAAGTATTTCTATCCTGTGTCCCTTACTCTGATTCAGTGCTGAAATCCTCTGTGTTTTCTGGGATCACTGTTCTTCACCTTCTCTTGCTCTTCAATCGCTTAGGCTGCTTTACAAAGGGAGCTGTAGTGAACTTGGGATGCCTTTCTGGAATGAAGTGGGGAAGCTGCTGGGTTTGAGCCTTCCACAGCTTAGTCCTGTACATATGTGGAGGTAAGTTCTGACCACTGGTCCCGAAACATGTATAGTCCAAGTAGGATGGCTTAGTTACCTTTTATCCAGGACTTTGTATAAGCAAAACACTGGGAACTGATGTACGTGAGAGAGGTTGGCTTGACCAAACTACATGATAAAACTCGCAGAGAAAAGCAACACTTTTTCTGCAGTCCTTGTATTGTCCCTATGGCTTAAAATATATTTTGGAGCAAGATCCACACACCGTACCACACCTCCACACACACTCTCTCTTAAAACTATGTCTGAATAATTCCTTTGTATCTCAAAAGTTCTTTGGTCCGAAAATCTGTTCGTCAGAAAACCTTTTCTGAAACTCTTCTTTTTAAAGATTTTAATTCTTTTATCACAGTAGGCTTTATTTCACTGAGTTTAGAAAAATTTCCTCCTGTGTATTTGTTCCTGACTTTTTGTGTATGTGTGTGTGTGTGTGTGTGTGTGTGTGTGTGTGTGTGTGTGTGTGTGTGATGTTGTTCACCAGAGTATGGGGGGAAAATATCTTCTCTATAGGAATGAGCATGACTGTTCAAGGTACCTCTTTTGTAGCGTTGACTTCCTCACAGTAGTAGTGCACACTTCCCAGTATTTCTTCCTGTGAAGAGAGCTTTGACAGCAGAATTTGTTCTCGTCTTTTGGAAGGCGTTGTTGGAGGAGCAGCTCTGGCTCCTGGCTCTGACGATTTGGGAAGGTACCATCTGGTGTGAGGTTTCAATCCTTGGATCAGCATTGGCAGAACAGAGAGTGTATTTTTCCTTTGGAACTGAACTCCACCAGCAGATTACACTAAGGAACTGGACTGGGAGCTGAGGTAGCTGAAGTGCATTGTATTTGCTGTTTTTCCTGTCCCTGACTGTCAGCTCCTCGCTGCTGGTTGCTGCCCGCCCAGAAACTTGAAGCTGGTAAAGCAAATGCTAAACCTCATTCCGCAGGATTCTGAGCCAGCATTCAGCTGCTGAGGTCATCAGGGAGCACACCCGATGTGATTGTAGGCTGCACAACTGTCTGTGTGTTCTGACTAATGCAGTCAGAAAGAAATTCTGGCATTCTTAACTTGAAACTTTTAATCAAAAAGGACGATTAAAAAAATGAGGTGCTTGAGTTTAGTTGTAGGGCTCTGTTCTTAGATCTTGTTCATGTCTAGTAGGTCAACTGTCATTTTTTCTTTACATTTGTGGGAAAAGGGGTATTTGAAGTGAATAATTCGGTAATGAATTAAAAAAAAGGACTAGAGCCAATGACACAAGGGAAATGACAGTAATCATCCACTGACTGCAGGTGACTGGAAAGTCCAGAATGCATGTGTGTCTCTTCTTGTTACTAAACAGTAAAAAAGCTTTTTCTGATGTTTTTCCCTTCCTCAAATAACCTTAATGCATGATTCTTTTAGAGAGTTTTTTATTCTTTTACTGCTTTTCCTCAAAAGCACTTAGCTGAAGTGTTAGATAATGTGTCTCTATAATGAAAAAACAGAAAATTTTTCTCTTTAAGTAGCTTACTCCTTAAGATGGTGTAAATCTCAATATTCTTCATGAGAATCACAGTTACACTCTTGAGTAAAGTTCATGTCAGAGTTGAAGTTGTTTAGTTTGAAAAAATGACTCGTTCATGATTTTTGGTGCTTTGCGTGTCTCTGGCGTTAAAACCTATTTTTGGTCAAAAACTGATATAAAGCTTTTCAAGCCTGATCTGCTTGTTTTCGTGTTTTACTGCTGAACTGAAGCTCAAGTGGCTTTGTTTGTACTGCAGTGGGGTAGGGTAGCACTGACAGTGGGTTGGAATAGTCTGTAATGAAGGACTGGAATTAGGGGTTCTGGGGTGCTAACTTAGTTAATATAGTTGTGTCTAGAAAAAGGAATGTGTCTGCACTGGCTGTGGTGGTGTAAGCTGCTTGTAAAGGCAAGCTTGGAGTACACTCTTAAAGACAATAAAGGCCTTGTAACTCAAAAGTAATTGCAAGAATGTGTGTGGTATGCTTTGGAGTATCTGATCTGAATAAGGAGCTCCTTGCAGTCATCTGATGTTTATAATATATTCATTACTTTTGGGTTAATATTTAGGAAGTAGAAATTCTCCTAAGCTCCCTTTACCCACATGGGGCAAGAACAAGTATTTAGTGTGTCAGTGTGCTTCTGTAGTTGCATTATCCTAATTTTCTTTGGCTTTACAAGTGGTACATTTTCCCTCATTTTGTTATTGAGATACCGCTACAGAAAACATTTTGTAGTTCACATTGTGCCTGTTGGTTCTTACTTCACTGCAGAAAGAAGAACTGGTGATAAACTAATGTTAGCAACCTGCATTTGGCTTTGATAATGAGTAGGGTAGAACCATCTTACATTGGAGTTTCTGTGCTACTCTCCCATAAGTAAGCCCAAAAATTAAATAGCTTGAAACACAAAGAACTGTCAAAACAGGACATCTTGTGATTCCTCCTTTTTTGCAGATGTGCTGGAAGGTTGAGGTTTCATTTTTGTTGTCATCAGATCCAGCAATAACAGGTGGGCGGTGGGAGGAAGAGAGGCCTCTGATAGCCTGGACCTGATTAGGAGCCTCCTAATGTGGCTGACAGTCACCTCTGCTTTTTTCTCCAGTGGTGATATCACTGCAAAGATAATGATTCCTCAGGAGATGCTGTATTTGGGGGCCATAACTTATGTCCTTTCATTGCCTTCAAAGAGTTCTGTAATAGTTGACCTTCGCTTTCATATAGAAGATTTACTTTGAAATTAGTATTTTGAGCTAGACTTGCTGTTCATTGCAAACGAGCTCTTCAGCAATGTTTTTACAACACCTGTTTAAAAATGCCTGGAGTTAACAAACCGTAGCATACTTAAAATCTTGTGTAGTAAAACCTTGTCTTTCTCTTGCCAAGAAAATCTTTAAAGCAAAGATGCTTTAAAAAAATTGAAACAAAACCTATTGCAGCAGTGAGTCTGTGATGTACGCTGGGTGGAGCTAAGATTTCTTGATTTGTCAGGAAAATATTCCTGCTTGTGAGTTCATGGTTAGTCTGGAGACACAAAAGATGTCAGAGCGTGTGAAATTGTTCAACCAAATTTGTAGCTTCTCTCTGAATATTCCAGCTGCTCAGTGGCTTTTTTATAAGGTGACTTCTGACAAGTTTTTATGCTGTACAAGTCAGTTATCTGAAGAACCTGAATTCTTTTTTCTGGGTTTCCTACATATAATAGCGTCACTGGGTTGGTGGGTAAAACTGTGGCTTAGGTTAGGGAGAGGGAAAAGCTTTTTGAGAAGTTGCATGTAAGTTACGTCAAGCCAAGTCTTTGAAAGAGCAAACGCATGTTGACTGTAGTTTCAAAAATGATAGAAAATACTGCAGTATTGAAAGTTGTCTAAGTTCCCACACTTGCTTTTTTTGGTTTGAAATTGCTAAACTTTCTCTTCTGGCTAACATCATAAGTAACTCCTGTTCAAAATGGTGGAGAACATGCACGTCTTTGTTCTTTTATGTGCTGTTTTTGTGGTTCCCTACAGCTCGACCTACATTAGCATTCTTTTCTTGATCACTGGGTGGTCGGAGTCGCAAGAGAAGCAAGTGTGGCACAGTTCTGCTCCGTGGTGCTGCTGGGAAGGGCAGGGTGAAGCTTAACCTCTTCTTGTTCCTGGTCTCAGCAGATGTGGGTTGAGCTGTCCCTCCTGGGGCACTTTCCAGCCTTGCAAAGGTGACAGTCACAGATTTTTTTCCCCTGTGCTGCGTGTGACTCTCCTGAACTCTGAGTCTTAAGCACAATGTATCCCAGCACTCAGCCAAAGCAGTATTTGTCAGGAAACAGGAGTGGAAGTGGACCATATGTGGAAGTGCATGATCTTTACAAAGTTTATAAAGTGTGAAAATATATTGTCTCTTTTTTGACACAGAAAATATAAAAACAGAGATGCATTTAAAATACAAAAAGTCTAAGATCCAGCTCTTCATTCTCTAAGGAATCAGGGAAGACATTCTGAGTTAATGTAGGTGATGCTGTCTTTGGTGGATACCTACAAAAGCTGTCCTCGTGCTGGCATACTTGCAATGTTTTAGCTCTGTATTTTTATATGGATTTGTAATGTATAGGCTGACCATTATTTTGCTCTTTCTCTTTGTTTCTAGATTTATCCTTTATTCTTGCACAGACATGGGAAGACTTGTTCTTGGTTGCCATAATATTTATAGTTTTGTTGTGGCTTGTATTTATATTTTTTTAATTGGTGTAGTTAATTTTAACTGTTGCAGGTGGTTTCAGGGAAATCAGGTGAGAAGGAAATGGTTGTGGTTTCATACCATTTTTGACTTCACCACCCGTAGATCTAAAGGATAACAAAAGCCCCCTAACATAAGCAATTGCTAAATAAGGTTTTTATGTGGAGAGCATGCACTTTGGTATGCAGTTTGTGGGAAATTAGTCTTCAGGTAGTCTGCATCTTCACATGACCTTTGTGACACTCTGGGTGAGGAAAAGACCTGTATGAGGGAGAACCAAGGGCACAAATTAGGGAGGTAGAGGAAGCAGACTCCGAAAGATTAAAACCAGGGGAAGTCAGAGCTCCGAGGTGAACCTCTTCATTTGTTATCTGTACACATAGATAACAGCCATTGCTGTTAAATCAGGATTTTTAAACACCAACCTGAAAATCATAAGACTCCTTATACCAGTGAAATCAGAGTTTGAGAGATACAGCATAATACAGTAGTATAATTTAAAATATTCTATTATTCCACAAAAACGTATTATTATACCTATTAACATATTATGTACAGCTTCAAAACTAGTTATTTAATTTTTTTTTTCTTTATTAGGTTCTGGTGGCAGGAGGAGAATACCGACCTGAGATGGAAGTCAAAACATCATTTAGCAAAGCCGGGAGGATTCCTGAGACTGTATCCACATTAATTAATGAAGAATTTGTCTTGGTTCATCAGAAATCTGAGGACACCTCTGGAAACAATGAAAAACCACAGCTAAAGGTTTGCTATGACTTTATTTCTAAATGTGTAGCAAGGTTTGTATTGATGAAAAGAGCACATACTTGGTGTGTGCTTGAGGAGAGTCAGACTGTAATTTTTGTTCTTGCTGACTACCAGTGAAATTAACAGCTCAGATTAAGCAAATCTATCCCAAAGTGGCAGTTTGGGTTTTCTTTCAATAACTTCTTTGGGGGTTAACTTTGTTACATTCTGTGGATCTATTCATTAATAAAGGACTTTACAAAGAATGAGCTTTGGTTTAAAGCTTAATATTCTTTATTGAGGGATCAGAGACTCTGTTAAAAGCATGTAATTAGACTGTATAGGAATAGATTGCAGAGGGTCTTGGACTTCAGTTTCTGATTTAGTTTTCTTGCTTAGTGCTACTTTAGGTACGAGTAAGACCTTTTCTAAAAGCTTTCTACCTCTAAATAGCAGAATATTTTAGCACTTGGGTGACAGCTGATTGGTTAAATGCAAATTTCTCCACTTGAGCTGTAGTAACTGATGTACTATATCAGCTTTTTGGTCTGCTTGGAACAATAGGAATTTGTTCCCCCTGAAATGACAGTAAGTACCTAATCTGTCTTTACAGTACTCTTTGGCAGTCCTTTACAGCTGATAATTTCTGCCTCTATCAGACATTATCTGCTTTTTTAGTCTGGAAAGGGGCTGGTGAACAGGAGGCAGAATCCATGATGCAGCTTTGGCCATGGTTTTCTTTTGTCTGAAAAGCTGGTCCTTGTGAAAGACTCTATTTTTCTTTTAGGGAGTGTGCATCTCCAATTTTTTTTTCATTTCATTGGGCTTGCACCACTCTTACGTGTGGGAAAATCTGTGAAGCAACTGAAATGGAGTGGATATGACTAAGAAAGTAAAACTTTCTTCAAGACTAATCTGTAGCAAAGTCTGTTGATCTCTAGTCTGGATGGAGGCTCTAAATACACAAACCTGTTATTCTAAGAGAAGTCCGTAGTTTTTTGATGGATGGTTTTTGGATTAGCAATGAGAACATGTGCATTTTATGTAAGGGGATGTGACACTGGATTATATTTGATTCAATTTTGTTGATTCTTGGTTTGTTGTCTCATTCAGCAACATTTCTTAACTTTTGCAATTAGTAAGACCGTATGTTTGAAAAATAATAGTGAAAGTAAAACTACAAGTACCTTCAAAAAGTCATCTCCTTCTGCTTACAGGTATTTTCAAATGGAGATGAGGAGCTGGAGAAGGCAATGGAAGAGATCCTGCGGGATTCTGAGAAAGACCAGTATGTCACTGCACTCCGAGAAGGTTTCAGTGATGCCAGTGGCCAGGCAGCTGCGGATGGGACAGCAGGACAGACAAACCAGCCCTCTTTGCAGCTGGTTTTGGACCCTTCTACTACAGGTGTTGCCTGAGTGCTTTCCCCCTTAATCACACAGGGCAGGTTTTTCCTTTATGCAGTTTCAAGTAAACCCTGAAATGAATACAAAGCTTTCCAGAGCTTCATTCCAAAACTATGTTGGAGAATACCCTGGGGCCTCCTCTTATTTATTAGTTGAAGATAATAGATAGGAATAGATTATCATCAGATTGATACCCTGAGCTGCTCTGCTTTGGTCAAGATAATGTTCATTTTGTCTTCAGCCAAGGATGAGTTGGGACTAAGGATTGTATGAGTTGCTAAATGGACGATGGTTGAGGTGGATCTGCTGCTGCTGGAGCTCAGGAAGTTTCAGGGCAGTGTTCATTGATGGTGCTACCTGCAAATGAAATACACCCTGAGCAAACTGATTAAACTGTCCATCTCTGATCCTGTCACCAGGTAGCAGCCAGGCTAGCTTTGGATTTGATATTTGCTAGGAATGATTGTGGTGCTTCCCTGATGTTTGAAGATTTTGTGAAAAGGTGGGGGGGACTGACAGCTTTTAATGTAAACTATATTGTATATATTTTATGTAAAATATATTGTAGCTTTTTTAGAGATATATATATATAAAGCTACAATACAAAAATACATGTATTCTGTTACGTATATTAGGAATACAAGGCTGTTGTCATCTCTGTGTGCCTTGAATTGCAGTTCTTTTTTCCTCAATAGTATGCAGGGCACTTCTGTGGTATTCTGTCAGCTAATTCTCATAACATCTGTAGGAAATAAAAGAAAGATGTTCTTGTGGTAGAATAAGATAGACAGTTTATGTGAAATGGAAACACCCATAGCTTAATTACATGTGTGCTGTATTTCTGAGAGACTTACCTCACTGTCTTCCTGTTTGACATTCTTCAAACAGAACACAACCCTTAGCATGAGCGAACAAAGAAATACTTGTAGATACGTTTCTCTCGCCCCATTCCAGCCCCAGCAGGAATAATTCAGTTTTACTGCCTTCATGATTCTAAGTATTATGGCAGTATCAGCTCTAGTAATAAGAAATAGAAATAACAGGGCACACAGGGGAGTCGGGACTAGGTGATCTTCAAGGTCCATTCCAACCCTGTAAATTCTATGATTCTGTGATTCTGTGACTGCTTAGAAGGATTTAGAATGTCTGTGCTGTGTTCCAGTGGTGCTAAAGAGAATCAAAATGCGGTTTTTTCCTCATGCCACACTTGGAAATGTTAATTAGATTAGAGTAGACTTCACAGTAATATTAAGCTGCCAAATGGATTTCTTGCTATTGGAGCTGAACTGTCTACTCTCATGTCCATTCCTGGAAAATGTAGGAGATTTTGCTGTGGAACTTATTGGAAAAAAAAAATGTGTAAAAGTAAAAGCAAATGGTTAAAGAAGCGGTTTCTTTGTTTTCAGAAATCTCTGCACCAAGGCCATCTTCTCCCAGTGAACCCCTGGAAGAGGACAGCGTGTTGTTTAACAAACTGACTTATTTAGGTTGCACCAAGGTGTCAGCCCCACGGAATGAACCAGAAGCTCTACACGCCATGGCAAACATGAAGTCCTCAAGTCAAGCCCCGTTACCTGTAACACTCTATGTTCCAAACATTCCAGAAGGCTCCGTAAGGTAACACACAAGAGTTCCATTTGTTGCTTAAGCAGACACATAAGAAGTGGTTTCTGACTTTGTTACTTGCACAGGGAAGTAGAATTGCTGGATCTGTGCCCGAGGTTCTCGCTGAAGACAGTTAATTTTGAGAAATTCCTCTGAAGCAACGAAGTGCGTGCTCAAATTTACCATGCAGTGCATGGATGGTGTTACCAGCATCACACAGTGTCAGCAAAAGCATCTCTTTTTACCTTAATATCTGTTCAAATATGATAATACTGGAGAGGCAGAGCTGATAATACCTGTGCTCTCCTGACCTCCCTAGTCTTTCCACACTTCCAAGGTACACATGTTGCACGAGCCCTTCTGGCCTTTGGTTTGCTGCAGAAGTGTCACTTTAGACTCTCCCACATAGTCAGAGTTGAGATGCCAGTCTCTGCTTCCAGTCAGTGCTGTGCAGAAGCCAACTCTGACCTGTGTCTGCCTCATGGTGCACATGCTGACAGTCTCCAGATACCAGAAAAGATTTACTTTCCCCGTGCGGGAAGGGTCTTTTAATTGGTGATGAGAGAGTCAAAGGTTCTTAATCAGGGTGCACCAAACATGCACCTGTAGCATTCTTGGATCCAGAAGCAGGGAGCATCTCAGTATCCAAGATGTTTGTTTTTAAGCTCTGATATCAAGGTATCTGAAGGATATGATTAGATTTCCTTCATTGTCTGAGCTGTGCTTATGGATTGACTGTCATCTTGTGGAGAAAGAGAAGGACCTTCAAGAATCTGTATTATTTTCTTCCATTTTGTTCTTTGAACCCAATTTAAATTTCATTTGACATTAGCAAATATTTCATTTGTATGCTTCTACAATGGCAACAGTCACCCAGACATAAGATGAAAGGTGTTCTGTGCCTATTTTTTGTATTCAGTGTGGCCGTTCAGGAGGGTTGTTTTGCAAGTGAAACAGCAGGTTCTTCTGATCTTTAATTTCAGAGGATATCAGTAACTGAGGGACTGCCTAAGAAACTGCACAGAACTGGAAGGGTGAATCCATGTGTGACGTAATACATTCCATCAAAGCTTAGGTGGTATCAGTGTTGGCTTTTAAGAGTACATCCATTTCTGATGTCTGAATACTTGTCCTGTGAGGTTCCAGTTCTCATGTCCCACCAATATTAATTACAGTGTGCTGAATCCTCCCAGGCCTCTTCTTGCCTTTAGATTAGTCCTGCATTTTTATTGTTACAGACTTGGGATTTTAGGTGACTAATGTTTATTGACCCTTGATGTGAATGTGCATATGGACAAGTAGTGAAAAGACAGAGAACACTGGCTCTAACTTACTCTTTAAAAGTCACTATCCACCAGTCTGTTCTGAAACACCACTCTCCTGCTTCTTAGTTTCTGAAATATTCTTTGGGTTCTGTGTTTGAGAATATTTTAAAATTTTGTATGAGGTCTTAGATGTGTGATAAAGGTTCACCTGAATGTGGCAGCGTTTGCCAAGCTATGTAGTCCTGTTGGTTCCAAAATTGTTTCATAACAATTTCTTTATCAGATACTTAAATTCCTTTATAATGTTGCATTTTCTTTGGTCTTTGTATGCAAATCACATTTTCATGGTTTCTGTGGTTTCTACATTTCTTGTTTCGTGTTTTTCACGAGCAATGGCCGTTGTTTACTGTATGATATAGAGGTACTGCATTTGTCTTTATTATGGCATATAAAACAAATTCAGTCAGTGTTACAACCAGAAACGTTTACATCTTAACTGTGTAAAGCATAACATTTCTGTTCCTGCTGCCCACCTCACCTACTTGAATTTAGTAGTAATTAGAGTTTAGATCCTTGTTTATCTAATTGCAGAAAAGCCTTTTAGGTAGGCCTGTCTGTTTTACTGGCCTGTTCCTTTGATCTCCCCTGTTCCTTTTCTTGCCAGAATAATCGATCAATCGAGCAATTTGGAGATAGCCTCGTTTCCCATCTATAAGGTGTTGTTTTGTGTGCGGGGGCAAAATGGGACTTCAGAGAGTGACTGCTTTGCATTTACTGAGAGCAGCTGTGGCACAGAAGAGTTCCAGATCCATGTTTTCTCCTGTGAGATTAAAGAGGCTGTAAGTATTCTGTGTTGTGCAGTGACTGGGAAAAAGGACACAAGCAATATTGGAAGAGGTCATTCCCAATGTGGAAATGGTACATAGTGCATTGAAAAACATGTTAGCACATATTCATGAGTTTTGCAGAATGTGCAGCTAGTCATACATGAATATTACTATAATTGTAAGTTTTTGCTTTTAGTGTTTCAACAACATTCCAAAGTGCACTGTAGTGGGAAGATCAGGGGAGCCTCATCTGGGGCTTTTGCAGGCCTCATTTGAGTCTGTTTCATACTGAAGTTGCCATGTGTACCTTTTGAATTACAAAGAACCATGTTATGGTGCTCTCCCCTAGATATTTTAGGAAGAACTGTGTGACAGTTAGGGAGAAAAGGACTTTTTAGGGTGGAAAAAGGTTGAAAAAGAAGAAATCTCCTTGGGTTTTGACATCTGCCGGAGCAAGCTGTATGTTGTATTGTTAAAAACCCAACCTGAAAAGTGCATTATCCAGGTCCTCTAATGAGCTGCATTCCTAATCTCTAATCTAATTTATATTAACTCAGTGAGCGTGACATGAGCAGGGAATGTGACAGGAATGGAAATAGGAGATGTTGGTATTGAAGTGGCTTGGTTATTGAACACATGATGTTGAGTGCTTTGTGTTACGTGAGGCATGATTTGTGTTCAGTACAAGAGGCAAGTGCTTTTATGACCTTCAAAAATGTCACAGTGCCTCATTAAAAAGACCCTTCTTTTTCATCAGAATATTAATGGTTTTGCTTTCCTGCAGGTCAGCCGAATTTTGTACAGTTTCTCCACAGCATTCAAGCGTTCTTCCAAACAAGCATCTGATCACGTGAAGGACTTTGTTCTTCCCACGCCAGATAGTGATGTCTATACTTTCAGTGTCTCCTTAGAAGTCAAAGAAGATGATGGAAAAGGAAATTTTAGGTAATCTGAATGGAAAGGGAAAAGCACACAGCTGCTTTCCTCATGCCACAGCCACTGTGTTGCAACAAAATTCATTTGACCTCTTTTCATAAGCAGACATGCTATAAATAGGAAGTTGCTCTTTTGATGTTACACTTTCCTTCTCTGTATTTTTTCTGTGGAAAGATTAAAATTCAGGATACCGTTTTTCAAGTTAGTTTTTTTTCACTACATCATTTCTTTTAGGGATGCTCAATGTAGGCCTGTGCGAATGAAAAGATAGTAAGAAGTCTGTTAAAAACTTTAGTCAAACCAAGTTTCTTGAGTAAATACAGCCTAGTGATCTCCTTTCTGGATTTTTTTTTTAAACCTAATGAATTTTGAATTAATTGAAAATTTAGAAAATGTAAACTCTTGTCTGTATTTAACAGTTCATGTTCTATACCTGCTGAAGGATGTTTCTGTTCTTTTAGCCCTGTGCCAAAGGATAGAGATAAATTGTATTTCAAGCTTAAACAGGGAATTGAGAAGAAAGTGGTGATCACAGTTCAGCAACTCTCGAACAAAGAACTGGCCATTGAAAGGTAAAAATCTTACAAAAATGATGAAGGTTAGATTTGTGAAAGAATGGTATTTCATGTCGTTTTCTCTGACTTTGCAATTTATGTGATAGAAAAAAAAAAGTACCGATAACACAAAGTATGGTTGTACAACAAATTAATGCCACCAGATGGCAATCTTATCAAAAGAGTAACCAGAGGAGACTTCAGTTCTAGTGAAAAGGAAATTTAAGATAACAGGAGAGTCAAGAAAACGTGCCCCCCAACCCTCCCAAAACCTGACTGATCTCTTGACTTGGTTTCAAGCTTTTGCTTCAGAACAGAAACTAAAATTTTAGGCAAGGAATTTGCGGTAGAATTTTTTTACCATTGTTTTTGTAAATTTTGTAAAGCCTAATTGTAAAATTAGGCTTTTGCTACTCATTGACTCTAAAAACAAAATCTATTTGCAGTGTTATTTTAATTTAAATAATTTTGCCTTCAGGACTCAGTTAATGAGACATTTATGAATAGCATTTGATTATTGCTTTTCTTCCCAAAGTGAAACTACCTTTCTTAGAAATTAGCTTTTACTTTGGTGGCGTTGAGAATATTCAATTGGGATATTATTTTTATCACCAGAGTCTTTGCTGTGAAAAAGTTACTTACTTGGAAGGACATGCACAGGCTTGTGAGTCGTTTTATGTACTTACCCCGATAATATTAAAATTCAAAACTGGTGCAAGATGAATGCAGGTTACATCAGACTGAGCTTCTGAGCAATTTAATGTGTCTTCAAAAGTATTTCGAAGTGGAAATTACAGTGCAAAGAAATATTTCTAAAGAATTTTGGTCTCTGGTCTAAAGATTTCAAAAACTTTTTGTCCTGCTTTCAGGAGATCAGACTTGGTTGTTGCTCAGAGAAATTGTCCCTTGTGGGTGTTTGGGCAGAGCCTGGGGTTGGGTCAGGGTGATGGAGAAAGTTACTCTCATGCATTGCTTTGGCCCTCCCTGCTCTTGTGCCCTGTTGGACCTGGGCTTTACCAGTTTGTATTTGGATCAAAGCAGCTAAAGAGATGGTGTGCATTTCTGAGTCGTGTGTGCCACTACATAGGTTCAGTCCCACAGTGGGGGACATGTCAAGTCTCAGTTGGTTATAGGATTCAGGAAGAAAATTCTGGTTAATGATCAGGGGCTTTAAGGAACTTGTTCTGCAGAGTGAAATAGCCTTTCATTCTGAGAGATGGAAGGACTGACACTCCTCTCAGTACAGTGGTGTTTAGATATATTTTGCTACCAGTCATACATGAGACTTAGTCCCGAGTTATGTAGGTATAGCTTAGGTTAAAGCCTAGGCTGGTATCCTTAGAACTGAGTTACAGAATATTGGTTGGTTTCTCATTAGTAGTGGAAGCTCTTAAAGATCACAGAATACCAGAATGGTTTGGGTTGGAAGGGACCTTAAAGACCACCCTGCTCTGGCATGGGCAGAGACACCTTCCATTAGCCCAGGTTGCTCCAAGCCCTGTCCAGCCTGGCCCTGAACACTGCCAGGGATCCAGGGGCAGCCACAGCTTCTCTGGGCAACTTGTGCCAGTGCCTCCCCACCCTCAGAGGGAAAAGTTAATTCCTAGTATCTCATCTCATCCTGCCCTCTGACAGTGTGAAGCCATTCCCCCTTGTTGTGGTGTTAACTTAATGCTATCAGCCTTATGCACGGGTAGCATTTGTATTTTTACAAATGAAAATATGCATTAGTGAGCAACAATTACAGTGCTTTTGTTATTTTTTCCTGCTGGTCTAGAGAGTAGTGGGATATGTGCAGTTGCACAGAGCTGTCGCTAGCCAGCTTTAAGTGCAGAAACACAGCAAGTCTGAAGTGACACCAAGGCCCACAGTCTGTGCAGGTCATTTTGAGTCCTGGGCGTGTGGTTCAGCCTCCTCACGTTGGAGGCTGAATGTGCTGTCAGCTGGTCCTGTAAAATCCATCTTCTGCAAGTGAGGGTCCTGACCTGGTTTGAGCTGATTTTCTTTTTTGAAATAAGAGGGAGGAGAAGCCCTGACTCTTCTTGCAGCAGGATGCTGCTAGGCATCGTAAGTCTCTGTTTCTGTGACAGGCGGGGGTTACTTGTTCCTGACTCCCATTCTTTTGGAAACATACTTCCCAAAAATGTTGACTGTCATGCATCAGAACTGGTGTACATCTGAGCAGTGCACAGCAGGAGTAGGATCTGGGAGCTGCTGTCTTTGAAAGCCAGAAGTATCTTGCCTGCCTCTGGATCTTGGCCTTACATGTCTCTGTAGCCAGCTGTACCAGAAGCTGGTGACCCCCCTACTGTTACCAATTACAGCTCTCTCAGAGCTATCTCTGCCCCAGGAACAACAAGTAGTAAGTCTGCTGTTGGGTTCTGCCCAGTTTAATTAGTCCCTCAGAGAATCTGGTTTGTGTGGCTAAATCCAGATGCTGTATCTGAGCTGCCTCGGGTGCTTTGCGTGGCACTGCACTATGGATATAGATAAATCAGAATTGTTGTCTGCTGCTTCATTTACCACTTAGATTTGTATGATTTTAGTGGTGAAAGAGTATGGAGAACGGGCAGTACAGCTGTGGGTGTAAGTTGCTGTTGAGTGTAATGAGGTGGCAAATGAAAACCATATACCCCGAATGTAACGGGGGAAAGCTGGGTGCTGTAGTAATTGCATATCTCGAGACTTCTGCAGTTAATAGTGTTATTAAAATTTTAATTGCTGGTTTTCATATGTCCAAGCAATATTGTTCAGCATGTCACATAATTCTGAGAGCCAGTGAGAAAAAGTGGTTTGATTATCAGAGAACCAAACAGAAGAAAAGTTCTCGAAACAAAACCCTCTGAATTACATCCCCAGTTTTCCATAATATTTCAAATTGCAATTACTTTCAAGTTTTGTTTTCTTTTTTCATTTGAGACCTGAGGTTTTTAAAAACCTGTGCGAGACAGCTTGCTGTTGGTTGCAAATACATAGTTCTGTTTGGTGTTTTTATTCATAATGGAGTATGTTCAAAGAAGAGAAAGATACAGATGATTTGCATAAGCCTCAGACCTGGATTTGTGCCTTCAATAGTCAGGAAATTTGAAAATCTGAATGTCTGAAGAATTTTTGGGGGTTTTTTTGGGTTGGTTTTTTTTTTCCCCCTCTTAAAAATATCAAGAAAATTTTCTTGGGAAATGACTGGACTGGAATTCTGGAATTCAAGGCCCTGTATAGCACACAAATTCAGATTTAAAAAAAATGAAGAATGAAGTCTTAAAATTGAGCATATTGTTGTTTCTTGGGTTTTTTTTAAGGGCCCACGATGCTACTTGTTTTTTTGCAGCAGTGCTATTATGAATGATAGAATGAATGAATGAATTTGTATTTTTTCCTGTGATTGCATGAGAACAATTTTTAAAATGAACTGGGGAGACAGTGAATTTCTTCCTGCCAGTCTCCACCACTAAAGTATAGGAATTGTTGATATCTTTGAACTCAATATTATAAATGGTCTTTAGGAATAATTGAGTTTTCACAGGTCAGATGCTAATTTCTGCCATCCTCATTGTGGAAAATAATTTCGTTGTCCTTTCTGTAGCACGTATTGTGTTGTTTCCTGAGCGTTGCCATATCAATAACAAACAACTTCTCTGAAAGGTACTCTTAAAATTAGAAGCAGTAGGTGGCTGTCCATTATGTTCAAGCAAAGACTTTCATATTGTGAAAAGCTAATGTATGTCCTTCTTTTCCTTGTATGTTTTTTTTGTTTTAAATAAATTTCACAGGTGCTTTGGGATGTTGCTAAGCCCTGGACGAAATGTGAAGAACAGTGACATGCATTTACTAGACATGGTAATGCTTAACCCTAATAACCTGTTAAATAAGGTGATTTGAAAAGAACAACAAACAAACAAATAAACCCCAGGACAATGAGCTTCTAATATCTTTTGCTTTGTTTGTTTTTTTGTTTCTTGAATCCTGGGCTTTGAGATCTACAATCATAAGATGGACAAAACATTTCAATTAATGTCAAAACCTGGGGCATCTGGCTTTTATTCAGTTAGTGAAGCAGAGATTAGGTTGTTACAAATAACTGAGCATTCTGTATTGTGTTAAGCATGTTCCCTAAAAATTTAGACCGAATAATTGCTTTTGTATTTTGGTGCCAGGGGAGTGCCCTTATTTTTCCAAGGGGCTGAAACCTTCGCCTTTATTTCCTTCATTTGACTTTAAATTCTTGCCCAGAGTTTGAAGTATTCACTTGTCTTCTACAATTTTCCATTTCTTAGAGTTGCTTCTGAGAGAACTGCAAAACAATGTGATCCTTTCTGTGATAATACCAATTTCCTTCTCTCTGTGGATAATACAGCCATTTTCAAGTTATGAAGTGCTAGAGCTAAACCCATCAGACCTTTTGTGGCTCTACAGCTGTCCCAGTTTTGCCTGGTTCATTTCTGTACTCATGCTGCTGGGTCTATCTGTCAATATTTAGTTCTCTTGTCAGACCCATTTACTGGCCTGATTGTATTTAGTAGCTCATTTTTTTCCTGGTTTTATTTGCTGAAATTAGTTCAGATTTTCCCTTTTTATTATTTGATTATAAAACTGAATAAATGATAATGAGTTTTGGAGTGGTGGTGTTCCTATAAATCTATGTAACACCTTTTTACTGTATTTGAATTCCTGTCTTTACTCCACCTTGAATTTTCTTTACATTCACACTCAAGGACGTTTAACTGCTGGATGTAATGAATTGTTAGTGCATTTCTTGACTATAGCACAGAAATAGACATTTGTGATTTCCTTTCGACCTCCTTTCTCCATACTTAAATCTGGAGAACTCAGTCACTTTTATTTCTCTAACTGGATTGCAGAGGGGGAACATCAGTCTCCTTTCATCTCTAAAGAGGCTACCAGACAGGCCTGTTGGATCCGTAGGGACTGTTGCAGAAAACTTCAGGAAGCATGTGCTTGCCTCATACTAGTAATAGTTCATTGCATTAATTCATTTTCTCTGAGGTTCCTAGAACTATTTCTCGTCCCCGTGCTCCACCTCTTTGATCTCCAGCCACGACTGTAATACAATCCTGTGTGATTTTATTCTTAGGAATCCATGGGAAAAAGTTCTGATGGGAAGGCTTATGTCATTACTGGAATGTGGAACCCTAACGCACCCATGTTTCTAGTACTTAATGAGGAAACTCCTAAAGGTAGTGGAATGTGATCTGTGTGTTTGTTATACCCAGCAGGGGTTTGGTGTGTGTGTTTTCTCGTGGCAATCACGGTGCTAAGTACACGAACCATTATGTTCCAATTGCTGGGAATTTTCCTGTGTAAACATGTGCAACACAGAGCTGTGAATAATTGTTCATGGAGCAGTGAGGTGCTGATCTGGAGGTGTTACATTAGTGTGTGGGGTGGGGCTGATGTGCCTGTCCCTGGTTATCAGGACTGTCTGGTTCTAAGCATTTCCAAGTTGTTTCCTGCCCGTTGTACTCTGCAAAGCAGTGTGAATAGCAGGCGTTGGGGTTCTCCTCCTTCCAGGTGTGAGCTGATTACAAATAGCATTTCATCCCCTGCCTCCTGGGGCAGCTGGCAGTGATGCATTCCAGTGCTTGATTGTATAGCACAGCTTCTTATTGCTGGAACTTGCATCCTCTGGTGGGATTTGAAAACTTGGAATGTAAATCTGGAGTTTGTTTTCTGTCCCGAGGCAGAGCTCACGTCACTTGCTTAAAGGCATATCTGAGTACCTACAGCCGGTGTCACCCTTCCTGCTGATGGATTTTCAAACCACGTTATTTCTCGTAGCATGTAACAGAACTCCTTACACTTCACAGTGGGACCTTATCCTCTGTGTGCTCCTTTGGTTTGATGGGGATCGTGTATCTTAGTGGTGTTTTCTTTGCACGATGTCTTGCCCCTGTCTTTAAAACAATGACATAGCAGCCTTGTTTTTGAAGTTATCGGAGTTCCCTGGCGTGCTGGTTAGTGCACACTTTCATTCTGTGAACTCAGGGTGTAGAACTCGGGCAACTGAAGCAGGTGCAACAGAACCATTAATTAAACAGAAAGGATTTTCAGTTTGAGCAGCAGCTTACAGATCGGAACTTCTGACTGAATTCTTCTCGTTTTTGCGTTTCAGATAAGCGCGTGTTCATGACCGTGGCTGTGGATATGGTTGTTACTGAAGTAGTGGAGCCGGTCCGGTTTCTGCTGGAGACTGTTGTGCGTGTGTATCCTGCCAACGAACGCTTCTGGTACTTCAGCAGGAAAACCTTCACAGAAACTTTTTATATGAAGCTAAAACAGGTAATGCCTTTGGTTGTCTTAAGAACATTGGTCTCATCTGTCCTAATTTGGCCTCTATAAAAGTCAGTATGGCACCTGCTCCTCAGCAGTTTGTTTCTTTTAACTACTTATTTCAGGGATGCTCTAACGCATAAGCATTAGGTAGCATGTATTATATAGTTTCAGTGCCTTTATGTCATGGCTTAACCCCAGCTGGCAAGTAAGGCCCACACAGCCGCTTGCTCACTCCCCCACAGTGGGATGGAGGAGAGAATCAGCAGAGTAGAAGTGAGAAAACTTGTGGGTTGAGATGGAGACAGTTCAGAGGGGTTGTCAAAAGCCGTGTGCTCAAGCAAAGCAAAGCAGGGAATTCATTCACCACTTCCCATGGGCAGGCAGGTGCTCAGCCATCCCTTGGGAAACAGTGTAACGCTGGCTTGGGAAGACAGATGCCATCATTCCAAACATCCCCCCTTCTTCCTTCTTTCTCCCACTTTACATGCCAGGCATGATGCCTTATGATCCGGAGCATCCCTTGGGGCGGTTGGGGTCAGCTGTCCTGGCTGAGTCCCCTCCCAGCTCCCTGTGCAGCTCAAGCCCTTTTGGTGGGGTGGGATGAGGAGCAGCAAAGGCCCTGACTGTGTGTGAGCAGCTGCTGGGCAGAGGCTAAAACTCCCCTGTGTTACCAGCACTGTTCCCAGCAGAAACGCAGAGCACAGCCTCATACTAGCCACTGTGAAGGAAAGCAACTCTAACCCAGCCAACCCCAGCACGCTTTGTAAACTGACTTGTAAGGAGTTGTAAGTCACTGGTTTTGTGGGCTTAAACTATTTTGTACCTGCCTATTGAATTCTCTTTAATTCTCTACTATCTGACCTCTAAAGCAAGACATCTAAAGCAAGTCCATTTGACTGGTAAAATTGGGAAATGACTCTATAATTGTTCATTTTAAAATCAAAGGGCTACTGACATTGACAATATGAAAGCAGGTGGCTGTGAGAATGTAGCCCATTAAAGGCAAAGGAACCTAACACAGAGGTTTGAGACTGAGGCTGTTATGGCTGTAGCTCAAGTGCCTTCTGTTTTTGGCATTGGCTGAGGTACCTCTACAAGAGTTTTGTCTGCCCAGGGTCACTGTGTGATGGTGTGCGGCTGCATCCTCCTGCAGCCGCTGCTGACCTGCTTTCTCCAAAGACTTACATCTTGGTATTGGCTCAAAAAGTGAAGAGCAGAGGCCAGTTGTACTGTGTGCCTTGGAATGGTGGTGCATCATCTTTGACTAATGGAACCAAAGAGCAGTGATTTAATTTTACTGAGCCTAGTGGGAGTATTTGAGTCATCCTCTTTCTGTGGGGCACAGCAATAGGTCTGAAAAAACCAAGCTGTGTTGATATGACATGGGAAAATTGCTGCTGTGTTTAGCACTTAGGGAGTAAATAAATCTCAATCAGTGTTGTTTCTGTATTTCTTCTAGAGATTAGCATAGCAACTTAGAATTTGAGAAGATCTGAGAAGGCCTACTGTTACATGCAAATAAGAATATCTGCATTTTGACATTAAAGAAAATACATTCGGAAATGCTCTGCTTGCAGCAGTTTGATACTTATCTCTAATCAGTTCAGCTTGCCTTTTAAATCACTTGCAACTGTACCATTTTGAATTGAGTATTATGGATGCTTTCTTTTTCTCACCCCTTGTAATGTGACAAACATACACATGCCTCTTTTCCCTGAAGAAACACATGCATTTCTTCCTGCTGCAAAATTCAGAGTCTGTTCTGCAGATCTTTAGAAGAGGAATATTTTTAGTCCTAGTAATCCTCCTGCAAGATGAGGTCCTGATTGTGGTTGCCAGGATCACTTTGGGTGATTTGTATCAAGTCTTTATTTCACCAGTTCTCAGCTGGACAGTTTGCATTGCAGTAGCTGTTCCTACCGACACCTTTGGAAGATCCTGTACCTCAGGGCACTGTTACTCCTCGGAGAGAACTCTGCAGATGGCATTGGGATCAGCCATTTGTGAACTTCTTGGGAAAGCAATTGAGCATTAAGTAGATTCTAGAAAAATCAGAACCCTTCTGAGGAAGGATTCAGACAGATTTAGTAGTCTGAGCTGAGATGGATAAGGTGCACTCAGTTACAAAGAATGACAGAAATGCAGGTTAATGTGTAATTTGGGATTGTTCTTTCTAGCTGTCTTACTGCGTGGCTCATGCACGTTTTCACTGTTAGAACATGGTCCTTGTCATGGTGGGTTTGTGCTTCAGAGAAAACCAACAATCACATTTTTTACATTTTATACAGATGGGTCTTGCAGTTAACCACAACATGTGCAAGGAGCTGAAGACTTGTAATTACTGTAACATACAGCAAAACCCACAGTACCTCATGCCTTACTCTCTCAAACATAGAAGCTGTGGATAGCCATGGTTAATACCATTAGTGGCAGCAATACTTGATTGGTTTAACCAGGTACTTTGTAATTACTCAATAATGGTGTTACGTGAGGATAAAGCAGGGATAACAGCTCTGATACTACCCTGCTTAATTTTACAAAATGCAGGGTATTTATTCCTACCCCCCAAAGTTCATTTAAGTGACTTAGTCAGCAAAACTGGGTGATAATTGGAGCCTTTGCTTTAAGGGAAGCAGGTCTGAAGGATTAATGTAAAGTAAACGAGGAAAGTTTTCTCACTATAAAATAATTTATATTGCATCAGTCCAAACAGTCCCTGTTTAAGGTGCTCATCTGCATAATTTCACCAGCTAGTTGAAATTGCAAGTGTTGGTCAGTAGTGCATGTACATCTCCAGTGCAGCTATCGTGGAGCCTTTCAACTTTATCATAGTGTTGTTTTTCAAACAAATTGAGGGTACTCTAACTGCAACTGTGTTCTTTTTCATGGTTAATGTGATGTTTTTAGTGTGTTCCAAAAATTAGCTTATTTTGACTGATTAGGCAAGATGCACAAAGAACAAAATAGCACAACATTTTGGGCTGCTTCATTTAATACCATCATTAGTTTGCAGTTATTTACAATTCTCTAAAAATACAGTAATCACTGCATGTCACTGAAAAATAACTGTGTTCATAACTGTAACTCAAGAGGAGAAACTAATCCTCCTTTTATTTTAAAACTTGCTACTGCTTAAACTATAGTTAACTGACTTATTTTTCATAAGGAAATCGTAGAATCATCGAATGGTTTGGGTTCACAGGGACCTTCAAGATCATCTAGTTCCAACCCCCCTGGCATGGGGTTCCGTTACGTTTCTCCATTGGAAGGAGTGTATTTTAAATTATATTCTGCAGAAGAAAGATACATTTTCCTGGTTTTTTAGTGAGCAAAGCACTAAAAAGAGCTTTTCACAATTTACGGCTTTTCAAAAGCGTGAGGTTTTGTTTCTTCTTTAGTCCTGTCTTTACCTCCAAAAAAACTCTTGCCATTATTTTTTTTCCCTCCTCAGGCATTCAGTTCCTGTTTCAGTTACTCCAATATTTTTCCTCTTTGTTCTCTCCTCTTTTCTTTAGCTGAGATTTCTCTCTGACTTAATCTCATTACAGCTGTTTAAATTGGAAAGCTTTTTTTATCATTGTTCTGAACAATACTGAAAATGGTTGTTGAGGGGCAGCTTTCGAAATAATGTGGTTTTATTTATATTTTCTACCTGGAAAACTGAGAGAAACAACTGTCAGATACTGCCACCTGTTTGTGCCAAGGCAAAGAAATCTGAGGCACTCTTGACCAAACTATTTTTTAGTCTTTCATAGCCTTATTTTTCAACAGTGGCAACCTAATACATACCCGTATTTTGGTTTAGTCTGAAGGAAAAAACCACACAAGTGCTGGAGATGCAATTTATGAAGTTGTCAGTCTGCAGAGAGAATCTGCCAGAGAGGAAGAATTACTCACCCCAACAAGTGGAGGAGGGCCTATGTCATCCCAGGAGGATGAGGCAGAAGAAGGTAAGGATAAATGAGCACTTACAGTTTCCATGGATAGCACTGTTATATTTCTGCTGTTAATTTACTCATTTAATTCTTAATGCAACTGTTCTGGACAAAAAGATCACCCGTAATTCTCTATTAGCAATAACAGTATTTTTACCAAGCCATTGTTTGGATGTCTTCCAATAGCAGCAGCAGACAACGTGTGTCCATCTTTCTGTGTGCTGGAAAATGCATTACTGAGGCACCCGTGCTCTGCCAGCAAGTTAGAAAATGGTTTTCAAAGGTGTTTTCTTCTGATCAGAAGTCATTTGCCTTCAACGTGCTGTGCTGTTAAAGAGGACAGCATGAAATTAGGCTTTGAAATGGCAGGTTTTAAATGCCTCTTTGTAAAGGAAAGCAAAAAAATATCCCAGACAGACTCACGTGGGGAGTGTCCTCATCCCCTAACTGACTGCTTAGCATGTGATTTGTTTTCCCTCACTTATATCTAGGGCTTATTAAAATGTCTCTTGGCTCAGCTGGGCATTGCTGCAGTTCATGGACCCAGTGTATTTGCCTGCCACTTCCAAAGCTTACAGTCCCTCAGTATATTTCCCACTGGTGGTTTGGGGTTTGGTTTTTTCCTCAGGGGGTGGTATTTTATGTTTTGTTTTGTCTTTTTGAAGGCCCTTGGCCTGCTGTTGTCTCTTTGTACTTTGAGGGTTAGCATTCAGAATAGCCCTTCTGTTGCAATTTTTGATCTGGATGTCTGACCTACCAGAAATTGTGATCTTTTTACCACGTTACTCTTCGGATTTCTGGCACTGTTCTGTCAGTACTGTAAAAAGTCTCACTCACTCCTGTGGAAAAATATAGGTAAGTATTGGATATTAGCTTATGCAATAGGAGTCAGAAGCCTGGGATTAACAGGCTGGAGCAGGCAGGTGTGGTTAGTGTCCCAGTTACAAGCCAACCCTCCCCCACATATCCCAGGTGACACCAAGCTTTCAAAACAACCCCAGTCAGGTGCTCCTTGAACTTTGATCTGATTGCTGAAAGGGAGGGAATAGGCACAGACTAGCAGTGTCAGCCCCCCCTTTGTATCAAGTACCACTTCTGAATAGTAAAAACACAATTTTTTCCAAAGGAGTTCTTCTATTTCATTGCTGTTTGGGGTTGCTTTGCTGTTCATAGCAAGAATTAGTTCAGGTTTAGAACTTGTGGATCAGTGGAGTGTAATTCAGCTGTTGGTGTTCTTTTCCTTGCTGGATGTGTGAGTTGTAGAGCCAAATTGATTTCTGGTACTTGTTTGATAGGGTAGGGTTTAAATAATTGAATACTTTTCAACATTGCTGTTATTGGGAAGAATAAAACTGTTGCAGAAGGTGGTGAATGCAGCACAATTAGGAATAACATGGATACTGTCCTCTTGGTGCTGTTACAGAATGGCTTTATTTTATTACAGAGAAAAAGTATTCCACTGGAGCATGAACCTAGGTTTAAGTTTGGTTTAGCTCCTAATGCTAGTTTCTGTATTTTAAATGTAGATGACTTCCTAAGAGAAGACATTAAAAATGTGATGCGCCTCTGTTCTCATGGAAACCGCATTTAGAGTTCTGTGCCGAGAAGTTCTTTATCCTGGAGGATATGCAGGTTCAATGAGTCATTTGCAGTTTTTCTAAATAAATCTCTTCATTCTTTTTTTTTTCTTTTTCTTTTCAGGGTACTAATTATGATGATGGAAAAAACCCCCTTGAGTTTACAATGTCTTGTCTTAGCCTTGGAAGAAGGCTTTTTCTTTTTTTAATGTAAAGTGTGATAGTTACCTGGCTGTATAGGTTCTTCTTACTTTTTACTTTTCTCTTCTCTTTTTTTTGCTGTTTTTGCTTTTTCCTTATATGCCCACAGAATATTCCTTCATTGATTTCAAAAGCACTACACACTGCATTTTTCTTGTATAAGAATGCACTGTATCTGATTCCTGTGTACTCTGCATGCACACAGCTCACTGGGATGTCTTGTGCCATGAGTATATGAATAAAGATGGTCATAAAACAGAAGGCATTTTTCCAATATTCTTTTCTTTTTGTTTTAATGAAAGGCCAAACATGATACCTGCTAATAATGATTTTAAATAAACACTAGACTAAAGTTAGGCCTAGTATCTTTCAACAGCTGCATGTGGAAAATGGATATCATATACTCTCTAAATAAAATTCTTAGCTTTTAATATTTTTTCTCATTTTAGCTTGATTTTTCGTGTGAACAGTTATATAAAAAAATTAAGACCTTTGCTAAGATTGTGTAGTTGTTACTTAGAGATCTTTCAGGTCAACCTCACTTCTGTTTTTTAATTACTAATATTGTAATAGATATTTCTGGCAACCCGATCACTTATAGTCCCTTGCTTTGGAGATAATAATTTTAAAAATATATTTATATTAATAATCTCTTGTCAAAACAGAGAATGTAAAGTGCACTCCTTAATAAGAAGCTTTCTATTAAATTCTAAATAGAATTTTAAAAAGATTAAAAAGTATAATGGGGTAATTCTTACACTTTCTGGAAAGGTTTCAAATAAAGTGGATTTAAGTATCAACTTCAATTAATATGGAGAAAAGTTCACCGTTAATATTTAATTTTGAGTAGAACCTTGTACCAAGGTGCAGAGCACAGTTGGTTGAACTCCTTTTTCTCTTTTTTAGAGCATTAGGAAAGGTGAGAGCATGCCCGGCATCGATGGTGTAGATACTGCAGTGTGAGGAAAGCAAAGCTCAGAGAGCATTTCGTTGTAGTATTGTTCTGTGGTAGGTTGAAGTGGCTGGCTGGCACTTGTGAGCTTAAGGATTGGGGAAAATAGCTTTCCAGCACAAGCATTTAGAGGAAGGATGTAGGCCTAGGAATGAATAACAAAGGGAGAAAGGGATGAATACGTTGTCTGCTTTTAGCAGCAGTACCTGTTCAGACCATATGTGAAACGATGACCTTTCCTTGGCTCTAATATTTGAATTTTTTTTTTTTAATTTATTTTTTTAGCATTTCAGGAGAACACTAGATAACTCTATTTGAGTTTCTTCTGGAGTCAGGATAAAGTCGGAAGGTTAAGGATCACTGTAAGCAGGAGCAGTGCTGTTCAAAACCAGAAAATATTCCTTAAGCTGATTGTTACTGGGTTGAAGATGCTTTTGCTGAAGCTTTCTGTGGTCCCAGGTGTCTGGTTACGAGCCCTCGTTCCCACCTATGAGTTGGCTGCAGAGTAAGCACAGAATGTTTAGCAGATACCCTGAAACAGGTAAAAGGTAATTCAGGTAAAAGATGCCTTGCCTACCAAAAAGAAGCTTCTGAACATGAGCTGTAGGGTGCCTCTGGAACACTCTCAAATGACTTCCAGGAACACAGAACTTTTCCGTTTGTGTTTTGTTTGCCAAGAGAAGAAATAAAAAACTTAAAGTGAAACTTTTATCTTCCTACTCCCTCTAGCTGTCTGAACTCTTAAGAACCAAAAGAAAGAGATAGACAATAGAAAAATGAACTTCAGAGGTATGGAAGTTCAGTGTGGAGATGGTAGGATGTGACATTGAAAAGAGACATAAAAAGAACAGGGGACTGGGAAAGTTGCAGAAGAACTCGGGGTGTGTTGTGCTGGTCCCACAAAAAGAAGGTGTGTGCAGTGGGGTAAGGGGTGGGCGATACTCAGTGATCGGAGATGATCAGCCAGGCTACATCAAAATGCTGGGTCAAGTGTTGTGGGTGGCTAGAGGCTGTTTTCAGTATTCAGGAAAGCACAGGAGTAGAGGAGGTGATGTTTCAGGAATGAATAGAACTACTGAGAGAGTATTTAGTGATAAAATAGGGGTTATGATGCGAACAAATGAGGGTGATTGTGTGAGAAAAATGACATGAGTAGTGTTGAAATAGTCAACTCCGCATTTTAATCCAAATTAAAAATAGCTTTATGTACTTTCACAGGAACTGTTTGTTATATTAATCCACCAGAGTAAAGTTGGTAGGTCTTAAATAAGATCAATTAAATCAGTCTTGGAGACTTTTTGCTATCTCCATAAAAATGAACTAAAATGTCACAAATCCTAAATTCGTGAGGCCATTTGGCCAGTCGCTATCTCCAGACAAGAGCCCTTTGCTGCAGTTCCACAAGAGATGAGTTTTAAGATACAGACTCTACTAAGAGTAGCATCCAAATGAAAAGAAAATATTCCTGACAAGCCTGATGTCATTTTATGGACTGTACTGTCCGTAAAACAATCCAAAATGGATTATTTTCACACCTTACAAGTTCACTTGTGTTATTAAAAATCATAAAATAAATGCACTCAGGTGACTTTGCAGCTATTACTGTGCTGCCAGGAGGAATGTGATCATGTGATACTTTCCTTAATGTATAAAAAAATATTGAGTGCAGAGGACTTGATATTTTTAATACAGTGGCAGTTGATAGTTAGAGTTGTATTTAGATTTGTTCATGCAAGTATGGCCTTTGTGTTACAAGGTGAGTATTGGAAATGGTTCGAATTTGAAGCACTTCTGTGCATTGCAGAAGTATTCAATGAAATTGCAAGGTTATAAATGAAATGGAAAATCGGGGGTTTTTAAGGTTGTTTCTGTTCCGGGAAGTGGAACACACCCGAAGAATGTGATTTATTCTGAGCTCTTTTATCCCTCTCTTCTCCCCCAGTGTCCACTCGACGCTCCTGCACAGTGGGTGTGGGAGAACTCTGTGGGTAGGGATTTTTTTCTTGGATAAAATTTGTTGCTCACACTTACTTTGTGAGGTTCAAGGCAAAACATAATTCCCTAATTCTGGCCTGCGGTTCATGAGCGCTCCAGGGAAATCTGTTGATGCCTTTGGTTTATTTTTGCAGAATGATAGAAAAAGATATTTTCAAAGAAAGATAGTTTTCAATTCTGTGGGTACTGGTTCAATTCTGGTTCAATGGGTGGATGCTGTTTCTTGGATTTCAGGCTTTTTGGTTTTTTTTTTTAATTGCTTTCATAAAATCTCTTCAGATTGTGGTACAAAATAGACACAAAATGAGCATAAATTTGTGTTTTCATCTTGTCTGGAAGCAATCACAGATTATTTTGAATGATTTGGATGCTTTGCTCGTTAGTGGTTGTCTTTCCCTGTCTATCTGTAATCAGTATGAAAGCAGTTTGAAAAAGGATTTGCAATCCTGCTGCTTATTAGGAATTCAAACTTCCTAAAAAGGATCTTCTCAGGAAGATCTTTTTAGGATCTGCTAAAGGATCTTCTCAGGTTTTCAGTCATAAATTATGAGTGGCCACTGCTTATCTAATTGCACATTTCATATAATTAAAAAAAATTAACCACTTTTGTATAAAGGTTATTAAAAAGACTGTTCTCAACCAACAGTTCTCCTAATCTCAGAGTGAGATTCTTCCCTTTTTTAGTTTTGGTCATTAGATTTCTGGTATTCTGTGAGTGTAAGTGCTTTCTAATCTAAGTGCCTTGCACGCTGCCTTGGCACTTAGAGTAAATGCCAGGCAATCCATAATTTCCGGGTGTTTCTAACACTGATACTTGTTTTTTCTCATTGATTACCTCGACGATGGGAGTAGATTCTAATCTACAAATTCATAAATTACTAATGCATTGCCCTAGAGTTGTGACAACATCTCCGATTTTATTTCCTTGCCTGTTCCCTGAGATGTCAGCTACCAGACAGCACGGTACGTGTGGAACATGTTTGTGTTTACAGGACTACCTCCACTGTGCAGCATTTAGTTGGCTTTGTCATCTGTGTGGGAGCAAAACTACCCAACTGAAGCGATAATTCTTCTCCACTCTCTTTTATTCAGCTTTAAGCATTTCTGCATCCGATTTAGAGATGTCATGGTGGCTCAATTTTGTGTGCACTACACGAGGGGAGGATCTTCTCTCGGATGCCCAGTTAAGATTTATTTCTGGGACATTTAAAAATAATTCTCGTTTCATATGACAGTGATGCAGGGCCTGTGTTGAAAGTATATGGCGTAGGACAAAGCTAGTGTTTTAAAGGCAGGGCATATCAAATATATATAAGGAAATAAGGTTTGAAGTGCAGAATTTGTTGTATTACAAAGAAAAACGTTGTTTTTGTGTTGTGCCATTGCACACGACCAGCAGGACTGCTCTCAAGTACAAGCGTGGGTCCTTTTGGAGGTTTTTGCACAGTCTTTAACATATGAAAACCATGATGGCCTGCAGTGAGGGAAAGGCAGAGGTCATCCAGCCCTGTGCTGTTCCACCCTCTCTCAGTGTTTATCACGTACAGGGTTTGGGATCCACATTTTACATTACCTAAAGAAGCAATTAAATTTGCAGCCTGTTTGCAAGGTAATCAGAATTTTGTGATTTGTCGGCATTAGGTGTTGCTTGAATGATTCTAAGTGAAAAATGTGTATCTTATAATTCATAAAAAGGAATGACAAAATAGTGGAGTTTTTTAAATTACTGGTTTGCTTTTAGTGAAAACTTGTGTTTCCTTTATTTTTTGTTTTTGCTCTCTTTACTTCTACTTGCGTAGCTGCCAAATTAATTTTTCAAGTTAATTATGTAACTAACATGAGCAGAAGGTTCTTGTGAGCAGAATTCAATGCAGGTTGTCGTTGTTCAGATTCGTTAATCTCTGTTTTTTTGCTCCTGATTATTCCTCTTCCCTCTAAATAAGAAAATATACTGAGGACTGTCATTTCATAAATCAATTATTTGGAAGGCATTTGGAAATCCTTTTGTGTTCATCAAAGTATTTTGTAATGCACTAAAAAGTTGGACGACTCTGAAAATTTGCCTTATTTAATACTGGGATGACTTTCATGACTTAAACTTTGCTTCACTCTCATCCTCCGTGGCAGAACTATAGTTCGTGCTCTGTAATTTCCTGCTACCTTCTAAATGAAAACTTGCTCTTTTTTGTGGCCTTTCTCACGATCCTCTTTTATCTTGTATGTATGGCAAGGTTCCATGTCAGTAACGCTCTGTCTCGTGCCCTGATAATATCCTGCCAACTTCAGCTCCTCCTTCATTTTTGTTCTTCTCTTACATAAAAATCAAACTGTTCATATTCAAAGTATTCCAATTCTATTCCCACCTGTCTTAAAGACCTGAAGATTACCTTCTCCTTCAGACTGCTCCAACTGGTTAATTTTTCTGTTCCACCTACTCTTTTTATTTCATGTGTAACAGCTTCTCAATTAAAACTCATGAAATATCCTTTTTTCTCCTTCGCATCAGTGCTCAAATCCCACCTGTTCATTTTTTTATCTTCTTTATTCATGCTTTTCTACTAATTTTGGAGGTACTTCACTTATTTACTTCTATGCTCAACGTCTCTGAAACAGCTCTGTAGTTTTCCACCTTGTTTCCCTTTTTGTTAACTTGAAAAAGGGGTTTGACTTCTGAGGTATTGCCATATTTCAGGTGTACTAGTGGAATTTCCTGAAGAAGAACTGAATCAATTGGAAAAGCTGCTCCATAGCTACATCATTGGTGTGAAATACGGCTGAGGGGAGGATTGTTTAAAGCCAAATTTTGAAGTGTGATGCAAAAAACCAGCCCACTGAAAAAAAAAAAAACAACCATCCCAAACCAAACAAAGCCTTTCACTGTAAAACTGGGAAGACAAAAAACATTCAAGCACATTAAATACCTCAATTTTTGTTGGCACGAGTAAGAGTCTTTCACAGGAATTTATATCCTCGAGCCGAAAATGGGCGTGCCAATAAACAAAGTTGAGCCTGTTAATCCCTGATGAGAGAGAGGAACCTCTGTGCTGTCTGACTGGGCTCCGAGTTGGTTTCTCATAGTATTTAGTTCCAGTCTTTGCCCAACGTGTCAGTGCTGCTCTAGGTACTGGTGTTACCCTCTGAGGATGACCTCTATTTGATACCCTGCACTATCAAAATAAGAGATGGGAAAGAAGAGGCCAAGGCTTTGTGTTTCTCTGTGTGTTTTTTTTCCTGTGGTGTATTTTCTTGTGCTGATTACTGTGTGTGTAATTCTTCTGGTTTGAACACTGGATGCCTCAGTATTTTGCTTGAACATCTCTCAAGAAAAAACACAGACTGGAGTTGAAAATGGGAAATGAGTGCAAGTGTGGAGAATTTGTCCTTTGAGGAAATAAACAGAGTATTCTAGAGAAGAAACAATAAAGGCTAAAATTTTTTTTTTTGTTGTTTTTGAAAGTGAGATGTGCTAAAATTGTTTAGGAGAAGAAAAGTAATTGGCATAAATTACAGGTTAGAAAAAATTAGGCTTGAGCTGAGATATACAGTCAAAAGAGCAGTGAAATCCTTGGAATGAACTGACAACATTATGTATATCCTTACACTGCCAATCCTCTTTTCTATTAGATTCACTCTTTTCTAACTTGTTCTTGAATGTCCCTGCAGGTTTTTGAGAGAGATGACTTTTTACACGTTTGTTTGTCTGTAGGTGCACTTAGAAAACAGATTACATGCAAAATCTGGCATCCAGGGGTCTTCTCCCAACCCAAGGGACACCTGTGCAGGCTTCCATATTCACCTCATGCAAGTGGCAAATACCCAAAAGAAGGAAGTGCCAAAAGGAAGTTCTAGGTCGATCAGTCTGCCTCAATCTATGGGACTGGTGATGGAGCACATACTCCTGGAAGTAGTTTCTAAACATGTGAATGTCCAGTGGGGTCATTGGGAACCCCCAGCACAGATTTATGAGGGACAAATCCTCGTGACCAACCTCACCACTTCCTGTGACAAGGTGACCGTGCTGTGGGCAGGGGACAGGCAGTGGATGCTGTACCCCTTGGTTTTGGCAGGGACTCCAGCACTGTATCCCATAGCGTTCTTATCATGAAATCAGTGAGACAGGGACTGGACAAGGGGAAAATGATGTGGTTGGAAGGTTGGTTGGACTGCTGGGATGAAAGAATCAATCACTGGTGCAAAGTTTGGCTGGCAGCCAGCAGCTAGTGGTATCTTTCAGGGGTCGGTGTTGGGATCAGTGCTGTTAAATGTCTTTATTAATTACTTGTGTGACAAGACCAAGTGTACCTCCAGCCGGTCTGTGGGCAACAGCAGATTGAGGGGAGTGGTCAGTGGTCTGGAGGGCAGGGCTCCTACTCAGAGGAACCTGGACAGGCTGGAGAAAGGCACTAGCAAGGCCTTGTGAAGTTCAGTGAAGGCAGTGCTGGGTCCTGTATCAGTGACAGAACAACCTCCTGTGACAAGACAGGCTGAACACCAGCTAGATAAAAAGTGACTTTTTCTGCAAAGTACTTGGAGATGCCAGCAGACAGAAGTTTGAGAACAAGTCACCAGTACATCCCCACAGCAAAGGCAGCCGAGCACAGCCTGGGCTGTTGGCAGGAGTCCAGGCAGCAGCTCCAGGCGAGGGTCAGTGCCCCCTGTTCAGTGCCCGTGAGCCCGTGTTGGCAGCGCAGCCAGCTCTGGGCTCCCCGGTACAGGACTCACACGGACACTCTGGGCCATGCCCAGTGGCCAGGCTGGCCAGATGGCAGGAGCACATGGTGTACAGTGAGGGGTTAAGGGAACTGGGTTTGGTTCAGGCTGGAGAGGAAAACGTGTTGCTGCCTACATCTGCTGCATCAGAGGAGTTAGTGAAGATGGAGCCAGGTGCTTCTCAGAGGTGCCTGATACCAGGCTGGGAGGCAACAGGCACCAGGCACAAGTTGGAAGCTGGGAAATTCTGGTTAGCTAAAAGGACATGTGTGGTGGTTTGGTGTTACGATCCAAATTAACACAGAAGAGGCAAGGGAAACTAAGTCGCTGTGAATAAAACTGATAGAACCCAGAAAGGTTCAAAATATACCCCAAAACTTGGTTAAAACCAAACAAGGTTAGATGTTGGTTCCCAAAACTTGATATATTTTATTTAATTGTAAAAGAGGCAAGGAGAAAAGAAAGGAAGGAATAGAAAAAGAGGTGTGTGTGCAGGGTGAGGGGACAGGGAGAGAGTGACAGGGTTGAGGTAGGAACATATCACCCTTCTGAGGGTCCCAGTGAGGTCTCCCCTCCATCTGGTCTTCTGGTGGTGAGGGTCCCCCATTGCCCTGCGCCGAGAAGTACAGAATCCCATGGATTAATTTACCTTTGGGCCAGGTGGGAATGCCCACGTGCCTCCCCTGGGGAGGGGAAGTTTGACACTGTCCCTTGCAACACTGCAGATCTGTTGCATCTTGTGCAGTGCTCTGGTGTGGGGTCTGGGGACCCCTTTGGCCTTCGATGGGCCATGACACCGCCTCTGCATCCCTCACATGGATGGGGCTTTTCCTGGGGTGAAGGGCCTCCTCCGCTGGGCTCCTCTGCACAGCAGATGGGCATTCACANATGGATGGGGCTTTTCCTGGGGTGAAGGGCCTCCCAGCTGGGCTCCTCTGCACAGCAGATGGGCATTCACAGCCTTGGACCAGAGGCTTTTTCACCACACACCCCAAGCCTCTCCTTCCCCTACCCTGTGGTGGGAGGGTCTCTTCTAGCCTGGCAGCTGATAGCCCCAGGGCTGTGGTCTTCACCCTGAAGGTGCTAAGCTTGATCCCTCAGTGAATGGATTCTTCTTCCCCCAGCCCAGACCTGAGTCACTTTATCTTATCTCCATCAACCTGCAGTGCAGGGCCCCATTCAGGGTGTGGTGGTCTTCAGCTTCGGTTTTTATCCAGTTGTGCTGTAATAGGCTAAAGTCCTTCATGAAGATGTTTAAGCTGTAAATGAGAACGTTTCAGTCTCTGACAAGTGGTTGGCTTGTTTGTTTTTAAACCATCAGTGTGGTCAAGTAGTGGAACAGGTTGTCCAGAGAGATTTTACGATCTCCTTTCTGGAAGGTGTTCAAGACTAATCTCGTATTGTGGTTTAACCCCAGCTGGCAACTCAGCCCCACACAGCTGCTCGTGCTCTCTTCCCTGGTGCGATGGAGCAGAGAGTCAGAGAGGTAAAAGTGAGGAAACTCGTGGGTTGAGATGGAGACAGTTCAGAGGGGAAAGCAAAAGCCGTGTGCTCAAGCAAAGCAAAGCAGGGAATTCATTCAGCACTTCCCATGGGCAGGCAGGTGCTCAGCCATCCCTTGGGAAACAGGGCTCCATCGTGTGTAACAGTGGCTTGGGAAGATGAATGGCATCACTCTGAAGTTCCTCTCTTCCTTTTCCTTCCTGCTCTGCATGCTGAGCATGGTGCCCTATGGTCTGGAACATCCCTTGGGTCAGTTGGGGTCAGCTGTCCTGGCTGTGTCCCCTCCCAGCTTCCTGTGCACCCCCAACGCTTTTGCTGCTCCCAGCCAAACCCAGCACACCTCTTGCTCAGGTCCCGGAGTGACCTGATCTAACCAGAGCTTGGAGTGGATCAGACTAGCTGGTCTCCAGAGGTCTCTTCCATCCCAAAGTATTATTCCATGCTGATACCGTACAGAGCAGTGCTTGCTGTGGGAGTGTGATCCTTCTTTAGAGCTTTATAAAGGCTCTAAATTCAGGGAATTGATTCATGAGGCATGACCTTTCTGTGAGTTTTGTGAATCATGTTGCAATTCAGAACAAAACAGCAAGCCTTTGAGACTTCCTGTCCCCTGGGGTAGTGTTAAAGCCTGTTTGTATGCACACATTCACAACCCCGAGGGTTGCTCCCTTGGGATGTCTTCCACTGTCCACCTGCTCTGATCAAGTTTGAGTTTTATTGCCCAGCTGATGGCTCTGAGAGGTCAGGGCAGATACAGGAGGAAGGGAGAAATCCACAGAACCTTTAGAAGAAGGGATCTGTGCCTTTCCCAGCAGAATAAGGGTGGAATAAATCATGCTTTGGCTAATTCTGCTGGCTTATAGATGCTATGGAATGTGGAAAAAATTGTATTAAAATACGCGGAGAAAAACATCTGCAGTTAAATATCCCTCCCGTGGCATCTTTTTTTTCATAGTTTGTACCTTAATGCTTTAACAGGTTAGAATATGTAAATAGTCTTTAGAATGGAAACAAAGTAGAGATTTTTAAGGCTGTTTATTCCCTTCCCTTTGCCCTGTTCTATTTTGAAGTTTGACGTTAGCGTCTTTTGAAAGGGAGCATATGGCATTTCTAATTAAGGCCTGAGATTTTCTGACATATAACTGAATAATACATTTCAAACACTGCCAAGCCTTCCAGATGAAAGAATTTTCTGCCTGAAGCACTGGAGTGAATGTGCTGTGTAACACTGGTCTCCTTTAGAACTTCGAAGAATTTTGCACAGAATACCAGCATAGTGAGAAATCAAGGGGTTTGTTTCTTCAGGCTGGTGGCAGTGTTCCTTGGCAAGCTCAGGTTTGGAGCTGATAAGAGCTAGTGTGCTCTGTTGCTCAAAGGATTCAGTGAAGCTTCGTTTTGAAACGTTTTGGTCTGCCAGGGGATTTTAGTCATCTTTGCCAGATTTCATTCCAGGCTGCAGGGTTTGTTTGTGTGTATTTTCAACGTTAACTCTGGGAGAGATGTGCTGTAGTTCTTCAGTCTCTCCAAAGAAATTCTGCTCTCCTCCTTCCAGCATTTTGTGCCAAATTTTCTTCCTTTACTTGGAACGCATAAAACCTTTCTGAAATTGTAGTTTGTGATGAACTCCTGATGTGAGCTGGGTTTCTTGAGATTCTTAATCTGTACCAGTGTCGTTAACATGTACCTTGTGTCTCTGAATGGCAAATGTGCTCAGCTCAGAGGTTTCCTCAAATTTTTGCCTTCTTTCCATGGGAAGTAGAAGGGACTGCATTTATTGTTGATCCTTCTGACACAGTTGTGCAAATCAGGAGAGAATTTAAAAAATGTAATGCATTTAGTTACTCTTTTTTTGTTGTTGTTAGTTATTGCCATGTGTGTGTGGTGAGGAAATTGGCCTTTACATTATTTTTGGTAATTTTAAAAGGGAAATTGAATCTTCAAATCCATTTTTTCCCTCAGGACACAACTGATTCCTTTGGTTACTGGGAAACCTGTTACTGTGATATCAAATTTTAGTTAAAATTATAAACTTGGGTGTTTTAGATTTTCTTACTTCCATCTTTAGGTCTAGTGAATGCATGCAAAAGATTGGGAAACCTTAAAATCGAGTTTTTTGTAGATTTGTGATGCGGGTGGGTGGTTATTTTGTTTGGATTATTTTTAATTCTAACTGGCAGAATTATTTAAATGGAGGTTGGGCTTGTACTTGGGGACTGTAGAGCTGTGCAAACAGGTTCCAAGCTAAAGGCTTTCACCAATGAAGTGTTCATTTTGAAACACAGAGATTTCTGATATGCTTTCCTCAGGGCAGCGTTTTTGCTGTTAATTGTCCTTGAAATACAGTGTATGCTGTCTTTGTCCTCACAGCTCACTGTCAAATTCAAGCACTGGTGATATTTCATTAATGACTTGTATTTGACAGCTGCTAAGAACATAAATTAGAAATCTGTAATTGAAGTGAGAATGATAAGGATGAGGAGTTAACAGGATAATTGCACAAGTACTGAAGATCCTCTTCCACCCGAACTACTCTGTTGTTGACATAAAGCTGGAGTTGAAGTGTTTAATGTGCCTGAGGGAATTTGGGATGTTGGGTCAGCAACAAGATTTGACAGAACTGTGTGGGAGAGAGTATTGGAGGGATTTGGGGGGCAGATGTAGCTTCGGTTCTTCTTTCTTTTTGTTGCATTTTAACTTCTGCAGGCAGTTCAGGTCATAGGAAAGAGCAGCCTTGGAGCCCTCTGACATCAAATTGTCCATGGCTTCAGCAGCCTCTGAGGACAACTGGTTGCCCAGAGAAGCTGTGGCTGTGCCATCCCTGGAAGTGTCCAAGGCCAAGGCTGGACGGGGTTTGGAGCACCCTGGGCTAGTGGAAGGTGTCCCTGCCCATGGCAGGGGGTGGCACTGGGTGGGCTTTAAGGACCCTTCCAATCCCATTCTGGGGTTCTGTGATGATGATAACAGGGCTGTGTCTCTTTTTGGGTTGTGTTTCCTGCTAAAGACACTGAGAGCTGGAGCCTGTCAGCATCTGGTGTTGTTGAAGTTGCACTCGTTTAATTCTTACCAGTATTTTATTCAGATAAAACTGGAACAAGTCCAGATAACTGCAAGACCAGATTTGCATAAGGACTTGCCATATGGAGTTAGACTGTCCAGCTTACTGTGGGCAGCTGCACAGGCCCACGAGACACTTGGAAACTTAAGGGGCACTTGGACTGGATGGTTGTTTGAGCATGCTGTTCCAGGCCCATATTATCCCTTCTGGGTTTGGGTGTTCCTCATATAAAGGCACATATCCCTCCCTAAGTGTTTCATTCTTAATAGTTACGAGGTTTCATTTGAAGCAATCCTCTCTGTTCCATGCGCTGTGACCTTTAATGTCACAGTCTTGGTTTTTTCCTGCTCATCCACGAACTTACTTCAGTAAAAAAAAAGGTTTTGTGGCTCGGAGGAGGCTTCCTGTGCTCAGGGTACCACAGGAGATGGTGTGATGAAGCAGCATTATCTGCTGTGCTTTAACAGAGACTGCTCTTTATGTGATAAAGTCTGGAGTGGATGTGACTTTTAGGTAACACTGTGAAATTTCGTTAAATGGAGAGTTGACAGCCTTGAAACTTTTCTCACATAATGCTTTTCTAGGTCCCATTCCTTTCTCTGGTAACACTGCTGTGAATTATTCCCTAGTCCTGTTCTTTTAAACTTTATGATAACCTTATTAATACACTTGTTTTGTAAAGTCTGCTAAGCATTCTTTATTATTCCAGTAAAATTTGCTGTCTTTTTATGCTTTTAAAACTGATACATGAGAAAAAAATTGTCTGAGACCTATATGTATGCATCTTTAGTGTCTGTGCTCTTGGGTAAACCTGTGCATGCTTTTGTCTTCTTGTTTTTTCTTTATTTTTACAGAGAGTGATAATGAACTCTCCAGTGGCACTGGTGATGTGTCCAAGGATTGTCCTGAGAAGATTTTGTATTCCTGGGGAGAGTTACTGGGGAGATGGTAATGCTTCATTTCTTACAGTAGATTTTAGATACTAACCTTTTATTTTGTTCATGACTCTGTATGCCCATGAGCAGGAGGTTTGAAATTCTTCAGCTTACACAGTTTAAAAACTAAAATGCAAGACACATCAAAGTCTAGTTTTTAAACTTAATTTAGAGGGGACTGGTATAGATAACTTGGGGGTTTTTCTGACAAATCCTTCCCATAGCATGTGCAAAAGTCTGGTTTTGTTCAGCGCTCGAGAGTGTATTTGTATGTGCTCACACAGCAGGTAGGAGTCTTCACAGGCAGAACTTTCTGGTCATTTGGGGCTGGGTGTTACATCCTCCTGAAACTCAGTGCCAGGGTAGGACAGACACAGCAACTCCCACATGTCCTATCCAAGCCATTTGTGCAGGCTGGTGTACATTTAATTTGTTTAGAAGCACTTTTTTTTCCTATTTTTTTAAATGTGCTATATGTAAGCACTTGAAAAGGAGTCTAGAAAAGACTCTGAATCCTCGCTGGAACTGTGTCTGTTGCTGAATGAAACCAAGACTGTTTGTAAGCCCAGACTATGTTCTCAGCAGTGTTATTTCTGCTGTTTAATTACGTGCTTCAGTAGCAGTGCATAGTGTGCCAAGAGAGGAGAAGGTCTGTCTGTCTGTCTGTCTGTCTGCTGCCTCACAGAGACCTCAGCAAGTGCCAGAGCCACTCCCTTGGTTTTCCCTGTGTGAGGAGGAGCTCCTGCTGCCAGAGACAAAATAATCACAGGCCCTTCATCTGGAATCGGCGGTTCCCTTTTCCTGACTCCAGAAAGAGAGATGAACAACATTTTAAGCATTTGTTTGGGCAGTTCCTCCCTTTACTTGGCTACTCTGTAGCTTTGGAGAAACAGCCTCTTGCTGGTGACCTCATCTGTGTCTCAATCTCACACGAAGGTGTCGGGATGAGGCATCACAAGGTTTTACTGAGCTTGACTGAGCCCTCCCTCTGGAGCCCTCTCCTTCTGGGTGTTTTTAACTGTTCTGGCACCCAAGTTTCTGACCAAGATCCACGATTGGTAGAAGCCACTTTTCAATTTAACTTGTTTTTTTTTTTTAAATTCATTTGTCAGTTGATTCTTCTGTTTTTAACCTGTGTCCTTGACAAATACCTGGACTCTGTGGATGAGCATGCTGAGGTAAAAAGACACCCACAGCTCAAGTGTCCAGCTATTTCTTCTGGTTACTCAAGTACACTAATCAACGAGACAAAACATTTAAGACTTTTGGAATAAGCTATTTTGGAATCCTAACATAACTGACACATACATCAGAGAATTGTTCAGTAGTTAAAACAGCTTAAAATCAGTTAAAAGTGGGGCGACAAGTGGGAGATCCCAGCCTGTTTGAAGACTAGCAAACATTTCTTCAGGGGTGTCTCAAGCAATATTACCTCTTGAGAGAAATTCAAGTCTGTACACTACTTGAATTCTTGAATAGTGTTATGTTACATTTTAAGAACAAAAATTAGAGTAACAGATAAAAAATGGTAAGGACTTGAAAACTAAAAATAAATTGAAATAAAATCTTTTAGTGTGTTGAAAACTGTGCCATATGTTAGAAGATCTGTGCACTTGTAAAAAAAGTAAATAAACAAAAAATAACATTTCCATTTGGGGAGCTGGTGTGCTGATTTGTCTCTTAGATGAAAAATTTCTTGCATTTTAACTGCTTTTTGTCATTTCATTAAAATGTCGCTGTAACCTGTTGGACTGAGCAGAAACACTGTTCCAAGACTCTCCTTCAAACATATAAACAGAAATAAGAATAAGATAATTTACCAAAAAGATAGAACAAACAATTGAAAAGTAATGGTATATCTATTTATTTTACTATTTACTGCATCCTCAGCACTAAAGTTATTCTTGCCAGCTAAGCTGGTTTAGCTGACTGGTCAGCTATTTCTTACAAAAAAACCCCGTAGCAATGATCAATAACAATCTTTGATCAGAAATACACGTTTGTCAAGTTGGAGCATAGTCTGTGCATTGCTGCTCTGTGTCCTTGCTCTCTGATATTTTAAAATTGGGTTTATGAGTTTTGTGCAGGAGAATTGCAGCGTTTTGTTAACAAATTAAAGATGTCAGCATCCACGAATGGTGACCCCCCACGTGATAAAGGGTAAGGTTAGGGTTAGGGTTAAGACAGGATTTTATTTTATGCTGTTTTCTGGTGTTCTGAGCAAGGATTATGGATGCTCAAGCTGTTTCCCAAAGAGCCATCCAGCTCTGGGAAAGCTGGCAGAGGAAGTTAGTAATGCTGTCCAGCATGGACTCATACTGCTGCACTATTACCTCTGCCATAAAATACAGATACAGGACAGAGCCAGTAGAGTCTGGTTGCTTCATTCTCAGTTGGGATTATGTTCAGGATGGTGTTACAGCGTGTGTATTTGTGTTGTTTCCCTGGTGTTGCTGAAAACGTCCCTGTTACATTTCTGTGGGAATGTCCCTTTTTAGCTGTTCATTTGATCAGCCTGCCCACTCCTCAGCCCTTCTGTGTTTCTGACATGACACGTATGACCAGATCTGTGCAATAACCAAACTAATCCACAACTAGAGCTTCAACTTTCTGCTGTATTTACTATAGATTTATTCCTCAATTTGCCTGTCATAGTTCTGTAACTGCCTAGAGTATCTGGTCATAGGATCACTGAATAGTTTAGGTTGGAAAGGACCTTAAAGCTCATTTCATTCTACCCCCTGCCATGGGCAGGGACACCTTCCACTGGCCCAGGTTGCTCCAAGCCTTGTCCAACCTGGCCTTGGACACTTGCAGGGATCCAGGGGCAGCCACAGCTGCTCTGGGCACCCTGTGCCAGGGCCTCCCCACCCTCGCAGGGAAGAATTTCTCCCAAAGACCCACGTAACCCTGCCCATCTGTCAGTTGAAAACCATTCCCCCTTGTGCTGTCACTGTCTGCCCCTATAAAGGTTCTCTCCCTCCTTTTTATAAGCTCCTTTAAGATACTGAAAGGCCATAATAAGATCTCCCTGGAGCCTTTTTCTTCTCCAGGCTGAACACCCCCAGCCATCCCAACCTGTGCCCATAGCAGAGAGGCTGCAGCCCTTGGAGCATCTCTGTGGCCTCCTCTGAACTCGTGCAAGTCCTTTAAGTCAAGTGCTTAGTCCTTTTAATGTTTCTGTGGATATTGGTTTTCTTTCTAGCTCTTCCCCATTGCAAGACCACTAGGGTAATGTGACTGGCTGCAAAATGGACTGAAAAAGAGATAAGGAACTAGTTTTTGTTTGGGTATCTGAGGGATAAAGATGAAATTACTTGTACTGCACTGCACATTTAAAAATAAAAATGATTATTGTTTTTAAAAGAATACGGGTATTTTATAATCCCACTCTTCAATTCTCAGGTCATTTGGAAAAATGGGGATATCATCCCCAAAGCGTAGGAAAAAGAAATTGGTTAGAGTACCTTTTAAATTTAAACAGCAGTGGTAAACTGTTCATGTCCTAGTGACCTGTTTCATAGAATGAGTACTCTAAGCATTTACTGCCAATCCTGGGTCAAATTGCAGGTTATTTAATTAATCACGGCTTGCTGCCATTTGGCTGAGCAGCCACTCTCACTACTCTGCCACCAGGAGAGCTGGAAAACACAGCAGTGGTCAAAGCACTTGGAGAGCACAGCACTTCCCACAGCAGAAAGAGCAAAAAATCAGTCCGGGCAGTCTCCTGCTGCACTGCTCTGAAATTGTCATGAGTCTGCGAGAGCTTTCCTCTAGATCAGCAAATGCTGTTATCTCAGAAGGAGCTTTTCAGCATCTGCGACTGAAGCCCTGTGGTACTGTGCACGTGCAGTGATGGCTGCATTCCCACGTTTCTTGGGGTCTGTGTGTACAACCAGACAGTAAAGACAGCTCAGACCAACAGGCAGATTTATTTGAAGTCGTGGGATTGTGCAAACGGGTGTGCAAGTGTTTTGTGGGACTTGGAACACGCTCTTGGTGTGAAGCGTGGAACTGGAACTTCAGTCTTTATAATAGTGCTCTTGAAATTGTCTTTTCTTTGTTTTCCCAAATGTATTTTTCTGTACAGCTTATTTTAAATTTCTTTTTCTCAACCTAAGCTAAAACATTTATGTTGAACAAATATTTAAATTGAATTGTCTACACAGATGGCCTATTTTTCTCTTTCAATTCAAATTGTTCTTCATTAGGCGACTTAGATCAATTTCTGCAACTGTTTATTGTTAATTTTCATTGATGTCTCTACACCTAGAGAATTTGGATATTATTACATTTTACCACTGGTTCTTACTGTAAATCCTTGCAGAGTTTTTGCTTTCCATCTGACAAATACTGACCACTGTAACCAGTGGAAGAAAAGCTTGTGTTGCCAGTTGCTGACTGTGCTTTAGTGAATAACTTCAAACATTTTTAAAGTTTTTAATCTTTATTTTGACTCCTGTAGTTGGAGTATAACAGGCAAATGATCATCTATGTTTCAGGCACAGTAACCTCGTTGTGAGACCAAATGGACTGTCCACTCTGGTGAAGAGTGGTGTTCCAGAAGCACTGAGGGCAGAGATCTGGCAGCTGCTGGCAGGATGCCATGACAACCAGGCAATGCTGGATAAATACAGATTGCTCATCACGATGGTGAGGGATTTATTATTTGTTCTTCCCTTCTTTTGTTCACTTTTTTTTCCTTGGGGTGAGATGAATTCTGCTGGGCAGCAGTTGTAGTCAGTGGAAGGGCAGCAGAAGAGTGAAACAGTTTGACTTGTTTTAAGCAACTGAAGTTGTGATTGTGTGACTTTGCCTCCTGCCAGGGGTACCTGCTGCATGGCATTAGCAAGAGAAATTGCTGACCTATATCCATAGTAGTGCTCGACGTTTAGCTTTCTTTTCTCTTGCTGTGATGATAATAAGAACATCAGCTTGTTCAGGTGTTTGCTTGTGGGTTTTTTTATGAACTCACATCCATTGCTTTGTTTCTTCAGAAGTTTGTTTTATTGGACGCCTTAATCCCAAAGAAACCCAAACAAAATGTCACAAAAATGAGTATTAATTCTTTCTGTTGTTTATTTTAAAAAAGAACGTTAAAAACATTTTGGCCTAGCAAGAAACCAGTCTCCTTGCTGTATGGGTGAGCTGAGAGGAGAATCCTTTTGGGAATCAATTCCCATTCTGTGTCCTAACGTCATCAGTGCAGTCAGTGAGCATTCTAAGAAGTCTGTGGAGCTGTTTGATCCTCTTAGATCTGCGACGGCAGGAGGGAGGACCTCTGTGTTGTGTGGCACGAGCTCTGTGCGGTGTCAGAGGTGATCTCAGCGTTTGGGGTTCTGGAGCTCTGCCACTGCAGGGCTGTATTGAGCTCTGCCACTGCAGGGCTTTATTGAGCTCTGAAAGGGCAGCAGTCTCCAATACGCTTTTCATGGCAGAAACGGATGGAGATCATTCTGTGTGCTGCTCTGGGTTATGAATTATCTGGCCACACAGAATTTCTGGGGTTGTTACTCCAAGTTTGCTTCCGTAATGTTCTCATATTGTTCTGCTACTTACTTGTCCTCTTAATTTTTTCCATCATCATCCATTCCATTTTGTCCATCATAATTAATGATGTTTGTGAAGTTTAGAAGCATGCCCAGAGTGAGAGCAGTCCTGGTGGCTTCTTTTTGCTTTCCCAAGAAGGAAGAATGCATTGATAGCGTAAACTTTTCATTTTGATGTTGTAGCTGTGTTATATTTTCCTTAGAAACCATTCACAGGACATCTGTCAGCTGTATGTTGCATCAAAGCCACCTCCATTATTTGCTCCTGCTTTCCAAAAGTGGGAAAGATGTTTGTTTCATGGCGGAGGAGGGAGTGGAAAACTTCTAAAATGCAAGGTTTATTTTGATGCTGGGGCCTCGTGCCTTAAAAATACCTTGTTACACTTGGCCTTTTCACTACAGAAATATTGCAGTGATGTGTATTTTGGAAGATGATATTTCATACTGTATTTAATATGAAATATTTCAGTGTTACTGATGAAAAATTTAAGCCCTTTGCTGAACTGAAGCATTTATGCAAACAGAGTTGTTTTCTAAAGTAAATAATTTTCCTTCTGAAATGACAAAACTTCTTCTGTAGTCTGACTGTCTGAACTGCTGGTGATCACATCATTTGGCAGTAAAAGACTCATGAAAGAAATGAACAGGAGAGAGCCTGTGCCATACCAAAGCTAGGGCCCATCTCTGGGAAGATTTAATGCAGGATACTCCAGAAAAAAATGTCAGCTGATTTTTTTTTTTTTTTTAATGAATTGTTATCTGATATTTATGTCTGTGAACAGAACTTCTCAGTTTCATTTTGGTGTGTCAGTAATGTGAATTAAGCAGAGAGAGTAGTAAAATATATATTTTAGTAGTATATGCTACTAAAATCTTGGTTGTGGTGTTACCTTATGTGTAACACCACAATAATAACCTAATAATAGTAACAACTTCATATTGTTAAGCTTCAGAGGTATTTGGGTATTAATGACTGTTCACTTGCTTCTCCTGTCTTTTCTCTGCATTACTTGTATGTTACCATTCCAATATACCAACAACATGGACTTTATTTTTTTATTTTGTAATTATTTATTCTTCCCATCAAACCCGTAATTTTCATCTTGATTCTTTCAGTTTATGTATTTGCTTGCACAGATTCATTGTCCCCTTGTGTTTTGGTCTTTCTGCTTGATGTTTCTCTTCTGGGAGCTGGATGTGTTTGTGGGTGTGCTGAACACTTCAGCAGTGAACAATTCTGTGAACAGGCACAGAATTCTGTGTTCCTGAGCGTGCTTCTGGAAGCCGTTCCTGGTGGGGAGAGCTGCTGATGCTCTGCCCTTGCAGTCCTGGGGATGAAGTGGGCTGGGACAGCACAAGTAGGAGGTGGTACAGACATCTACGAACATGAGCCATTGCCTAGTGACACCCCACAAGCTCCCAGAACCTCTCTGCCCCTCAGACAGCTCCCCTTTGCTGCCCAGTTCCTGGAGCACTCCTGAGGTTCTGTCCCATGCTGCCCGAGGTAACAGATCCTTCCTCTGAGCCTGCTCTCCCAGCTCTCCAGCCCTTCTGTGCTCCCTCTGAGCCTGCTCTCCCAGCTCTCCAGCCCTTCTGTGCTCCCTCTGAGGCTGCTCTCCCAGCTCTCCAGCCCTTCATGCTCCCTCTGAGCCTGCTCTCCCAGCTCTCCAGCCCTTCTGTGCTCCCTCTGAGCCTGCTCTCCCAGCTCTCCAGCCCTTCTATGCTCCCTCTGAGCCTGCTCTCCCAGCTCTCCAGCCCTTCTGTGCTCCCTCTGAGCCTGCTCTCCCAGCTCTCCAGCCCTTCATGCTCCCTCTGAGCCTGCTCTCCCAGCTCTCCAGCCCTTCCACTCTCCCTCTGAGCCTGCTCTCCCAGCTCTCCAGCCCTTCTGTGCTCCCTCTGAGCCTGCTCTCCGAGCACTCCAGCCCTTCATGCTCCCTCTGAGCCTGCTCTCCCAGCACTCCAGCCCTTCCATGCTCCCTCTGAGCCTGCTCTCCCAGCTCTCCAGCCCTTCATGCTCCCTCTGAGCCTGCTCTCCCAGCTCCCCAGCCCTTCCACTCTCCCTCTGAGCCTGCTCTCCCAGCTCTCCAGCCCTTCTGTGCTCCCTCTGAGCCTGCTCTCCGAGCACTCCAGCCCTTCATGCTCCCTCTGAGCCTGCTCTCCCAGCACTCCAGCCCTTCTGTGCTCCCTCTGAGCCCGCTCTCCCAGCTCTCCAGCCCTTCCACTCTCTGAGCCTGCTCTCCCAGCTCTCCAGCCCTTCATGCTCCCTCTGAGCCTGCTCTCCCAGCACTCCAGCCCTTCCACTCTCCCTCTGAGCCTGCTCTCCCAGCTCTCCAGCCCTTCATGCTCCCTCTGAGCCTGCTCTCCCAGCTCTCCAGCCCTTCATGCTCCCTCTGAGCCTGCTCTCCCAGCTCTCCAGCCCTTCATCCAGCCCGACCTGCACTCCTGGGTTAAACTGGCAATTGCTGCACCTCAGTGAGAAAGAGGGTACTGGAGACCACTAGAAAAATCTCTGCTGTGGTACTGTCACAGCTTGAAAGATGAACACGATAGCTGGAATTCTTAGTACTGAAAACCTGATTTGTGGTTGCCTCTCACGGGGACAGAGCGAAATCTGGTAAAAACTCTGACTTTCCTACAGTGTTACTGGTTACCTTCTGGTGAAACTGTGCTCACTAGTGAGAGTTGTGTTGTTGGCAGGCCAGAACTGTGTGCCTTGTGATGCTCTGAATGACAGCAGACTCTCAGCATTTAAATTTAGTGCAGAGACCATGGTATAGACACATTTGTTGTTCTGTTCCAGTCTCGTGCAGCAGTGCTGTGTTAGATTAGCCAGCTCTAAGTCCTGTCACCTAAGAAATCTGGCTGTGCATTTATGCTGTATATATCCATCTGCATGCAGAGCTGGAACCTGCTGCAGTGTTTCTCAGCTACAGGAGTGCTTGGTTCAGTGTGTTCTGTAGGAGAGGGTAATTTGGGGCTTGTTGTAGAGTCTCAATTCAGCACTGAAAGCAAAATAAAATGTCTCATTTAGAAAAATCAGTGCTGCACTTATTTTCTCCAAAAGGCCTCCGTGTCCTCTGGTCCTGTGCACTGGAGATCAGCAGTCTGTCAAGAATGATCTGGTGAACTGTGTCCCCTTTCCCCTAGATCAGAGCGTTCATTTCCCATCTCTAGGTGAGTCTGGAGTTCCAGGAGGGAAGGGAGGAAGAAATACTTCTGCTCTCACAACTACTGACAAGCACTGCTTTGCACTCTCTTAGGTCTCCTGCTGAGTTCCAGCTTGATGATTACCTTGAGTTGCTCAGGAATTTTGACTGGAGCACAATAGTAGGCCTTGCATACAATTTTAGAGAGTAGGAGTTGTGATTTGGCAGCTGCTTCGTTTCTGACATATATGTAAATCTGTTCTGTGTGGCAATCAGAAATCTGCCTTACTTCCCCTGCAGGCATGTATGCTTCACAGAGCTGCACGTGGCACCTGACAGGAAGGGGAAAGTGAAATATCCATCAGAAGGGGTGAATGTGTATTTTTATTTATGTAATTATTTTAAGGAAAAGAAGATCAGAGTCAGAAAAACCTGATTATGATAATGAAGGGGTAATACTGGTACTTTAAGAGCTTGTGAAAAAGCATGTCTGATCTGTTTGTTAAAAGAATATAAATAGAAAAACATGCATGAGCTGAGGCCAGTTCACTGACAGTGTTTTCTCCTGCCCGTGTGGCATTATTCCATGCTCACTGGCTCCTCTCCAGAGACCCAGGTGAGTTTTTCCATGATGAGGTGTGTTCAGGGCTCTGATAAACTGATGGGTGCCCAGCCACAGTGTGCCCTGTTGAGGGCTGGAGGGATGCTAATTGTCTCCTGTAGGAATCGTGCTCCCCTTGCCCCACTGTGGCCTTGTCAGAGCAGGTGTCAGTGTGTAAAGGACAGAAACCTGCTGTCACTTGTGACAGGGATGCAGCAGCTCGGCGTAAAACGCTTGTTGCATTTGCATGGGGACAGATGTTTTATTTATTGCATCTTACACTGCTTGTTATTAATATTAATTTTACTTTTCATTTTGCTTCTCTGCTTTAGATGGTTTCATTCTCGTATCTGTTCTCACTGCTGAATTTGTAGGGTGAGGCTTCTTTCCTGCCAGGGCTGCGTGCAGCTGTGTAAGTAAAATGAGAGCAGAAACAGAAGGCTCGTGTTCTGTAGTTGGAAAACTTTTGGGTGGCCTGTTTCAAGGTGGCATTTCTGATTGTAAAATGTGTCATTTATTCATAAAAGACTTTCAGTTTACAGTATGAATTCCCTTAAGAAATGAACTCTATGTTCATCTAACAGCATATATAGACTTATTTTAAATGCAGCTGCTGCTTTGGTTTAAGGAAGCAAAACTTGTTTTAAATCTGTTAGTATTATTTTTTAAAGTAAGATCAGAAAAAGAAGCCGAATCTCAGATAAAGCAGATGTTGGCAGTATTACATAACTCAAAACAATGAAAGTTTGCATAGGAATGAGAATGCCTGGTGTTGAACTGGATGGTGACATTGAGTCGAAGTTCTTGGAGAAAGATTGAATGGCTGTCCTTCCAAATGGCTTGTAAGAGAACCAAAAATAAGATTATTTGTTTATTGTCATAATTTCCTTTGTCAGTATGGGCACATGCCCAGAACAGTTAGAGATAATAACTAATTAAAGGGTCAGGCTTCAGAAGACTTGGCCAAAAAATAGCTTCTTCTGCTGACTCTATTTTTTGGTGTTTTGTGTCTGGACCAATAACATTGCAAGTCACTCCACATAAGAGTGAAAATCCTAAGAATTCTTCCAACCTCTGAGAGGCATTGATTTGGGGGTTTTAAATATTGCCTTATCATGAAAATAACGGATCTCAGTAATTTATAATTTGAAAATGGCACTAATCAGGGGTATCGCTACTCCAGCAGTATAATTCTCATGCAAATAGTGAGCAATTCTAGGAAAGTATTTTCCACTGCTGCAGAAGATGGAGCAAGTGGGTTGGATTTGGGGCTGGATGAAATGTATCAATTTAGTGCTAGTATATGTAGTATGTGTTCAGTTTGGACCAGCATTATTGTTTCTGGTTCCTACAAGACAAATCCTCTTGTTTTAAAGCAAAAAGAAAAAAATCCCAAAAGTTAAGGTTGCAGGTTTCTGGAATTGTGTCTTGTCCAAAATTAAAGGTTAGGATAGATGAAAATAGCAAATCCCCTTGTTGAAGTGTCAACATGTCCTTAAACACAATCTTCCACGTGTTGAATTAACTCTAATTATTAATCTGTTTCTTGGTGCATCTGTCTTCGAACTGAACTCCAAGGACTGAAGATCAACTTTGATGTAAACCTAATGCAGAAATGTTTTTATTTTTTAAACTTTGAATTTACCCAAGCTGTTCAAACAAGAAAAGGTATTTGCTGCTTTGTTTCATACTTCATATTTACTTGGCTTTTTCATTTTTGTTGCCAGTTTGCTTGCATAGTTAGTAAAAGGAAAACTGAGGGGATCACAAGTGAGTCACTGTTTCACTATGAAGAAGACTGAATGCAGTTGACTTTGAAACTGGTGCCTTGATGCCATGTTTGTGTGGTTTTGTTCATTTAGTTTTTTCATTTATTTTATTTGTGTGAAGCAAATACAATTTGTGTGAAACAGTTTAGCAGGGAATTGAGAGGATTCCTTACACAGGAAGGCTGGTTTAGTGTGAGTAGAAAATGAATCAAGCTTGTTTCTTGCAGCAATACCAAAGGATGTTAAGTTAGCACTAAGAAGGGGAAGAGGAATGTTTTTTTGTCCCAGTGGCATCGTGCAGGGTTCCACTGCTCAGTGTTCTGAGTCTAATTAATCAGTAAGGGTGTCTAATTAAAAAGATGACTGTTCACCAGCTGCCGCGGCAGGCTGCTTAATGGACTGAAACATTAGGGTATTTTTGTAGGAAATATTTGTGTTCAGAACGCTGCATCTGTTTGTCCTGATTGAAAATGGGGGAGTTTAGGCCTCCCTAGCAAGGAATAGATTTTTTTTTTTTTTTTGCATCTTTATTTTGTCTCTTTACTAATTAGGCATTGTCTCCCTCGAGTGTTAAAGGAAATAGATTTCAGGGATGGCACACTAAGCAATTATAAAAGATCCTCTTACATCAGGATCAATGATTATTATAATAAAAACGTGATTTTTGTTTCCGGTTGACTAAAAAGACAAAGAGCTAATACCTGTTGTTTTGCTTTTTGAATGAGATACTTGGGTATTAGGCAAAATAATTCTGGAGGAACTGGTCACTTTTTCTGAGTTTCCTGTTTCTTTTAAATTCAGTATGTATAGGCAGTTCCTTAGGTTTTACTATTCCCCACCTTTTCTTAAAGGGTATGGATAGGATGACTGTTACTTAACTCCTCTCTTAAACTGAGATCGATCATTCATTTGGTGGCAAGTATGTTCTTGATATTTTTGTAATGTGATGTGGTTTGTAGAGAGAAATCAGCTCATGCTGGTTGGAGTGATGGGAAGCCTCATTTTTGGTGTAAGCTGATGTGTTGGTGCTGACAGTTACAGTCACCTACTTTGAATTATTTTAGTGATGCTGCAGTACTGTGGGACAATAAAGTATGTATGAATTGAAAATACTTCCCAGAAATCAGTGAAAAATTATTGTCTCTGAAGAGTAGAAGTTGATACAATTTTAATTCTTTAAACAGCTTCATTTAAATTCAGACTTCAGATAAAAGGTTTAGTTTATGATAAATGTACCAGGGTACCTAGTTCCATAGCAAATGTTAATATTACTCGTACAAACTCGGGAATAAAATGTCCCTAAGGTGAATTTAATTTGCCAAGTTTTGATTCATTTAGCACTCATCTGGAGAAAGTCTTTCAATTTTGTGTGCACAAAAGGGGAAATCTTACGCTCACTCTTCATCTTCAAAGGAATTTGTCAGTTTAATGACAGGTCCCTTCAGGAAATAAAGGAGGAGCATCAATTAGTAATTTTTATTTTTGCGTTACCTAAATTTTAATGTTTATGTATGATACTTGAGGTGGAAAATATCGCCAGTAGTGTTTTATTTTCAGGGCCTGCATAAAATTATAAAATGTTCTGCTGCATTAAGAATTTTTCTGCAGTTTCTTTTGCATACATAACCACATATGAGAACACTAAAACGACGCTCACAATACAATTCTTGGCTCTTGAGGTGATATATGACCTCTCTGCCCTAAAAGTCACATAAACTGACGCATTTATTCTGAAGGGTGGAGTATAAATGAGATTTGCACGTGCCCTCTTGGAGTCTGTGTTTTGTTTTGTCTGTGTGAATTTACGATCCATCGTCTGCAAACCAGGGGAGCAGAGTTGCCCATCATTTCAAACGGTGATAAAACCAAGGGTGGATCAGTATTATGGCCTGAATAGGTTTAAATGATGGTTACTGGAAGAATTGATATTGCAACAGATAGTGTCATAAGCTCCGGATGTATGAATATTGATGCAGATAACAAGTGGTTTTTAAGTAGGATGGAGCTGGGATGTGTCACTGCCTCGCTGTTCCCTTAGAGTGTGGTAAGAGCTGCTAGTTCTTGGCACCTCAGAGCTCGTTTGAAAAATCCCTGATATTCCTTCCTAGATAAAACATGACTAGGTATCCCAGTTGAATTTGAATGTTGGTTTGTTAGTAGGTGTTCGCTTTTCCTGTAGCAGTAACGATGCTGATGCTGAAAGAGCAGCTGTAGTAAAGAGACGTTTTAAGCGATGGCATTCTACACCCCTGAGTAAAACTGGATGGTTTTAGAAGTTCTCTGCAGGGTGTGTTGTCTTCATGGAATTCTGTGTGTGTGATCTTCCCTGTAAGCGCAGGGCACTGCTTGCCTGAGGCAAATGGTTGTGTCTGTGTCCACCACAAGAGCTGTGCTTGCTGAGGGATAATTGTGTTTGAAGCAATCAGCTTGCTCTTGGTGTTCCTCTTTCCTCTCCAATTCCCTTCTTCCCAACCGGCCTCTGCTTTCAAATAAAGGTTGCATAACTAGCATTCAGAAGGCTGCAGCACTCCAGAGCTGGAGCTTTAGAAATCTTAAGTACCTTTATTGAGGAGATCACATCACCTTTTCCTGACTATTAGTTGCTGGTTTCGGTATGTTAATGTTTCATGCTATAAAAATGAAAGAGTGCTCTAAATGCTTAGAGATGAACACTAAGAATCCAAACATTTGGTGTTTAAAGTCTCCTAAAATGCCTTTGTCAACACAAATACTGGTGGTCCACGCTTTATTAAAGCATGTTTTACCATAGCTGTGGACAGCAGTTCAGAACAATTGAGATAGGAAAAAACCCAGCAAGGCTTGAGCTGTATGTGTAGAATATTAAAGCGTACAGAAGTGATGAATACCTCACTTAAATCCAAACTGGACTTTGATATAGGAGTGAATTCTGAACCTTTTGCTACCTTATGTCATGTGTGACTCCTTCATGGTAAAACCCCAAATGACAGGGTTATTTGTGTGTTCTACAGGATGTTCTTCTGAGGACCTGAGCTAGCATTAAGGTAGATTTTATGGTAATCACTTCAAAAGGCGTGAGAAACCTATAGATCTTTACAGTCTATATCCATTAAGGAATTTTTTCCCTTTGCAGTGATGAGTATGGTTGCACAAATTAAGAGTCATGTCCCCTATCAGCAAGGAAATTTGCAGCTGCTGAGGTAGACTAACCAGGAGGAGATTGATTGCAGCCTGCTACTGCATATACTCTTTCTAACAATCTTTTATGTAGGTTTTTATGGACACACACAAATATTTTGGCAGCTAGGATTTTTTTTTCCTGTTGAGAGTTTTCATCAGTTGTTTTTTAAACTGACAACCGAATACTGATGATGTGGAGCTTCACGTATTTTAATCATATCCTGCATATGACAAAGCTGTCTTCATATGGCTGGTTTGTCTTCAAAGCAATCCAGTTTCAAAATACAGCCCTTTTTTTTTGACTCGGTAATACAAGACAGAGCCTGGATTAAAACTGAATCCTTGTTAATGGGGATTGCAGTTTCAGACAGCGTGCTTGCCAAAAGAGGTTTCTTCTGCTGCATGTTCCATCTCTTTTTTATACCCTTGCCTTGCATTTGCAGGGCTGGCCACAGTAATTGTGGAGTTTTATTTAGAAAATTTCTTTCCCCCTCTTTCTCTCAGAGAGGTGTTCAGGTGTCGTGTGAGGATGAGATGGGAGCAAGTGCTGGGGCTGGGCAGGATGGACAGGTGAGGCAGCCTTTGGTACGTTGATGTAACATTGCAGTCTAATTATACTTTTGGTACCTGTATGGCAGAGGAATTGGAGGTACCTTTTGGAACCGTGCCCCCTTTCTTTCACGAGTTTGTAAATGTAATTCCAGAAAGCTCTTTTGGTCTTTGTTGTCACTTGTCTAGGATTTCCTTTGCCTTTCTGTGAAGACTCTCCAATTCTTCTTGAATGGGAATTTGAAAATATATAAACACACATTAGGGATAAAATATACCCACAAATGCTAGAATGAGTATTCTTTGGTGATGGATGTATATGTGTGTGTTCAATGCAGAATGGCTACCCCTGATCTAACAAGAATCCTGGTGCTGAATGCCAGCAGTGGATTTGCACAGCTGGCAGCCAAGGAGAAATATTTGGATGTCTGCTCATTTTCTTTGAACTCAAAACCGTGTATTTCAGGCAGCCATGCACTTGATTAAGTTTAGCCTATTACACAGTGAGGAAGCTAATTTCATGGAAAGCTCAGAGCAGCAGTAGCTGGTCGTCTTTTCAGGACTGTCTGCAGTGTCTGGTTGAGTCAGCAACAAGGCTTGAAAGCACGCAGCCGGGCTCCTTTAGCCCAGGCAGATACAGAGTACTTCTGAAACTTTCATTTAAAGTCTTGATATTTCCATGTCTAAGATTTACCCCGACTCATGAAAATGGGTGTACAGTGAGTGTTGTACGTGGAGTTTCCTTTGCAGAAGTTGTTGATTGGTCACAGATCCGTTAGGTAAGATATTTACCCACGTGATTTGCATTTCTAGAAACGCTAGCTTCACATGATGCTTCAGAGGGAATGAGTTAACTGTGTATCCAGCCTCAAGGGTTAATGCTGGGGCTGGGGAAGCAAAACTGCAGAAATACACTTGAATTTTCAGTGTTAGCCTTGCTGCACAGCCCTGTGTATTATTTGAATTTCCAGTGTACATCTGACTGCTGTGCTGCAGTAAGGAATTAATCTGATTCTTTTGCGTTTAGTGCAAGTGAAGAGCCCGACTTTGAGCTGTGATTTTGGCCATGCTAGCTCTGCTCACTGAACGCTCTTGAGGATTGCAGTGAGAGGCTTTTCACGTGGGTCAGAAAAGTTATGAGTACTGCTGGTAGCAACCTTAATTTTCAGTGCAGTGAAGCCAAAACACAAGGCACATGCTGTGTTAAAATACCAGCTTACAGTGGGATCCCAGCACATGCTACGCACATGGTTTAAGTGCAAATATTTCCAGTACAAGTTGCTGTTTCTAGTCATAATTTCCTGAAGTATCTGTTAAATGCTTTGCTTATTATTAATTAAGGCTTGTCTCAGTATGGTTTTGGAATATTGCACGGTGCACACAGTTCTGTTAATTTTTAATAGAAGTAGCAGTTTTGACAATCTGAGAAATAATGGATAGGAGAAGAGTTCTCTGAGATTGTCGTGGAAGTGCTTGTATAATTAGGAGCCCTGTAATGATCATCAAGGACATATCAGAAATTTAAATATATTATCATCTTGCAGTCATAGGCATGTTTATAATTCCATACATGGAAAGGAACAGCACTCTGCTGCTTCAGGTAAATTTTGGTACTTCCTAACTTTTCAGTACTTAATTTAAAATCATTAAGTAACCTTTATCATGGAATCCTAGGATGGTTTGGGTGGAAAGGGACTTTAAATCTCACCTTCGTTCCTCCCTCTGCCATGGGCAGAGACGGCTTCCACCAGCCCAGGTTGCTCCAAGCCCCGTCCATCCTGGCCTTGAACACTTCCAGGGATCCAGGGGCAGCCAGAGCTCCACTGGGCAGCCTGATACAGTTTATGGATCTAGGTAAGGTTGCCAGGACATCAGATAAGTGGTACAAGGCATTTGTTTCTTCCTGCTGACTGTGAGAACTTGCAGTGCGTCGTTTTCTACTCACCTCGAGATGCTCCCTTGTACTCCTCAGAGTTCTCTGGATTTGTACTAACTGTGATCTCTAAAGCAGAAGCCCCCCCAAAAAACCCAACCTCTACTTGTCTCTGAAGCTCCTTCTGTAAATTGACTCATAGATGTTACATTTTAAGCCAGCAGAATGTTTGATTATTCTACTTTTGACTGCCTTTAAAATTCTAGTTGCCATAACAACTTTATTTCTTTATTTTTAGCACATCAGTTGCCATAACAATAAAATATAGCTTTTTGAACGTAACCATTTTTCCCTTACTTTTTTTTGCTTTGTTTTATAAAGAACCTTATTTGGGGGGTGAAAGGAAATGTGGCAAAGCTCATCCCCTGTGAGTGCTTGGGTTAGAATGCTAGCTGAAAAATAAGGCTTTTTTTAATCTAGCCTTATTCCATTTCTGTGGCATTTCTCTTGACTACTGAGTATTTTCGTAACTTAGACAGAAAAACAAATGCAAATAATTTGTGCAAAACCTTTCCTTTGTAAAAAATTGCTGTTTCTCATTTTTATTTCTTTTAGGTAGTGTATTAGAAAACCTTAACCGTTAAGAGGGTGATTTCTAATATCTTTATTTCAATATATGGAGTGGCTATAAAGTCACTGAGGTAGAGGCAGTGTTTCATTCAGCCTGTTGATATTCCGTGTTGGGGGCAGCTTTATGTGATATATTTTTAAAATATATGAACTAAGAGATTGACTTTCAGCTTCAAGCCATACTCTTGAGCAGAGGGGAGAGGTTTATGTGGGAATTTAATACTGGTGAAAGAAGTTGGCCTTGAATTCAGTCTATAGACTTGACTTCTCCAGTCCCTGATAGCGTCCTTTCTGAAAGGATTGTCTTTATATTTAACCTATTCTTAGTGCTGATAAAGCATATATTTAATTTCTTTTTTTTTTTCCCCTAAGAGATGGCAAATAATACCAGGTTTGGTATTTCTTCTAGAATAAATGATTTCTCAGCTCACATAACATTTTACATGTGCCAATTTCTGGCTATAAATATAAACGTCCTCATTATCTAATACGACAAAATTTGCTAGTTATTGGAAGTTGAATGTATTTAGGTGTCATTAATCTTGAAAAATAGTTATCAGATGTATGATGATTTTATACATTATAATTAGCTGTTTTTTAGCTGGGGGCTGTGGGGGGGAAAGTCAGTAATTCTTGCTTTCAGTGGCATTTTCCTAACACCTCTCATTTCCAGATTCCACTTCTGTGAGTTACCCAGGAATGTACTTCCACTGTTACTTGCAAAATTTTCCCTGTAGATTGTTCTCAGTAGGAAGCTATTCCTTGTCCTTTCTCCTACATGGATATTGATGCAAGTGTGTACAGATCCATGCTGGAGGAGAACAGAAGTGATACCTCTTCAGCACTTCCAGCTGGGAGGAAGATTTGGTCTAAATGAAGCTGAGCTTAAAATCCATAAAAAGAAAATGTGCCACCCTTCAGGTTATAAATAGTTAGCATGCCATATCATTTTCCTCTTTTCTATTTCTTCACAATGTGGTAGAATAGTAATCCCGAGTAACACTTAGTTTAAAAATAGTCTTAAAAATCCACTATTTGCTTTGATTATTTTTAGCTTTTTCGTTCTCAAGAAGTAGTGGAATTGGATTTGCTGGGGTTTGGGGTTGGTACCACCTGGTCCCCAGTAGACTCTGCTCTAAGACAAATAGTGGCTCTTTGGTTCGGAACTGATTCTGCCCGTACCAGCAGCTGGAGCTGTGACTTCATCTCCTAAATGATCCTGGTTGTTCTGAGCTTTTCTGAGCCACCTCTTGTGTCCTTTAGGAAGAACTATTTTTAAAAGATCTATTAAAGGAAAAGTTTAGGGTGGAATGTGCCAACTGTACAATCAACTGAAACATCAATTGTTGGTGTGACCGGGCGCGTGTTTGCAGCCAGCCTGCCTGGCTTAGACGGGATGTTCCAGGAGAATGTTCTGTGACTGTTTAACCCAGGCCACATCCACGGGGAGGGGATTTGAATCTGTTCTTGATGCGTGCCCATGTGTTTGTCTCGTAAGAGCTGGCAGTTCACAATACTAAGAAGAGAGAATTAGGCTGAAGTGGAACTGTTCTGTGGTACATCCAAACTTCAGATTTTGAAAGACAGACAGGTATATGTGGGTTCGATCCTCGTGCTCTTAGTAGTTGCTTTTGCATGGGCCTTACAAGTTGGCTGCCTAATTAAGGCTGCAATAAATTATTCATCAGTTGAACTCATTAAATCAAAATTGCTTGCCTTTTGAAAGGTCATGCTGTAGTTTAAGAGAACTGTTTGGCTTGCAGTGTGTGAAAAATCGAAGCGGGCGATCACAATGTTTGGGATTTCTTTTTTATGAGCTTCACATTTTTTTATTCTATCTCTGCTGAAGTGGAATTACTGCTAATACTGACTGAGCTTATGCTCCTGCCAGGTGAGCTGGAATCCTTTTCAGCATACACTTTCTTGGTGCCCACTTGAAATATGCTTTTAGAATACCAGTATCTATGGAATGGAATTCCTGGCTTGACACAGACAAAAGTATTAGTAAAAGCACAACTATTGCCAAAATATGCCTCCAGAAAGTTTGAGTGAATGCAGTACTAAAATCTCTTACGTGTTATTTTGAAATATGAAAAATGATTCCCACAGGAAAGGAAAGGGCAGTGCTACCTGCACTGTGCAGACTGTTCTCTATATTTCAGCATTTCTTCATTTACAGTTCTCTTAATTGCTATCTTTTGTCCCGTGATTTAATATTTTAATCATCTCTTGAAAGGTGGGAGCAGTGGGAGATAGTAAGTTGGTGTTGGTTTGCCAGTATCCTTTTCTTTTTTCTTTTTTAAACCGCTGCTAGTGTAGGAGCAGGTGGTTTAGAGTTAGTGGCACCTGCATGAAAATTGTCTGAGGGCACAGGTTTAATTTTTTGCTTTTCATACCATCCTAAGAAGTTTTCTTGTGCTTCTTATCATATATGGTCAGTCAGTAAATAGCATCCTTCTGTAGCTTATGTGCTGTTTAAAGCAAATGCTCTTTGGTTCCTGAAAAATGTTAATTATCACCATTCAGTTGGCTGTGCAGCATTTCCCTGAAGTAAATTCACTTCTTGATTGGTAGCTTATTGCACAGAGTTTGATTTCTGTTGATTCAGGACACAGGAGTTTGGTGGTATTTGTCACTCCGGACTGAGCTTCTAAAGTGGATTCCGTTTGTCGTAGGACCATCAAGATCATCTTGAGGGAAGCTCCTCCTTAAGGAGAATATTCTTTTATGTGAAATTCAGATAAGTATTTGCTTTGTATGCATCCCTGCCCATGGTGGGGAGAATTGGAGCAAAATGATCTTTAAGATCCCTTCCAACCCAAACCATTCTGTGGTGCTATGAAATACGATCCATGAGATCACAGGCAGTAATGTTTAAAGGAAGATTGTAGCAATTTACTCCGATAACTTGCTTAATATTTATTCAATACATGATTAATATTAGGAGCAATTTGAAAGTTTTGAACTTTAGAAGCATTTGATGTAATTGTTGCTTAACAGCATGAAAAGGCTGCACAATAAACTTGCAAATGTGAATGCCCATCTCTCTCCACTGATAGGCATGAAAAAAAAATATTTGCCCATTTCTTCTTGTTCTGCATCACAGCATCCTAATTACCTGACATTGATGTGATACTGGCTAATATTTTCATCATTATAAACAACAAAGGACTGAGCTGAGTCCAGCAGAGGATCAGGCTGAACCTGAGCCTGCTGGAGGAGTAGCAGTAAAAGGCAAAGAGATCTTTAGCTCCCTTCACATCTCTTGACCTTTTAGAAGGCTGCTGTCCCCTTCCAGTCTTTCCTGAACTGCCCGCACCCTTGACTCCAAATTACACCAGCCCCTTCCTTCTCCCCCACCTTACCGAACCTACTCTGCTGCTGCCACCAAATCCAGGTTTGCCCTAATGCAGAAAAGGCCTGTGCTGGCTTTTCTCCTGTGCCCGTGAGGTGAGAGCTCCACAAGAGCATCTGCAATTCAGAAATGCAGCTGTGTGCCTGGTGTCTCTTGATCTTTGTTGCAGCACAGGGTATGTGGGCCATAGCACTGTGAAATGATTTATGGCATTCTTTAGGATCGTAGGGTGGGAGGGAGAAGGGAAGGAACTGATCTCTGATAGCAAAAGTGATAAATGAGGCTAGCAGGTGGAGAAATGGTTTAAAAGTTTCTACAATATACTGTTTCCTTCAGAGCTGACACTTCTGGGTTTTCACCTCTGGACCAAGTGTGTTTAGTCTTGATGAGGGTGAAGACAAACCACAACAAGAAAACTTCTGAGCTGCTGGTGGGAGTCACAGGGAGAGTGGTCGGACATGGGAACGGGGGCTGTGAAAACTCCGTCCTTGGAGATGTTCACAGCTCAGCTGAATGTAGGACCCAGCACAACATGGCTTAAATGTGGTGCTGGATCTGATTTAGAACTTTGGCCCTGTTAGGAGCAGGGCATGGGGTTAAATGGTATCCACAGGGTGTTAAGGGGTTTGAGAAGCCTAAGCTTGTTTTGAGGAAGAATAAAGGGTTTATTTGTAAGTGTGTACTCCGTACATCTCATCACACGCCTGTGCTCGGGTCAGGGTCCCTGTGTGTTCATGTGAGCGCGAGCTCTCCGTGGCAGGCTTTAAATAGACAGCTGTAGTGGGTGGATTTGGGGAAGAGGCTTTATATTGCAAATACCAAACAGAACAGAATTCTGCCTTAAATACAGCACTGATATGACTTCATAGAGCAACTTCAAACACTAATATGATGTAGACAACCCCATCTATGTACACACACACACAGTTTTTAAGGCAACAAATGGTCTTCCTTCCTCCTCTGCTACTTTAAGCTGCACTAAAACTGCAAGCTTTATAGAATAGAATTATTCTGGAGGCATTAAAAGCAAAACCAGGGTGTCCATAAGATACGTGGACAAGTAAATGCCAGAGGTAGTTAAGATTGAAAATAAAGCAAACTGAAAGAAAAACCTTTGTTCTTTAGGCTTAGGAGAAAGTATATAAAAGAAAAAAAAATACTGTAAAACAAACAAAAAAAAAAGAGTTGGGCAGAAAAAATAGAAGCTGATGAGCTGGTACGTGTATCAACACTGTCATTCAGGTCTGCATCTAAATAAATAACTACTGTGTTCCTCATCCCACGCTCTCAGCTGCACCTCCTTGCTCTCATCAGTGCCTTTAAAAAAGATTTTACGGAAATTATTGTTGTCCATTTAATCCAGTTGACCATCCAATAATTTCACCAGGAAAGACTTCAAACTAGAAATGAGCGGTGTGATTGAGGTGCTGCTTCGTGCACTGCAGGGATTGCTTCCATCAGTCCTGCTGCCTTACAGAAAAGGATTTAGGAAACAAATATTGCTATTCCTTTCCAAACAGAATGACTAATAGATTGTTTTCTTGCTTGGAGCTTCTAAACCTCCTTCCATATGGACTTTTTCTGTCTGAGAAGCTTTATCTGGTTTCCTTGCAGGGTCACACATCACCGCTGCTTTCACAGCCTTGCTTTGCGTACACAAAGCTCATGCTCCTACCACATCCCCTCTGTTTTCAGCAGGATCAGATGGTGCGAGTCTTCTGTTTTGCACGGCGACTTGTGTTGTTTCTAGCTGATGTAATTTATAAAGAAGGTGTGGAATTGCTCCTTCTATTCCGCTTGAAGAGTGCTCAGTCCTCCAGCTGGATGCAACCAGCTATGGGAACTTGTGCGCCATGTAGGATGCTGCCTTGGTGACAGTAAGGCAATTCTTCCAATAGAACTTTTCTCTTTCTCACTTCCTTTTCTTAAAACACAAATTTTAAAAAAATTCATGTTTTGTTTAAAACTGTGCCAGAGGCCCAAATGTGTCTCTAATCTCCAAATAAAAAAACTGTTCACACAGAGCTTTTAACGTGCCACCTAGGATACGACATTCTGCTATTGCTGCGTTTTGTAAAATTCCCTCTGTAATTGCGTAGTTTCATCAGGACTGGCTGATTTCTGCTTAATATTCACTTGCCTCTCAATATACGTAAAACAGCACAAGTTAGTGCCGTCAGCCTGGTGCAGTTTATAGCGAGTGGCTGAGGTGATAAAGCCGCTGGCAGCTTGCAGCATGACTGGATTTTTGGTGGTGTAGGAAGCCTGCTCGTATTCCCAGAGAAGTCAAACTTCCCTACTTTTGAACCGCTTTGTCCCTTCAGCTGTAATTTCTTCAGAGGACGTGTTTTACCTGCATCTAGAACCAGCCAGCAGAGGTTGCCATTGATTTTCCTGTTACCTGCTCAGCAGAGCCGGGATTTCTTGCGGCAGACCTGAAACATATGGCTGCCGTGAGTGCTTGTTCTCAGAGCTGAGCACTCTGGGCACACACAGCAGGCGCCAGCTGGGGCTGACCTGAGATCAAGGTGACTCGGTGGTTACTGTGACATTTGGAAGCTGTAGTAGTTACCAGTCCTTAAATCTGTATGGAGCAGGATGTACCAAGCACGTAGTTCCTGTGGTCCGCTTTGTCAGGCTGTACCTTTGCTTATCTCATGCCCCTGTGTGCCTTTGGGGCTCCCTAATGTCCATTTTAAGGTGTTTTGGCCCTTTATATCCCTGGTGCCAACCACGATCTGTCCCAAGGAGAAGTGGGAGAAGTACTGGGCACTGCCATGCCTGTGCACACTGTTTATTCTCCTCCTCCTCCCCCACAGGAGGAGTGGGAAGAGGAGGAATAAAAATTGCTGCCTATTGTTCTGCCCCTGGTATGGATAACTGGGGCTTAAAGCCATGCTCAGGGACTAAATTTAGTCATTAAGTCTGTTGTTGCAGCCATTTACCATTCTGAGGCATCAGAGAGAGTTTAATTTTTTTCTTAAATCCTCTGATAGAAGACTTTGGAATGATCACATGCCCTTACTGCAAACCACTTTTACTCTGCTGCAGTTTGTGCTGCTTCACATTGCTACAGACTTGTCATTCAGGCTTGGACATTCGCTCCAGGCAGTACTCGAAATACGCGTTGTTAACTCAGGAGCAGCTTATTAAAAATTTGCCTTTGGTTTGCCTTGGAACTAGAAGGATTTAAATCACTGTAGTTTCTAATGACTTGGTTGGTTAAAGCCTCTGATACCATCCAAGACACGTCTTCTGCTGATCAATAGCCCAAAATGCTGTTCTGTGGTTGGTATTTTGGTATCTAAATTCGCTGCTTCAGTGTCTAAGGATGCATGGAGTGTCTGTGTAAGATAACTTTGATTGTTGTACTTCTGTGACTGGGTTTATTTTTAGGAAGCACGAAGTAAACAAAAGTTCTGAGTACTTAATCAGGGAATAGCTGCATCTGTTTGCAGGAGTGCAGAGCTGAGCTAATTGGTTCAGTTTGGAAAATAATGTGTTACAAGCATTTGTATTTAAACTGATGTTGAAGTAATTAGGGTACTACTAATACTGGTACAGTGTCAAAACCGGGTGCAGATGAGTTTGTAACATACGTGTTAAGTTTGGAAGTAATCAATTGGGGGGCGTAATTAAAAAGGGGGCTGCAATTTTGTCCTTGAAGGAAGACTAGAAAATTTGTGTGGAACTATGGCAGGTATTTTAACCAAGCTAAACCTCAGCAGGTGATGCTTAAAAGGTGCGTCCACAGTTAGTAACGTGGGATTGTTCGAGTAAACAGTGTTCGCGGGGTGACGAGGGTAGTTTATTAGATTATGCCTGGGGTCGTGCAGGCACATCTCTCTGGGAGGGCTGCGTTGGCTTCCTCCTCCGGCTCCCGGAGCGCCGCGGTTCGTGGCTCGGCCGGGTGCGGTGCCCGCGCTGCGCTGCTGCCGCTGCCGGTGCCGCTGCCCGTGCCGGTGCCCGTGCCGCTGCCGGTGCCCGTGCCGCTGCCGGAGCCGGTGCCGGTGCCTGTGC
>VZTI01002260.1:114479-128255 GCA_013397865.1 Struthidea cinerea | reverse complement strand
CACAAGCAAAGTAAAACAAGGAACTCATTCCCCACCTCCCATGGGCAGGCAGGTGTTCAGCCATGCCCAGGAAAGCAGGGCTCCAGCACAGTAACAGTGACTTGGGAAGACAAACGCCATCACTCCGGACATCCCCCCTTCCTTTTTCTTTCCCCGGCTCTGTATGCTAAGCTTGACACCAGTATGGTCTGGGATATCCCTGGGGCCAGTTGGGGTGTTGTCTCCCAGCTTCTTGTGCACCCCCAGCCTCCTCACAGTGGAGCAGTGTCAGAAGCAGAAAAAGCCTTGACTCAGCCCTGTTCACCAATAACAAAAAAATCTCTATTATCAGAGTTGTTTTCAGCACAGCAAACAAACCACAGCCCTGTACAAGTTACTAGGAAGAAAATGAACTCTCCCAGCTAAAATCAGTAGTCTTTCTTCAGATCTTTAGGACCCAGAAACTTCGGGTATGTCTAAGGACTGGTACTATAAGCTTTATTTTATTTCCTTTTCTCCAGGTTCAGACAAGCTCTATGTTAAGTAGCTCAGGCTCTTTCCTTGTGAACCCAGCAGCAGTTGGTGCATTCGTGCCCTGTCGCTGAGGAAGAAAGAGGATTGGTGAAGGAAGCTCAGCTCATGGCGTAGGATGGGGCATGCCTGGTAGTGGCTATTGTCCTCTCTGAGCCCTTGTTCACTGCATTTCCTCCCCAAGCCTCACTGCTGCCATTCTCCTCCTCAGCTGGCATTCTTGAGCAGCTTTTCCTAAGACTTCTGTTTCACTTTGGATGCGTGTATATAGATTGTATTCTACTTCCTGGCCTCAATCTGACGAGCCACACTTGTCATGGTGAGAGCAGCTTGTCCAAAAAGGAGTATTTGGTGGTAGCTCAAGTGTTGGACAAGGTGCATGAGAAGGCTCAGGATTCAAAGCTATGTGTTAAGCAGGCTAGGAAAGTTTGTAGCTTCCTGGATACCACGAAGGCCAAATGTTTCTGGTTACATCTTAAGTGTTGCTGCAGGTTTCTGGAGAGCTGTGTTCTCTTCCCAGATCCCAGGGCTCATCTCCATTTACTGCTGACTAGACAGACATGTCTCAAACCTGTGGGGTCAGCTTTTGTGCTGGGAAGTTGATCTCATAGTACAGTGGGAAATGCCCTTTTTTTTTTTAACTTTCTTAGACTGGGGTTTTGTCTCATACCTCATTCAGTCCAGCATGACTAGAAACAACTCTGCTTTTCAGCACAGATGCTTCTGCTTTTCTTTGCTAATGAGTCTAGCTCACCAGGAACCACTTGACCAAATGCTGCAGTCCTCTTGTTTGCTATACTGGTATTTTCTATTCTTGTGCTTTGCTCCTGAGTGCTCTGGGGTTGTTCAGGGAAAGTCCAGCTTTTGTCATTGTGACGTTGAGGTCTGTATTTATCCCTCGCCTGTGGCTTGTCTCCAGAGTCGTCAGTGGCCATCTGCCTTAGCCCTCGGCACGGCAGGGCCTGGGGGATGGAGTCAGAGGAGAGGCAGTGCTGGAAACACGGATGTGCAAGCTGCTTAGGGCAGTCAGCATTTTTGCTGCATGATACATCACAATTTAGTGCATTTGTTCTCCTTTTCATTTAGGAAAGTAACTTCACTAGTGAGTCGTGAAGTGTTGCCAGTGTTCCCGTACAAGATGGCTTATAGAGAGTAGGGACACCAGCATCGTGGTGTGCTCAGCAGTTAATTCTCACACCCATGGCCATGCATCTCTCTGCCCTCACCTCTCAAAGTCTAATTTTTCTGTCCCTTTTAAGTTACACCCTCAGAGGAGACATCCCTGTTCTTGTTCCTGTTCTCTGGCACTGTGAACTGACAGGAGCATCTCCTTGGTCTGGTAAGACACCTGTAGTCTTCAGCCAGGGTTTAGTGATGTCTAAGAGGTCTCTGGCTGGGTCTTGAAGAGCACAGCACTGTTTCTGTGGAGTGATATATTCCCTGCCGGAGGGTGATGTTGGTTTTGGGGATGGGATTTATCCCGCTTAATGGGTTAGGAAGAGCAGTTATCTTGAATGTCTTACTGAATTTTGTTTGGAAATGTGTGTTACTACAAGAAAACACATCTTATTGCCAAAAAGTGTTTGAACAGTGAGGTATGCACATCAGACTTGGAGCAGATACACTGACAGGGATGTCTAGACTTAAATATTGTAGAGCAAATTCTGTTCCAGTGCACGAGTCTGTTACTGGGGAGGATAATGAAATATGGGGTGTGGTATGTCTGTGTAGTCACGGATAACTCTGCTCCTGAACCTCACCCCCCACCTTTCCCGAGTCCAGCTCAGTGGACACTTTGTCTTGCGAAGGAGAGATCAGTCTGTTGGAAGGGGGTGCTAAACTGGCCCGGGTGTTTAACTGCTGTTTGAGCTGTAGTGGTGGTAGTGCAGGATACCAAAGGATCTACCAGACTAAATGAACTGGTCTCCCTCAAGCTGTTTCTTGGATTGTGCGCTGCATTTTGCAGTTTAATTGGAAGGACTTTGAATTTTATAAGCCAGCTAAAATAGTTGAACTCATGCTGTTGTTTAACAGACGAAGGATGAGTAATATTTAGGACTTCAAATAGTTTTCTGCTTTGTATTTGTTTGAAACTGCTGGGATTCTTCTGTTGTTATTTGTGGATAGTGTCCATGTTTAGTAATAACCCTTTACTTTGAGTTAGTTTGATGAAAAACACTAAGCTGTGTCTGAGCTATAAAGTGTCTCATTCTCAAGCCCTGTGGAAATCTTCGTCTTCAAAATGTTGCCTCTGAAATGCTGCTTGCCAGAAAATACTTTTTTCTCACATTCACTTGTACATGGGAAAATACTTCCTGTATCACTGTTTCTCTAGAGTGTGTGGATGCACGTGTGGAGCAGTTGTCTGGCTCTGGACTCTGTCCCCACCTGATGCCCAGCTCCTGATCTGGTGTCACAGCCTCAGAATGTTTTGTTTTTATGGCTGTCATTTCCTCCCAGGGAGCCTGCACATCCAAAACTTGTCATGTTGGGTTTTCTTGGGGGTGCTGGGGTACTTGGCAGTGAGCCTAGGACACTTGGTGGCCACAGCCACTTCCCAGCAGCCCTTGGATGACTGCTGTCCTGAGCATCGTGTGCATGTCTCCTGAGTGTGACAACTGTCACACAGATAAATCTTGTATTTCTCTTGTCCTATGAAGTTTAAACTACAGGAAGGTGTGAAGTTAAGCTTGTCCTCTGTATTCTTTGGAGCAGCTGAAAGCTCTGCTTTAGTCATTGGCAAAATAAAAGAAGTTGTATCCAAGACAGAGCTGCATCAGGAAGGGAAGACTTAAGTCCGTGAAATATTTGTCTGGAATCTGGGAAGTGCTGACCTCTTGCAGATGCTGGTACCTTGCTTGTTCTTGGATATTGACTATGTTAAAACCGACTAAAACGTCTATGACTGCTGCTGAAATTTCTTCTTGTTGATAAAACAAATAAGAGGGAGGAGAGAAATCCCCAGCATGTTTTTGTTTTGTGATACAGCTTAGGCTCTGAATGAGTTTGGGAGACAGACTTTGAGGGATGCCTTGAACAGACTTTGATAGGAGTTGCTACAGGGAGGGACCATCTGTGTTGTGGGGTTTTTCCCCTCGTATTCCCTGCCCCCTGCCTCAAAAGCCAGCTGTATATTCACGTTATTTCCCTTGCACGGAATGTGGTGGTGTGGTCATGTAACCACAAAAGGAAATGTTTTCCATGGGATCAGTGAGATGATTCAACTCAAATGTACGTGCACTCGTACTATCCCAAAAATCCAGCGCGAGGAAGCGAGCAGGAGTGTGCAGACAAGGAGAGAGAAGCATTGTCCTGTTGTGGGGAATTTGGGTTAGATTGGGTTAAACATGTTGTGAAGTATCGCCCCTCCTTTTGAATCTTTTGAGCTTCATCTCTGACATGGTTGAATTGGAGCAGGGGGCATGAGCTCGTGTTCATCCAGAACTTCCCCCGGCCTGGCAGTGTTGTGTAGCTGCAGAGACATCCCGTGGCCGGATGAGGAACAGCCTGAGCCGTGTCCCTTGTTCAGGCCTCCAGGATCCCTCAGTTCTTAAATTGCTGCCCTTGGCTGTTGCTGTGCGAAGAAACTGGAAATTTGATGCATTCGGAAGCTGTAGTCACCACTTGGTTCTTGAACCAACATTTGGATAACTCATCATTGTGAGGAAATCCTGTGACATTTTCCCCAGCAGCCTCAGGAGCAGCTGTGATCTAAGCTGGAAAGGGCAAGTCATCTGGAGAGAATTTGGGCAGCTTTACTTTTCAGTCATCCTGTGGCTGTACCGGGCACTCTGCAAACATTAAAAGAGCATCTGCTTCTCTAAAGCACTTGTAATCTCATTTGGATTTAGTGATATATCTTGCTTATCTCTAGAGATCAGAGCCTTGTTGTGCATATAGGTGCTGTGAAAGCATTAGAAAATTGTTGTCCTGAAAGGCTGGGAGTAATAAGGGAGAGAATCTGAGCAGAATCCATTCAGTTCCAGCACACACACAGTGACAGAATGACTGTCTTACTCTGCGTCTTTCATGTCAGTGAGCACTAAAGGAGGAAACAGTGTGACAGTAGCAGGTGAGTGGGAATTATTTAGTCATTTAGATGTTAAAAATGCAGAGGCACGAGGAGTGGAATTCAGATTCTGGAAATGTTTGTACTGCCTGTGTCAGTCACCATTACTGATAGGCAGGTGTGGACTATAGCTCACAGTCTGCTCCACTGCCTTACTGATAAAACGAACAGGGAAGGAAATGGTATTTTCTAAAGATGGGAGGCTCATGATAGCCATATCTCCTCCTTTGCCTGTCTGCTTCCAATCCTATTGGAGGAGCTCTGCATGGGACTGCCTCTGAACTAGTGTGTGTTTACCTGTAGGATTAAAGAGGTGGTGAGGAGCATGCTGGAACAAGCAGGATGTAAACAGAAAACAAAAGAGGATACAGAGGATACGGATATAAATAAACACCATAAGCTTCTCCGAGTGAACAGGGAGTGAGTGTAAGTGGTCCTTTACTAACAGGAATCACCTTTTCTTTTTCAGATCACTGCAAGGAAGCAAATTGCCAGGATTTTCCCCCTGTGGCTGCCTGACCGCTGCTGAGCTACCCCTCCCAGCCCATGTGGCTCTCCCCATGCTCCAGGAGTGCAACGGGTGCCCAACGCAATGTGTGTTTGTCAAACCATGGAAGTGGGCAAGTATGGCAAGAATGCCACTCGATCTGGAGACCGGGGGGTCCTGCTGGAGCCTTTCATTCACCAGGTGGGCGGCCACAGCAGCATGATGCGCTACGACGACCACACTGTCTGCAAGCCCCTCATCACCAGGGAGCAGCGCTTCTATGAGTCCCTGCCCCCAGAAATGAAGGAGTTCACACCTGAGTACAAAGGTGAGGCCTCTGGGCATTCCAGAATGCAGTTACAGCTTTCAGGAAGCTGCCCTTCCATTTTCCTGCAGCTGCTGCTGTCTTGCTGTCTTTTGGTGTCATTTTACTTTTTTACTTTACTTTTTCGTGGGCTGGCAATTTGATAGCAGCACTTGGAAAGGAGGAAGGTATTTTTTTGTAGGCACACCGAGTTGAATGTGCTCCTCGTTCTAGACAGAGAACATGCAGTGTGACAGTTGTAGTCCATAGTTTGAGGTTATGGATGCGTAACCGAAGCAGTTTTATTACCAAGTTATTGTCAGTTACAGCCTTGACCTTGAGCTGATGAAGCCAGATCATGGACTGAGCATTTGCACGTTCCAGTTCCATAATTTATTGCTTCCTCATCCCATCTCTTTTATGGACCCGTAGCAGCAAGCTGCTGAAGCAGGAAGTACGGCTTTCCCAGTGCTGAGGTGCAACCTTGTCCCCAGCTGCTTTGAAGGAGTGGAATTTTCCAGTGCCTGTGTCATTGTAGGAGATTGGCAGCTCAGCTGTGTCTTTCAGAAGCTCGACAGGCTTCTGGCCTTGTGCGTTTGTGTTCAGGATGGTGGTGTGGTCAGGTAGCCTTCTGGGGGCTCAGTGTTCCTGTTCCCTCTGCTGCTTTGTCTCCAAGTGGCACTGGGAAGGTGGTGCTTTATGGACAGCTGGGACCACCATCTGTTCAGGGTCTTGCCTTTGCATCTGGCTGCAGCCTGACTGTCTCAAAGCAGTGTCTGCACACAGGTCATGAGTGAGGGGTGCAGTCTGAACCAGACGGGTCTTCTCTTACCCTCCAGCCACTCTGGGGCCACACAGTGCTCTAGTATCCCATCAAAAACACCACTGAAGCCTGTGTAGTTCCTAGAATCCATGTGATGTGAGTCTTTCCTGGGGAGGTGTTTTTAAAACCAAGGAAGCTGATAGTCCAGATGGACTCTTGTCTTCTTGAGGTCAGATACTTCTGGTACCCTAATGGCATGGGGATGTGCATGTCCATCCCAATGTGAGATTTCATCCTGTGCAGTTTCGTGATAGTCCCAGAAATCTTTCCTACTGATCTGGGGGAGAGGAATACTGGGTATGATTTTCTGTCTGAGCACTCAGATATTACTGTAAGATTTCACAGAGATATCTTGAGGAGCACATCCAGGCAGCACTTGGAGTGGCATTTATGTAGTGACATTCTGGAGTCCTGAGCTGCTCTGGAGTTGTGTTTGAGCCTCCTGAACCTTGTTAGCATTGTCCTGTGCAGATAAGGAGAAAGGAAGGACAGGAACAGGATGGCCTGCATCAGCTGAGCCAGGACAAGGTTTTCTCACGTTTGTGATGAATCATTTAATTCAGTGCAGCTGTCATTTGACACTCCTGGCAGTTAGTCAATGCTAGTGACAAGCTAATGAAACATTTTGTCATTGCACATCAGGAGATGGGCTGATGGCCTCATTTTCAGGGCTGGGGCAGTCCCAGAAATGAAGATGTCAGCCCTAACTGGAAGTGTCAGCGGTCCTGCTGTGTGGCTGGCCAGATATATTCTGAGTCTGTGCTGTGAAAGATCTGTAACTTCCCTTGGACTGTGGTGCTTTCCAGGAGCCTTCTAAAGGTAAAACTGGACAGGACACAGGGTCCTGCTTGCCTGCACTTGGCAGAGGTAGTTATGCTTCTAGGGCCCCCTGTTTTTATTGCTAGGAAGCCCTGGGCCCTTGCAGGTCACTTTTTTTGTGAGACTGGCTGACGTGTGGTAAGAGTGGCAGGTGTCACCTCAGCCTTAGGTACTTCATTGCTCTGATGCTGGAAAGCTGCTTTAGCAGAGAAAGCACAGTCCTGCTTGGCCAGTGATGTCCCTGTCAACAGCAGGTATGCTTTGGCAGGACATAGGTACTTCCCCAAACAAACCAGATATTATTTCACATGCTTTGCTCCCCTCAGCATCTTGGCAGACTGAACTTGACTCTCTCCAGTTTGACATTTGCTGCAAGACTGAAGGAAGGAAATAAATCACACCCTCAGCCTACCAGCTGCGCTTCTGTCCTTATTTCCTGCGGTGGCAGAGCTTCCCCCTCTTTCATTGCTCTGGGTTTGCTTTGCTGCTCTGTGAGCTACATTTTCCTCTGACCTGCTAAACATTTGGTTGCTAATGGTTGCGTATTCCCTTACCCCGGGAGAACTGATGTGTTACTTCCCCCTGGCAGGTGTGGTATCTGTCTGTTTTGAGGGAGACAGTGATGGCTACATTAACCTGGTGGCCTATCCCTATGTGGAGAACGAGGCTCTGGAGCAGGATGATCTGCCAGAGAGGGACCAGCCACGGCGCAAGCACTCGCGCCGGAGCCTTCACAGGTCAAGCAGCGGGGCTGAGCACAAGGAGGAGAAGCCTGGCCTGGCCAGTGACAGCACTGAAAGGTAAAACTTGGAGGGCCCAGTGACAACGTGAAGAACAGGAGATCTCTCTTCCTTACTCCTTTGGTTGAGGATGTTTTGCAATTCCCTGAGGTGGCCAGGCTGTTGTGCACTTGCTAGCCCAGCACATTTTGGCATTGCAGACTGTGTCAGGAGTTTTGCTGGGTTCAGGACCAACTCATCCACATGAAATGCTTCTGACACAAGAGGACCGTTGGCAGTGTATCTATCAGATGTGGAACCAAAGCATACAGAGTAGATTTGAACACTCTTCAGTCCGCCTGGTTATTAACCTAGGGGTTTCTTCCCAGGGTATTTTGTATATGAGTCTCTGCCTCCTCACCACAGCCAGAGCTCCTGCAGAAACAAGTTTTCCTGCTTGCTCTGTCTATTAGCAGAGTACAGCCTGGCATAGATATTAGATCAACCAGATCCTAGAGTGTGGGTCCACAGCCCAGGGTATTGGTGAGGATTTGCTTTTATAAAGATTTGTGGTGTTGTGTGCAGCAGGAGAAGGAGCAGGAGATGGCTGTGTGCCAGGGGAGGATGTGACAGTCGTAAGTATGTGAAGAACTCCTGGATTCTAACAGGCCGGTTTGTTCTGTCTTTACACCAGCAGCATCCAGGAAACAAAGAGTCCCAGGGTGGACTTGCACATCCACTCAGATGTTCCATTTCAGATGTTGGATGGGAACAGTGGCCTGAGCTCCGAGAAGATCAGCTATAACCCCTGGAGCCTGCGCTGCCACAAGCAGCAGCTGAGCCGCATGCGGTCGGAGTCCAAGGACCGGAAGCTGTACAGTATCCTTTGGGAAGCACAGCTGGGTGTGTCAGGCTGCTGCTGCCCTGGCCGTACCCGTTTTGTGCCTGAGGCAGCCAGGCCTGCGTTTCCCTTGGCATTTCTGTCCCTCACACAACCACAGTTGAGTTACATGTTCCTTTTTACTGTTCCTTCCTGCTTCCCATACTGTGACACTAATGAATCGTAGAATGGTTTGGATTGGAAGGGACCGACCTTAAAGATCATCTCGTTCCACCTCCAGGCAGTGTGACTGACTTCCTCATATGGTTGAAGATGGGTTTTGTTTTCTGTGCCTTCACATATGACTCCTCCTGCTTTTGCTGGACTTACCAGCTCGTGGGGTTATTTTGTTTCACCTGGATTCTGTTTTCCTCACATAGAAACAAACTTACTTTTAATAGCTATATTCTTCATCGTTTTAACTGCGTGGGCTTCCTTCTCCAATTCTCAAGTGTGTGCTTGGAGACTCCAGCTTTTATTTTTAAATGGCTTGCATCACTTGCAGAGAAGTCATTCTCTTTGGCTGCCCTCTCCTTTTTAAGCACACTTCCTTATTTTTATGAAGTTCCTCTTTCTAAACCAAGCACAGTTTCTCTCTTGCAGGTTTAATCCAGCTGTGCTCTGGTTGCCATTTCAATGTTTACATGTTGATCTGTGCCCTGTGGGATTCCTTAGGGCAAACTTTTGGGGTTTTTTTCCCCCCTTTTGGAACAAGTTGCTATACAGAGTGCCTGGGGTGTGTTCTCAGTGCCGTGCCCTGATGTGGGGGGTTGCCCACTGTGTGCTGGTGACAGAGAGCTGCCGTGACTGTTCTGTTTCCTGGCTTTGTCACCTTCCCAGTTCCCTCCTGTGTGTTGGGCAGTGCTGCTGTTCTGGACAGGCCAATCCTGCCATTACTTGACCCTTGAGTTTTCAGTCCGTGGGGATTGTATTGTTTATCCATATGGTCAAATGGCTGATTTGATTAGACTTTAAGCTCTCTCTTAATGGATCAGCAATTCCTACTGGCATACTCCGTCCTTCCTGACACCAGTGTTTAGCTTTTCAGTTTCCCCTCTGAATTTCCAGTACACATGCATGTGACCTTCCTGCTGTTGGCCATTCCACTTACTAGGCTGTTTCCTTCTACCAGCTGTCAAAGCCTGGGTCCACTGTTGGAGTTTAGTCCTTTTCTTCAACTCACCACACTGTTTGTCTTGTCTGTTCTTTGGTTCCTATTTGTTAGTTGCCCAGCCCTATCTCCTGCTGGCCCAAGTCCCTGTCTGTGGTGGCCCTGGGGTGTCTCTGGTGGGTGAGCTCTCCTTGACGCATATCCCAGAGTTCCTCTTGCTGGAGAACGTGGTGCATCACTTCAAACTTCCCTGTGTGCTTGATCTGAAGATGGGGACCAGACAGCACGGAGACGATGCCTCTGAGGAGAAGGCTGCTCGGCAGATGAAGAAGTGTGAACAGAGCACTTCTGCCACCTTGGGTGTGCGTGTGTGTGGGATGCAGGTAGGGATCTCCCAGGCTGCAGATGCTGCACTTTCCTTTTCACAGCTCCATTAAGCCTCCCAGTTAGTGTTTCCTGCTGAGCACTGAATTTGAACCTCCCACTGCAGGTAGGTACACCAGCATTCATGCTATTTTTGTCTTCATTTCTAATCCTAAAACAAAGGAAAATGCTTCTCCTGAGAAGGCCTGCTTTGTCCAGAGCTCTTTTGTTAACTGAAAATTAGGAGATTTTCTAATAAAATTGTTTTTGTGGCTTAGTGTTCAGCCAGAATGACAGTGCCTGGGGATGGAGGTGTCCGACATTTCCTTCTGTACCGCACTGATTGTTAAAAAGTTGCTCTGCTGTGCCTGGGCCCTGGTCACAAGGGTTTGCTGCTGTGCAATAATCACTCATTTCCCCACCCGCTGAAGGAACCAGATCTTGTAATCCAGATCTCTGCCCACGGACTCTGAAGCAATGAGGGCTCCTCATTAATCACTTGCCACATAAAGGCAATTGGTGTCGGCAGCTCCCGCTGCCAGGGGATTGTCTGAGTTGCTGTAAGACTTTGCTGTTTAACTCTTGGGGTCAGTTGTGCCATGCCTTTTGGGGCATTGGGACTGATGAGCCACCTTTTGGGTGTCCTGGGAGAGGACTAGTGCTCAGGCATCCTGAGTATGCCCCTGAGCTGCACCCATGAGCTTTGGGATTCAGGGAATGGGCAGAGCTGTGTCCTGCTCCCGCTCAGTCATCCTGGGGACAGGATGAGCTCCCCCTGCCCTGTCAGTGCAGGGCAGCTCAGGGCTTAGCCTGTTGCTCCCACTTGATGTGCATTTCCTTTGGTGTTCCAGGTCTATCAGCTGGACACAGGGCATTACTTATGCAGGAATAAATACTATGGGCGCGGCCTTTCCATCGAAGGCTTCCGCAATGCCCTCTACCAGTATCTCCACAACGGCATTGAGCTGCGCAAGGACCTCTTTGAGCCTGTCCTGGCCAAACTGCGGAGCCTGAAGGCAGTTTTGGAGAGACAGGCCTCCTACCGCTTCTACTCCAGCTCCCTCCTCATCATCTACGACGGGAAGGACAGCCGGGCGGGGATGTTTGGGGAGCACCGGCCGGAGGCGCGCCTGAAGCGGGTGGACGGCTCCGTCCCAGAGAGCCTCCAGGACGGCGGCGGCTCAGAGCCCGGCTCCTCGGCCCAGCCCAAGGTGGACGTGCGCATGATTGACTTTGCACACAGCACATTCAAAGGCTTTCGTGACGACCCCACTGTGCACGACGGACCTGACATGGGCTACGTGTTCGGGCTGGAAAGCCTCATCAACATCATGGAACAGATGCGTGAGGAAAACCAGTAGCCCTGGGCTGTGGCCTCTTATTCTTGTCCTGGTGGCAGGAGCAGACAAGACCACCTACTACCACAGGAAAAACACAGACAAATTTGGTTTTAAACAACTGTATTGCTCCGTTGTTTTTAAAATGTACTTGGATAGAAGAGCTGAGGTGAGGCAGGATGGAAGAACTCCTCACGCTGACCAGACAGTTCTGACCACATTCGCTCTGCCTTCTGGAGGAAGCTCTGTAGATGCCTGCTGGGTGTCAGGTGTCCTGGTTCTTTGCTCTTCCCATGTGCATTCTGGAGGGAGGATCTGGACATAGGGAAGAGAAAGCAGGAGAGCCCAGGGCTCTTCACAAGGCTGGAGCTTTGGTGTGAGGAGCCTCCTGCCTCAGGAGCCTCCCCTTTGAATTTCTCCTGAGTTATTTGGAAAGGGCGCTTGCCTAACGGGTGGCAGCGTCTGTGGGGCCACTGGTGAGAAGTCAGGTGCCGGTCCCTGTGTTTGGTGTCGCTGGCTCTGCCCTGGGTTGTGCCAATGGGGCTTTGCTTTTGATGCTGCCTTTTTCTGCTGTTTGGGCACTGTGAGTAGCCACCCCAAACACGGAAATGAAATGACCAAATGCAACCCCTGGCAGAGCTGTGGCTGGGAGGGAATGCCTGCGCTCGAGCCAGGGTCTGCTCACTCCCTGATGGCATGGCATGGGCAGGCACAGGGCTCTGCAGGAGGGACTCTGCCCTGGACCACTGACTTGCAGGCACTCAGCTTGTGGGCTAGCAATAGTATCTGTAGCAGTTAACGTGACCCCAGCTGTGCAGCGGGGCGTTTCGGACCATTTCAACCCTTCTCCTCCTGTAAAGTACAGATTATGTCCCTCCAGCACAAAGCTGCCCTCTTCCCCCGGGGACCCTCTGCCCCCAGGCCCTGCTCGTCCAACAGGTCTGGGGGTGGTGGAAGGGGAGGCTGAGGCTTAGGGCTGATCCCCATCTCCTCTCTGAGGGCCTGCAGGGGCCAGGTGAGGGGTGACCTAGCTGAGCAGTGAGTGCCACTGTCTTGACTGTTCAGCACCACTGCCTGACTGTTCAGCTTTGCTTCACGGAGTCAGTCTTTCCCAAAATAAATGTCCTCCAGCCTCCTTTGATGAGGAATTAACGTTTGATACTGTGGCCTGGTGGTACCAGACCGTACCCTGCTGCACCTCAGCTCCTGTTGCTGTGCTGGGGCCCTGGCTGCTCCCTCCTGCTCTCTCATTCACTGACTTGTTCCATGGTATTACCATTACCCTGTGTACCCACGAGGCCAGGGTTGGGGTTGGGATTTTTTTTAATTACTTCAGGAAAGTTTGTTTGGGGAATACTCGCATGCCGCACGTGTGCTGACTCCGTGTGCGCGGAGGCCGCTCGGAACGCACGGCTGCTCGGCCTCGCTGCCACAGCAGGCACAGGTCCGTGGCGCTGGTGTGGAAGGGGAAAGGAGAGCTGCCCACTTTCTCTGCCTGTCTCCCAGCTCCTCAAAGCTTGTCCAAGCCACTGCTCCCCTCCCACCCTCTGGACGAGGATCTTTATCCATGGCACGCTGCCCTGCACCGGGTTACTTCATTGCTCCGGCGGGTCCCTACCTTGCCAGGACTCGCAGGATTTTCAGGGAGCAGGTTTGCAGGAGGGAGGGAGGGAGGCTGGGTGAGTGCTGGGGTGTAGGTACCCACGACAGCCGTATTATTCCCTGGTCCTGCTCCAGCGTAGCCCATCACCGCCCACCTCTGCATGTCCTTGTCCCCGCGGGCTGTGCTCGGCCAGGCCGCAACTCCTGGAGAGCCCCTTGCTGTCCCCCCTTGCTCATTCCTGCCCTTCCCCACCTCACTGGGCCGTGACGGACAGGCCACGCTGCCGGTGCTCAGTGGGAGCTGCCTTCCCCCCCCCTTCCTTCGGACCACCACGGTGGGATTCCACAGCTTGTACATAGCCTTGGCCCCGTTTGTTTTTACATGAATAACCACCCTGTTTGTGCTTCACAGAGAACCAAAAACCATTAAACGATCTGTTTTTGTCCTCGGTGTGCCGTGCCTGCCTCTCCCGCCGTCTGAGCCCGGGGACGCGGGTGGCGGCCTCGGGTGACCGTCCCCGCCCGGTGCGTGCTGCTGCTCTCTTCTCATCGGGGTCGCCTCGTCGCTGCTGCGTCCCGAGGGAGCCCCAGCCCCGGGCAGGGTGCGGTGGCTGCAGCAACGACCTGGCCGTACGGCGATGGGACCCGGCCGGGCGGAGGAGTGTGCGGGGCGGGCACTGAGCCGGGCGGGCGGTAGGACCCGGGCAGGCCGTGTTATGGGGGCGGTGTTGGGGGGACGGGCGGTGTCGGGG
>VZTI01002260.1:64194-114278 GCA_013397865.1 Struthidea cinerea | reverse complement strand
GGGGGCGCGGGGGCCGCCCCGCCGCCGGCTGACCCGCGCTCCCGCAGGCGGGCGTCAGCCATGTGGTGCTGGCGGTGAGCTACATGTCGGACGCGCTGGAAGCCGCCATGCGGGAGCAAGAACAACGGGTAAGGGCCCTTCCGCCTCCCCCCGCCTCGCCCCGCAACCCGGCCTGTCCCGCCGCTAACCCTGTGCCCGCAGCTCGGCATCCGTATCTCCATGTCCCACGAGAAGGAGCCGCTGGGCACAGGTAGGACTCGGGCAGGGGCTGGGGGGCGGGCGCAGGCGGGATGGAGGAAGTCCGGGGACAGCAGGGTGGGTGCTGGGGGGACACCGGGATGGGTACGGCAGGGCTGGGGACGCTGGGAGGGGGGCACCGTGGGCATTAGGGTGCGTATGGATGGGTAGGGGTGGGGAGCACCGGGAGTGGGACACCATGGGCAGCAGCATGGCTATGGATGGGTACGGCCGGGAGGAGCAGGGGTATCGGGAGGGGTATGCCAGGATGGACATGGGCAGGACCAGGGACAGCGAGCCGGGTGAGGATCCAGAGGGACTGGGGACTTGGGAGGGATGCTGGGACGGGCAGAGGTGGGGCCAGCAGGACCCGGGCGCTGGGCTCACCACGTCCCTGCGGCGTCACTCACGGCCGTACAGCGGGGCCGCTGGCGCTGGCGCGGGACCTGCTGGCCGAGGACGGGGAGCCCTTCTTTGTCCTCAACAGCGACGTGATCTGCGAGTTCCCCTTCGCGGCGCTGGCCCGTTTCCACCGGCAGCACGGCGGCGAGGGCTCGCTGGTGGTGACCCGCGTGGAGGAGCCGGCCAAGTACGGCGTGGTGGTGTGCGAGGCCGACACCGGCCGCATCTGCCGCTTCGTGGAGAAGCCGCGCGTCTTTGTGTCCAATAAGATCAACGCTGGGCTCTACATATTTAGCCCTGGCATCCTGCAACGCATCCAGGTACCAGCTGGGTGCCAGGCTGGGCCAGGCGGGGCCAGGCTGGGGGTCTGTTCCCCCTGCTCAGCCCTGTGCCCTGTCCTCGCAGCTGCGCCCCACCTCCATTGAGAAGGAGATCTTCCCAGCCATGGCACAGGATGGGCAGCTCTACGCCATGGAGTTGCAGGGTAAGGCCCTGTGCACAGTGCAGGCAGCATCAGGGGTCTTGCCTGCACTGCCACCCTCACGCTGGGGGCTGTCACCGTGGCTCTGTCCCCACAGGCTTTTGGATGGACATTGGGCAGCCAAAGGACTTCCTTACGGGCATGTGCATGTACCTGCAGGCGCTGCGGGCTCAGCACCCTGAGAAGCTGCACTCGGGGCCCGGTGTCGTAGGGAATGTGCTGGTGGTAAGTGCCAGCCCCCAGCACACCAGCCCTGGGCATGTCTGAGCTCTCTACATTGTCCCACCGCTGTCCTCGCTGCCATCCTCAAGCTGTGCCCTCCTCTTCCCTGGCTGGCCAAGTGGCATGGGCTATGCCAAGAGCTGTCTGCCCTCCCGACCCTGTTATGGCTCCTCTTCCTTCCAGGACCCCAGTGCCAAGATCGGGGCAAACTGTGTCATCGGCCCCAATGTGACAATCGGGGCAGGTGTGGTGGTGGAGGACGGGGTGCGCATCAAACGCTGCACTGTGCTGGAAGGGGCCCGCATCCGCTCCCATTCCTGGCTGGAGTCCTGCATCGTGGGCTGGAGCTGCTCCGTGGGGCAGTGGGTGAGGACGTGGGTGCCCCTGCAGGGGATCGGGACTCAGCTCTTGCCCTCCCACCTCCTCAGGCTGTGGCTGCAGGGATGTGGTCCCTGCAGGCAGGAGCAGGAGCCTGGCACTGGGCCCAAGCCCAGGGATGTGACCGGGCCTGTCTGGGGCAGGTGCGCATGGAGAACGTGACTGTGCTGGGCGAGGATGTCATCGTCAACGACGAGCTCTACCTCAACGGGGCCAACGTGCTGCCACACAAATCCATCGCCGAGTCCGTGCCAGAGCCACGCATCATCATGTAGCAGCCCCCAGCAGGCCCTGCGCTCCCAGCTATCCTTGGATTAAATATTTATATTTCCATTTACTGTTAAGCATCACCTGAGTGTGGCCCCAACCCCGGGTCACTCACCAGGGCTGGCCTGGCCTCCCCTTCCCCTCTTTCAGGGCACCACATAAGGAAGAATAATTTAATGCTGCTTTTCATCAAGTCAGCCCCCAGCCAGGGGCAAGTTAACAGCCCGAACGCCCAGCCCGGCCCCCTGCCCTGGCTCCGGGACTGCTGTGTGTTCCCAGCACTGCCGCAGAGCTGAGGCCTCAGGCTCCCCTCCCTGAGAACGGCCCACGGGGCAGAGAGGCTGCTGGGCACCGGCCTCTCCCACCCTGCAGCCCTTCCACCCCATGCTGCTGCCCCGTGCTGGGTCCTGACCCGCTGGGTGAGGGTCCCACAGCCCTGAGCAGGGGAAGTGTTTGGGGAGAAGCCAGCATGGGGCAGGGGGGCTGCCCTGCTCAGCTGGGGGAGCCCATGGTGTGGGGCTGGGCTCTAGGAGCTGGCTGGCTTGGTGAAGTCGTCCACCCCCGTGATGGTGGCCTTACAGAAGAAGCAGTCCTTGTTGTTCATCAGGTGCTGGTTGATGCAGGCTCTGGGACAGAGGAGGAAAGAGCATCAGCCCCCATCCACATGGCACAGGGCAGGGCCAGGGGCTGGCAGTCATCCTGGCGGAGGTCAGACATGGGAGCTACTCACTTGCATGACTTGTGGGAGCAGGGCCTGAAGATGGCCGAGATGGGGTGTGCGTAGCAGATGGGGCACAGGTCTTCCTCGCTGGTGGGCTGTGGGGGTTACCAGGCAGTCAGCAGTGCTAGCCAAAGCCCCGTGCCCCAGGCCTGCTGTTGAGGACTGGGACAGGACTGGGGCAGGGGGAGAACTCACCAGTGTGGTAGCAGCCGCCTGCTTGGACTCCTCACTCAGATGGTTCAGCATCTTTTCCACCTTTGCCAGCTCCTCAGCACTGATGTACTCTGTGTCTGGAGGGGGGGGCAAACTGGGCTTGTGTGGGGTGGGTGGGACCCTCAGGCTGCCCTGAGGCTGCTGAGTGATGCACAGGGGGACCAGCCAGGACAGGGAGCACTGGGCACTGAGAAGGGCAGAACTACTGGCTGGCACTGGATACATCCCCATCCAAAGTGCTACTGCTGGGGTGGTGGAGGAGGGCATAGACACCTGCCCCCAGGACTAAAAGGGCTGGGACATGTTGCAGGGGACACAGACACCAGCGGCCCTATTCCTCCCTCCCCAGCTGTGGTGGGTGCTGAGCACAGCCCAGCTCCCAGCGCAGGGCCAACACTTACAGGTGTGCAGGGAGAAGTGGCGCTTGTCCGTGGCCGGGGCGGCCGCTGCCAGGGCTGAGGGCTCGGCGTGGCCCAGCAGGTACTGGATGGAGCGCAGCTGGAAGCAGGGGTCTGCCAGCAGCACCGCGGTCGCGCGCTCGGTCCTGCCGAGGGACACAGACCTCAGAGCACAGACAACCCCCCCTGTGCTCCCACACCAGTATCCCCAGCTGGTGTCCCCTCAGTCCAGGGCAACGTGCTCAAATGCAGCCAAAGAGCAGCAGCCATTCTCCTCCTCCTCCTCCTCTGCCACCCCGACTCAGAGGCTCCGGGATCGATGTGGTGCTTCAGCACTTGCTGAGGCTGCAGCCCTCGGGCCGGTGCCTGAGCCTGGGTTGCTGCAGGGCGGCTGAAGCAGCCAGCGCTGCCCTCGGTCACAGAACCTCAGGGGAGATGCTCTGCAGAGCCTCACACCAGGGACTGGGACCCTCCTGCACCAAGGGGACAGCTCAGTGTGCCCTTAGGGCAAGCAGGTCCCCCCACAAGGCAGGAGGGAGAAGTCATGGCTCTCCCTGGCTTCAGTGGGGACAGCCAGGATGGATGAAGGTCGCCTTGAGTGTCTCCATCGGGCACCAGTGCCGTGGCCTGGTAACAGCCCTTGGCAAGGAGCAGAGCTGGCTCCGTGGCCGGCCCAGGGGCAAGCAGAGCAGCCCCAGCGGCAGGAGGGGCAAGGGAGCAGCCATTCAGCACAGGCTGAGCCGGGGCGCAGGGGGTTAACAGCCCCTTGACTCGCAGCAGCCGCAGCCGCCAAATTAGCTTTTTGCTGCCCTAATGGAAACCAATTCCCCAGCTCTCCTCTTCCCACTAACCGCCCGAGCTCTGGATAATGACATTCCTGCGTGTCCTTCACCCTATGGCCGCTCCTTCCCCCCAGCAGCCCGCGGCACCCCCTCTGCCGTGCGGACCCCGCCGGGCTCAGACCCCCTGCTCACCCCAGGGCCGGGGGGCTGGGGTTCCCCAGCTCGTGGGGGTACCGAGGATGAGGGCAGCGGGAAGGAGCACGGCTGGGAGAGAAGCAGCACCGGGGGTGACCGCCATCCCCACTCCCAGCCTGGGTGCAGGATGGGACACGAGGGGCTCCCAGAGGTGACAGGTTTATTCCAGCATTCTGCCAGAGGCTGGGCAGTGGCGGAGCAGCCGCTCTATGGATCACAGCCGGTCGCGGCTCTCCGGCAGCTGCACACCGCTGCGGCCCAAGCGGCCCTGAGCTCCCTTGGGGACAAGCGACGGCGCAGGGTCGGTGCTGGCTGCGCATCGCTCTGCCCACTCGCAGGGAGGGCCACGGCGAGGGACGGGGCCAGGGACCGGGCCAGGGCCACCTCCGCGGCCACCACTCCCCGCGCCGGGGCCAATGGGATCCCGCCCGGCCCCCTCGCCACGCACCGCCCGCGCGTAAATAGGGGCAGGAGCGGGACCGCGCTCCCGGGAGCGCGCCCGGCTCCCGGAGATGCTGCCCGGGAGGGAGCCGGACGGGGCTCCCCGGAGGTCGCAGCGTGCGGATGTGCCCCGGCGGCGCTGAGCCCTGAGAAACTTCGTACTCCAGGGATGAGCAGCTCTAGGAGGCAGCGAGGCGCCCGCCCAGCCGGACACACAGCCCCGGAGCGCCCGAGCGCCTCAGCCCCCCGATGCTGATCGCCGGCTCCCACCCGACTCCCGGCAACCCCAGGCCGGCCGGAGCACAGGTAGGAGACAGCCTCGGGTGAGCCGCGGCAGAGCCGGGCAGGGCAATGCCGCCCCGTAGGTCTTTTCAAGCCCCACGGCTGGAATCGGGATCCTCTTTCGCGGGGTGCAAAAGGGCGCCTGTGGATGCTTAGCAGAGCCAAGCCGGCACTGGGGGTGAGACGGGAGACGGCGGCAGATTTTCTCTCGCGTCTCATCGAGCCTGGCTGTGCCGCCGGGCTGTACAGAGGCTTCTGCCCGCCACAATGTCCTCACCGGTGCCCGCGGACCCGCTCTGGCCGCGGGTGGCAAAGCTGTTCCTGCTGCTGCTCCAGCTGTGCGTCCCCCGAGCCTCCCCGCAGCCCCACCGCTGCCCTGCCACCTGCATCTGCACCTCCGACCTGCTGAGCTGCAGCCGGCAGATGCTGCTGCGGGTGCCTCAGGCACTGCCGCCCACCACCACCACGCTGGACCTCAGCCACAACGCCCTCACCCAACTCCACGACCGCTGGCTGGCCGCCCTCCCGCACCTCGAGGCCCTTCACATCAGCCACAACCAGATTCGGAACCTTTCTCCGCAGGCTTTCCACAATGCCTCCTTCCTGCGGCACCTGGACATGTCCTCCAACTACCTGCACACTGTGGAGACATACTACTTCGAGGCGCTGGTGAGCCTGGAGGAGCTGCTGCTCTACAACAACCGCATCACGCGGGTGGATGAAAACGCCTTTGCCAAGCTGAGTGGTCTGCGGAAAGTCTACCTGAGCTGGAACAACCTGACCACCTTCCCCTTCCACGCGGTGCAGGGGCTGGGAATCTATAACCTCCGCACGCTGGACCTCTCCTCCAACAGCCTGAGCAGCATCCCCGTGGAGGTGCTGGCGGCTCTGCCCGAAAACATTGGCAATGGCTTGTACCTGCACAACAACCCCATCAGGTGCAGCTGCCCGCTCTACCTGATGCTCCAGCGCTGGAATCAGCAAGGTTTCAGCTCCGTGAAAGATTTCTTTGAGGAACACACCTGCAAGGTGTCTGACAACGTGCACCGGTCCCTGATCAAGTTCCTCAAACACAGCCGCATGTTTGAGAACTGCTCGGCGGGCGCCAAAGACGAGGACCTCTCGCACTTGGAGGCGATGGTGGGCCAGTCCATCCTGCTCACCTGTAACACCAGTAACACCAGCCTGCCGCACGCAGCCACCACCTACATGTGGATCACCCCTCACCACGAGCCCATCAAACACCCCGGGAACAGCAATCGCTCTCTGGAGGTCTATCACAACGGCAGCCTGAGAATCGCCGTAGCCAAGCCCTGGCTCTCAGGGGTCTACGTAGGCTTGGCCATGAACAGCCCCTACAACTTCAGCAGGATGTGTGAGTTAAATGTGACCGTCCTCTACCCCAAGCCAGCTGAGGAGACCTTCAGCACTGGCCTCACGACCCTGCTGGGCTGCATTGTGAGCCTGGTGCTGGTGATCATCTACTTGTACCTCACGCCGTGCCGCTGCCTGGGCTGCTGCAAGAAGCCGGCCCCGCTCAGCCCCCCGCAGGAGTGCAGCGCCCAGTCCTCCATCCTCAGCACCACTCCTCCTGCCACCGATGGGCCAAACCGCAAGGCCAGCGCCAACAAACATGTTGTCTTCCTCGAGCCCATCAGGGAGACACAGAACGGCAAGATCCGCCTGGCCCTCGGCGAGGACTTCCCTGACCCCAAACACCCCAAGGTCCTGCAGCTCAAGTCGGACTCAGAGTCCATCAGCTCTGTCTTTTCTGACACCCCCATTGTGTCTTAGTGGGACAGAGCTGGGAGCAGATCCGAGGCCTCCCAAGAGCTGGTCTCCTCCATCACTGCTAGAACAGGATTATTGGGCATCCCCAATTCCTGGCTTGACCACGACCCACGGGAGTGATTGACATCACCCACAACCGCTTCAGCCATGGGCTCCTGGTGGGTTCTAGACCATGGGCACATTGGTGCCCAGCAAGAGCACCCTGCATAATCCACTGGCAATGGCCCTGTTAGCACAAGGGTAACGCTGATGAACCCAGCATGCTGGAGAAACGCCCCTTCATTTGGGCACCCACCCTCCCTAATGTAACACCAGAGCTGAGGGCTTGCCATGTCCCCAGGCATGAGATGCCCAACCTGACACCACTGCCACAGACCCCCCCCAGGCCAAGGGATAGCTGTGACAAGTGGGACACTGTCCTGGCTCATGCCAGGGCCCTCAGGAATGGTGATGCCACTGTCCTCTCCCAGGCCATGTCAGTCCCCATCAGCATGCCATGGCTGGGAGCAGGGGACGGGGACTGTGACCCCACCACATGCGGGGGGCACACACCCTCTCCCCAAACATGGCCACGCAGGAGGGATGGAGCTCAGCGCCTGACCAGCCACGCAGCCAAGCAAACCTTACAAGCTTTTGCTTCCCGAGGAGCTGTAAATCGTCAAGGCAGGATTAGGTGACGAGACACAGCGCCCCAGCCCGCATTGCTCAGAGCTCCCCGTGCCACCAAGGACACTGAGGTCTCCGATGCACCACGCGCTCCTTCGCTGCTTCTCCTTGAGGCGGACACGCGCTGCTCAAGCACAGCTATTTAGGCAGTAACCTAATCAGCCTATCGATAAATGTGAGTAATCCTCCCCTCTCCTGGGTCGTAATTCTCTAGTTCCATTGGAATAAAAATGCCTATTTTTTTAACCTCACGCTGGGCTGAGTGTCTCCTTGCCCTTGCAGCAGTGTGCAGCCACCGCGCAGCTCACGGGCACGGCGCTGGGAGGCTGAGGTCCGAGGGAGCCCCGAATTCCTGCAGGCCCAGCACACGGAGCCAGGCAATCTGCACTGGATTGGCAGCCTCTGTTCCCATCAAATGGCCTCCAGGTGGCCTTGGCAAGGGGGTTAAATGTGCTGGTGGCCTGGTGCTGGTGAGAGAGAAGCATCCAGTGGTTTGTCCTTGGGAGGGCAGGTCCCCAAAATGATGCCTGGGAGCTGGGGAAGGAGCAGCACCGACTGACATGAGGGCATGTCCAGACCCCAAAAGGAACAAGCAGAGTTTAGATGCAGGGGAAAGGCACTGCTAGGGATGGGACTGGCGCTGCTTTTGGCTTAGTCCTGGTGCTCCCTGCAGATGGAGTCCCCCACTCGTGTCACCTGCACTGCCTTCCCTGGCACCCACCCTTACCTCTTCCTGAAACAGGGAGTGGTTCTGCCCCCTCCAAAATACCTGTCTGATCCCACAGAGGGATAAGGGTATCCTACCCATCTGCCAGTCACCAGTATCCCATCCACAGCTGGAGCAGGAGCATGTGGCCATCACACGCAGCGTAGGGGAGGCTGGGGCTACCCTGTGGGCAGGAGCACAACTCAGCCACCATGGGGACCAGGACCCTTCAGAGACCTGCAGCCCCCTCCCACAGCTGAGCACCCTGGTCCCAAGAGCTGCTGGCAGCCCTGTGACTGGTGGGAGGGGAAGAACCCTGTGGCATCGGGACCACACTAGCACACACCCTTCGACTTCTTCGGCCAGGAAACAAGCAGCTTTTATCCCAGCAAAAACTCAACTCTGCGCCCAAAGAAATTGCTAAAACCACCCCCCCCATCCAAGGAGGGGAGAGCGTTTGGGAGAGCAGCTCTCCGGAGCCAGCCCGGCCTCCCAGCGCCGCTCCTTACGGTGACCTTGCGCAGCTCCGTGCGATCCGTGCCCGCGGCTGGCGGAGGTGACGGATGCGGAGCGACAGGCCCCGCCGGCCTGTGCCCTCGCTCCCCACGCCCGCCACCGCTGGCCCTGTCACCTCACGTTAGCACAGTGTCCTGACGGGCCCAGGACGCCGTGCCGGCCACACCGGGGGCTGCCAGGGGGTGATGGGGTGCGTCGGTGTCAGACACAGAGGTGAGTGGCACCTTGAGGGTGGAGGTGAGGTGCTGTCATCACCCCTGGCTTTGCACCCAGGCAGGGATCCCATGGGAAGGAAGGTCTGAATTTGACCTGGGAATGTCTGGGAAAGAGAAGAGATGCAGCTGACTGCACCCAGGTCCAAACTAGTCAAGGGCACTGACCCGAGTGTGGCCTGCATCTGCTGAGACAGTGCCAAGCCTGTGCCAGAGCGTGTTCCATACCCAAGCACCACATCTTCCTCCGGAAGGAAAGCCAAAGTGCTGCTCTGGGCCCCAGCACCCGCGGTGGGTGTTACCCACCCACTATCGCCTTATCATCCTTGTCTGTCTCCTCGAAAATGCTCCCCTTCCCCACTGCCAACACCAGCTTCCCAGGCATTAGCGTTCCTGCAAACCTGCATCCTCAGCTGAGGATAATGACTGAAGCTTGGGGAAAGCTCAGGGAGTGTAAGAAAAGCTCCCAGGGGCTTTTCCAGGGCCACACCAGCCTGAAAAAGCCCAGGAGAGTTCTTCTAGGCTGGCTGCAATTCTCCTATCCCTGCAGGAAAGCTGAGGCTTGCTCTCTCAGGTTTGTATCCGTGCTGCCCTCAAGGGATCCCACTGCCTTTACCCAGGAAAGTCCTGAGGCTGCTTTTCACACATTCCTGATGCTCAGAAAGGATCCCACACCGCATTGCTGATCCAATGAGCACTGGGAGGCAGTTTGAACTGTCAAAGCAGTTCATTAGGCAGCCTGAAAGGCAGAACATCTCAGCGAGATAAAACAGCCAGGAGCAAAGCCTCTCCGACAGGCACGAGTTGGGAAACCTAATGGACGTTCCCCAAGGAATACACTGTCCTCTCTTGGCAGCCATCTCTACCATTACACCCCTGGCTCCCTGCCACACCTCCCTCCTGCTCCTTGACTCTGCAGGGTAAAGTAATGGGTCAGCACAAAGCTTGGTGGCCCTGGCACACAGGGATCTGTGCCAGAGTGTGTGGGGATGAGGACCAGCTTGGGGATGAGGACCAGCTTTGGGATAAGGACCAGCTTTGGGATAAGGACTAGCTTCAGGGACCAGTGTCCAACACTGACTTCTGTCTCCCCTGGCACTTCACACCTCAGCCAGGACAACGGGGGTGCACTGAATGTCAGTCCCATCCTGTCCTCCTGTCACCAAGGATGAACACATGATGAACATGGGGCCCGGATCCTTTCGTTATGATGATCACAGTTTTCCAGAGAGCACAAATCAGCAAAGCCTGGTGCTGGCCAGCACAAGGCCTGCTCCAGCCTCCCAGCATGTGCCTGACAGCCCAGAGAGTCTGGGAAAGCCCAGCCCTGGCAGTCCCATCACTCAGGATGCAGCACTTGCAGCTGGCAGCTTTTAAAAACACTGACCATGCTCCTTTTTTAACCACGAAACCTAGGCTAGAGCTAACAATTCTTCCGTGCTCTGGCTCACGCTCACCCTGATGTTACACACTGCAAAACTGGAGTACCACCCATTTTCTGAGTCTTTAGAGTGAGGTACCAAGGACTCCTTTAGACTGTGTGGTCCATGAAATGTCTACTCCTGTCCCTCCTTCCACCACAAGCCTGCTCACCAACACTGCTGAGGGAGCATTAGTGTTTAAGGGATCAGTAATTACAAAGTTTTATGGGAACTATGCAGAAAACTACCATGTCCACAGGACCAGCCAAGCCCCCAGGGTCCCAGCAGCACTCGAGCACACAGGTGGGTGGCCAGGCTTGGGATCTTCTGATCTTTCCAGCAGAGGTGATCCCAAAAGCATTTAGCAACTGAGCAGTCTTCTTAGCCTTCCTCTCCCACCCAGTCTTGTGCCTCCTCACCTTTCTGGCTCACCAATATGTTACTTCTGCACCAGGAACATCTTTGTCTCCTCCCAGCCCATCTCTCTGCACCCATCTGTAATTTGCAAAGCAGAAGAGCACGGAGACCCAGACAGAAATACCCCAACATCACACCAGCTCAGTGCTGCTTCTGGCAGGTCCCACTGGCTCCTGCTCCGCATCCCACTGGCTCAGCACGGTTGTCTCCGGTCCAGGATCCCCGTTTTGTGCTCTGATGGCTGGTACCACCACGTTCCCAGTGAGCACAGTGCTTTTCCTTCTGTCCTTTCCATCCTTCACGCAGAAGTCCTTGGGAGATGCACCTTGAAGGCTCTTTAGGACTTGTCCTGTACAGACTGGTTCACTGGCTCCTTGCATGTTCCCCAAACCTCTCCTCACCCCAACAGCATCCCCTCCCTGTCTCTAAGAGGATGAAGGGAGCATGGGGGAAGCCTGAGGAGCAGAGCAGTGGCCCTGCCCTGACACAACACAGCTCATCTCCACTCTGGGATGGCCACTCCCTTCCCACAAAGCCCGTCCTAATTACAGCATGCCCTCACACACAGGGGACCACAGCCTCACCTCTGGGCCTCACCCCTTCCCCTGCCACTCGCTCTCGCCAGGATCCTGACACCAGCTCTGGCCAACGCCGCTCCATTAGCTCACTCTGATAGAGGCTTAATAGAAAATCTGCTCAATTATTTAGCAAGCAGACAAACGGGAGGATGATACTGCCTGAAGTCAGCCAGGGTCTGTGGCGTGGATTCAGCCCAGCTCCTGGCTCAGTCTGGCAGATCCTGCCTCCCCTCTTCTCCCCGCTCAGACATTAAGACTGGCAGAGGAAGCAAAGGGCCATCCCTGCCCTCGGCCCTGCCAGCCCCCGAGACTCCCCAGTGCTGCCCAACAGCTCCCAGACCACAGGGCTGAGAGGAGGCACTGAAGCTTTGGCTCACCATGAGCAGCACCAGCCCATCCTGCCTGACCCAGCAAGGTCAGAGAGCACCTCTGCTCTCTCAAAAGCACAGCCTGCTCCATCCAGGGACCACGGTGAATGATGGATCAACTGTCTCACCACAGCCCAGCCTGGGCAATGCTCCCTTTCCTTGTGCTTAATGGCTCTGTTTGATGCCAGGAGTCCACAGCAAGAGGACTTGATGCCTGGATGAGAGTCCTGTGCTGGGAAAGGAGCAGCTGAGGCATCTGATTGCAGCCTGATAACACAACTGGATGAGTTGGCAGGGCCCTGGCTCTACCTTACTTACTTCCTTCCTTCCTTCCCCACTGCAATGCTCTCGTCCCATAAATGGGACTTCATTCCTTCACTACCAGATGAGCCCATTCCCTGTGTCCCAGATGTTTGCAGCACCTTCCAACCAAGTGCCTGGCACAGCATCTGCTTGCTGTGTTAAAAAAACAGCCAAACCAGGGAAGTCTCCCAAGGTCCTGTCCCTGTCCTCGTTCTCTGGGGCACAGCCTCCTCACAGGGAACCAGTCAGGGTCACCCTGTCTCTGGTAATTCCAACAGGGACGCTCCTAAGCGCAAATGTGGGTTGGAAAATCTCTCTGTTAATGATTTCTGGCAATCTGGGAGTTACCAAATGGGACCTGGAAGAGATTTCTACGAGCTTTCAGCAGTGCCCAGGCAGAGTGCTTCTGGGGAAGGACAAAAGCCTGTCCTGTTATCCTGCTCACTGCACTGAGAGGGAGAAAGAAAAAAGGAAAGCTGTCTGCACCTGAGTTCACATAAATGGGTCTGCTCTGAAGAGCCTGGTTACATACAGGACCCTTTAAGTCACTTCAGCCATGGCAATCATCTCCCATGGGAGTTTACAGACCCGAGGAAGCTCCATTCTCCCGTTCCATTCCTCTTACTCATGCACATGGAGACAGGTGCTTCCCATTGCTGTGCTCCGGGCCAGCCATCGTTGACACGCACCATCTCCCTGGGTTTTGGGTGTTACCCCAGCTGCACCTCCCAGGTTTCAGCACCCTGTGGTGATGGTGCCTTGGACAGAGCATGAAACCAGGGCTGAGCCCTCGAGGAATGCAGGCAGCAGAAAAGCCCCAGTGGTTCCTCTCACACCTGCTGGTTTTCTCCATCCCATCTCTGTCTGCCATTTCTCAGTGTGGCTGCATGGAGCAGACCTGCTCTGTGAGTGGGGTGCAACACCCAGTCCTCAATTCAGAGCACTGCCAGGAGGGTGGGGGCTCAGTTCTCCCTGCCCCATGACATACACTGACCTCCGCCTGGTCTCTGCCATCCCCTCTGCGCGGGCAGCAGTGGAGGGTCTCCAAGCCACCTCCCTTGGTTCTTTTGTCTTGATTGACCTCAATGGCTCCCCTGCAACATTTGCTTGCCTTTTATAGATCACTGACGTATCAAACCTCACGTTTAGTGCATGGCTTTGCAAAATCACACTGGAGAATTTTGGTTTATGGATATTTTTCCCTGGGCTTCCTCCTGTTCCACCTTCTGCTTCTCCCACTCAGTTAGGTCCACCTTAAGGACATGATGCTTTTCATGCATCATTCCACTATTTTGCATTCATTTCTCCTTTCCAGTGCTCAGGGAAGTGACTACAAAGCCCTTGAACATCAGAGACTTGCCACTTCCCTAGAGCACAGTGCCTCTGGTTTGTGATGGTGCAGCCCAAGGCATGAAGGATGCTGTTGGCACACAGGGGACACTGCCACTTGGTGATGACACTGGCTGCCTGGAATTCACAGACCCAAAGCACAACAGGCTTTTCAGGGAAAAGACAGAGTCTGGAAGCTTTCTGTCTCCCCAGGACTCCCTGCAGGCTAGGAAGGATGTGACTGATATTCCACTCCTATCTCCCCAGCACTCTTTGGAGTTTAATAAACTGAGGGACAACCCTTCTCCATTTTTACCTGACAAGTGACCTGGCCTGGGAGAGATGTTCAAGGGACAGACAGGCAGGGAAGGACTTCTCACCCTGGCATGGAGGGAACTGTTTTATCACCTCCGCCTCCCTTCAGGAAGTGTCGAGTTGTGGCATCAAATTCATGATGTTTGCCCTTTCCAGGGAGCAAGGTTCTGGGGGCGAGCAAAATCCACCTCTGTTCACAGCCCAGAAAGGCCACTGATCAATGACCTTCTGCCCAGGTTTTGGCACTGTCACACTGGGGGCTGTGAGACTGGTGCAGCAGCCACAGGAGGCAGGTTATAATTAGACATATTTGTGTACATCTTTGAGTCCTTGAGAGAAGAAGCTGAAAGACTGGCTGCAGGGCTGAGCCGCTCGGCCAGATGGGACTCTGCTCTCTGCAAAGCCAGAGACTATTGTGTTCTCCAGACATGAAAACAAGCAGGATGTACAGCACAGACAGAAGAGCCCCATCTCCTACAGCAGCCTACAGCACACAGTGACCAGGCAAGACACCTGTAAATGACACTGGGAGACAGCAAAGGCAGGGCTTCAGAGTGTCGGAACAAGTCTGTTTTGCAGGACTCAGTACAAGCAGACACAGACACATAAATGATCAGCTCAGCTGTGGCTTTGTCCAGCCTCATCACTCCCCCAGTGCTGCCTCTCTGAATAACTGGCTACCATAAAGACAAGATTTGTTTCATCTTAAAATCAGCATCACCCAAGTGCCTGGAGAAGACTCGTCTCACCTTTGTGGCACATGTCTGGGCAGCCAGAGAGCTCTGCACACATTCTGATGCCTTCCTGAGATGAGTCCAGGGTGAAGGAGCTTCAATGAGCTTCCTTCCAGCCACCACTGTGTGCTGCAGCACTTTGCATGTGTCACCACACCAGCACAGCTCTATCCCATGAAGCACCCACAACTTCCAACAGCAGCTGTCCTGTCACGCAGTGCCAGACCCCATCCCAAGGAGGAAGGTGTACATGTGCTGTCAGCACAACATCTCACAGCCACCTCTCATGAGGGTTTTCCACCACCACAGGAAGGGGCTTTGCACCCAGCAGTGGCACTGGGATGCAGCTACTCCAGGGAATGTGGCTCTTTGGTTTCTGCCTGCTGCACACACGTCAGCTTCACCTCGCTTTAGTCCCCACACCCCGTGCTGCTCCTGCAACACCTCCCATGGCCCCACTGCAGCACCTAGGGCAGTGCCACACACAGAGACCCCACGCTTTGGAAGACAAAAGCCACTCACCCCTGAACATCAGTGTCCACCAGCAGCCGGACCAGTATCCCTGTCACAGCCACCAGGATTGGGTAATGGTCCACGCTCTCCAGCCCTATGGAAGCAAAAGAGAAAGGTAAGAGCTTCTGCCACTGTGTGACAGGCAGAGCAGAGCAGGTCTGAGGTCTGATCCCATGCAGCTCTGCATTGCCCTTCGGTATAAGCCGTCCCTCCCTTCCCAAGGGCATGCTCCAGCATGTTTTCCATGGAGAGCCGACTCACCGGGCAGACGGAGGTTGACCACTCTGTCAAACAAGTTCCTTTCAGCTGTCACACGGTTCAGCACCTGGTTCAAGAGCTGTGTAGGGAAAAGCAGAGAGGGTTTGTATGTTCTGGATGGGCCTTCCTGTGAGCAGCATCCAAAGAGCTTTGGGGCAGCATGTCCTTATAGTTCAGGTGGATGCACAGAGGGCGGCTTACAGCACACACCTAGCTTGGCCCCAGCATGGAAGGAGTGGTACCACACACAGTGGTTGTACCAGACCAAAACCTCCCAGGGAAGGGTCACTCTGAGGTCAAGACACCTGAACATCAGCACCTTCCACCTACATCTGAATTCCCACCTACAGAAGCCAAGCCACTTCTGCAGATAAAAGCTCCTGGCAAGCGGAAGCTACAGTCCCCAGGACAGCCACAGCCTGTGAAGAGTGAGCTGGCAGCTGTGGGCAAAAGCAGTGTCAGCAGGGTGAAGCACAGTCCAGGTCCTGCCCTGCCTGGAGCTGGCAGCAGGATGGACGTACCAGCTCTGAAGCACGGGGTGAGTGCAGAGAGCAATCTGCAGAGATGGAATCAGCTGTGAAGACACTTAATTAGCCACCATTAGCTTTCACCCAACCCCCCAGTGGGCGGAATGGGGACCGCTCCACGCCTGACGTAACTGCTGCAAGCTGAGCACCATCTCTCAAATGCAGCAACCCTCTTCCAGTCGCCCCAATGCACAACAGCACAACACTGCACCCCTCTGTGGGCACGGTCAGTGGTAGGGCACGGCTTCACAACAGCACCAGACAGCAAGGAGGAAGCTGCAGCACCCCACTCTCTGCTGCACATTCCCCAGCTTGCCTAAGTCACCTGCTAAGGGCCCCTCACTTTCCTCCTCACCCAGCTGAGCACTTCCCTCATGATTATGGTATCAGACCCCACTATCCCTTGCTTTGTTTCATCTGCTCACAGCCCTGAGTCTCAGCCTTTGGGGTACTGCTAAGGTACATCTGACTGCTCTCCACCAGTCCAGCTTGTACAAGGGCAGACTGCCCTCAGGGCTTTCCAGGATTGCTCATGCTTTAGAAAATAAACTAATTTACTGGAGCCTTAGGGGTGCTGTGAGTTGAACTTGGGCTGTCCCAGTCACTGTGGCAGGAAAATGGAGACATTTGGTACCATGTTCTAGGACTGAGGGATAAAGGACCAAGATGCCTGCCCAAACACTGGAGTGGGTGCCCTGTGAAACCAGCTATACTCTCCACAGCTCCTAACCCAGATGTACCACACCTCCTCTCCAGACATCATGACACTGCTTATCACAGGAGAATTCAGCATTTACTGGCCCCTCATAAGGAAGATTGAAGCAGCTGTCATCCTCCCTCCCAGCAGAGGTAGGAATCAGCTGCGATCAGACCAGTTGCAAAGGAGGGGAGCAGTTAATGTGTAGAGATTTTAGGGAGCACCACTTGTTCCACAGCAGCCCTAGGTACTAAAGCACTTGCAGCAGCTCACCACACATCTGGAGAGAGGGCAGAGGGGTCCTCATGCCCCTCCAGATGCTGTTCACACAGGACGATACCTGGGCAAGCCTCCGAAGCAGCAGCTCTGACGACGGGCGATTCCAGTCGAGGAAGATCTCCGGCGCCAGCGTGACGGTCATTTCCAGCACCCTGAGCAGACTCACCGACAGGTCGAAGCAGGTGGCACACACCTTCAGCTGGCGGCTGTCCACGAAGTTCCTCTCCAGGCGCTCTGCTGCCTGCTGGATCTGCCAGGTAATGGAGACAGCTTAAAAAGGTGCCCCTTCCCAAAAGGAGAGCCGTGATCCCCAGCCCAGTGAGTTGTGACTTGAGCCTTGCTGCGTGCAGGACACAGCACCCATCGAGTGCAGCATCCCACAGCCCTGGTGCACACCCACCTCCTGAATCATGCCGATGAACTCAGAGAACGCCCAGTTCAGCTGGTTCAGGACACTGTTGAGGAAGCTGGGGGCCAGGTCGCGGTCGCTGCGGAGCAGGTCTGCCATGTGCCGCTGCAGCAAGGTGGAGGGACACGGCTCTGAAACCAGACAGCGACAGCTTCAGGGGCCTGGTCCCAGTGCACTGAGTGAGGGGCAAGGGCAGGCTGAGAGACCAGTCCTGGGATTGGGAAGTGTTGGCTTGTGCCTTACAGTAAGCAGAGACGGCAGGGCACTGGGAGCTGGCACAAGGACTATTCTGAGCAGCGATTGCTCCTGTTGGGCCTCCAAGCACTTTGCAATGCCAGCCTGAATTAACCAGGGAAGAGCCCTCCGTGCTCCGTGCTGCTGCCCACATGCACAGGAGCACTGCCCTGCAGCTCAGCATCCCTCCTGCTCAGCTCTGCAGAGGCCCATGGTCAGCTCAGCATTAATTGCTCCTGATACCAGTGTGGCAGCAGCTGCCCAGAGCCAGCACAGCCACCCTGGCCTCACATGGCCGTGCCCATCTGCCTGCATCTGGGGAGGAAGGTATCCAGTAAATCCCACTCCTGAGAGGCTTCTGTATGGAGCTGAGGCTGGTTCTGCCCTTAGCAGGCTCAGGCAGAGCTGCCCACACTCCTCAGCCAGGTTCAGCCCGAGCACAGACACATCCCCTTGGTTACGTGGCATCTCTGGGCTTCCTCACTATCAAGACCACAGATAAGGTCAGACCCAGCAGCTGGGAAACAGTCAGGGCTGTGTGGGACACCAGCCCCCACAGATGGGCAGTGAAAGGAAGGGAGCACAAAAGGGACAGATGCTTCTCACCAGCAGAAGGACCCGCTGTCTGTAAGAGGCTCACAAAACATTCAACACTACGAGGGAAGGGTACTGGAGTTCAACTCAAAATTCAGAGCTTGGAAAGAAAAACTTGAGCAGATTTACCAGTTATAGGGAAAAACCCCAATCTAACTACATTTTCCTCTACTAGAAGCTATTAGAAAGAGCAGGTGGAAACTCTGGCAGCACCAGGACTGCCATGCCCAGAGGAACAAGCTGTGCTGCGAATGCAGAAGTTCTGTGGGGTTTCAGCCTACTCGAAGGGCCAGCGTGGGCAAAGCAAACACAAGACAACTTCCATCACATCCCTAGGGATCAAGAAGCAAGGCATAACTACAGGCAGATTTGTTAGCTGGGATTAGCAAAGCCAGAGACGGATGACAGGAGACCATCATCTGAAATGGGAACAGGATAAATTATTCTGTGAATACCCACTAGCAAGTGCAATGAACTTCTGTTATTATGGAGGACACGCGCTGAATCTCACAGTGCATAATCACCCCAGGCAGGCCGGTGCCCTGGCTTTGATCCTGCCTAAAAGCTCATTTTTGGGAGGGGTTTCATCAAAACAAATGTCTTTGATGTCCTACTCCCACCCACGTGTACTTTCCCAGCCTTTGGGCTACATGTGGCTCAGGGACTGGCCAAGCCAGACGTCCTTTTTTCATATTTATTGGTCCTCTGGGGATTTCTTGCCCAGTGTCCTCTGAAACTGTGTAAGCCTTTAGCATTAAACGTGTCCCAGAGCAACATTCCACAGTTCAGCTGTGTGTAGCAGGAAGAACTTGGACTGGAGCTTGGCTACTACTTGCTTTATTTGTTAATACTTATTCTCTGTAACCCCTTCCTTCTGGTGGTAGAGACAGCAAGATTCTCCTCTCCAGTCACTTCCTCCAGCTAGCTGTGATTCCAGACCTTCACGACAGTCTTTTAAACATGATCAGCTCCAGCTAGTGCAGTTTCTCACACTGAAACTGTCCCATCTTTGTCCCTTTTGCCACCCCTTTCTGAAGCCCAACATCTCTTCCAGCTTTTCTTTGCAGAGGTGGAACCAGAAGCACACGCAGCATCCAAACCACAAGTGCGTGGCAGATTTGCACAAAGGCGTAATGTGGTTTTGTTCTGTTTTGCCTTCCTCATAAATCCTATTGTGTAATTTGTTCCTTGGACTGCACATCAAGCTGCTCTTCTCTAAAAGATTACAATAGGATGCCAGTCCAAGGATAACCCTCAGGAACTGGTCCTGAGGCACAAGTGGAGAAGCCCAGGAGTCAGTGCTGGAGCACACCTTGTCTTCTCTGTCAGTGATGAATGAACGGGCACAGCACACCCTTACTTCACCACTCTACACTTGGTGATGCTGAATTCCATCCATGTTTTCTCTCCCAGTCATTCAAAATTTGAAGGTCTTTTTTCAGGGTTAAGTTTTTTGTGCCTTCTTTTCCCCAGCCTCCCTTCATTGTGTAAAAACTGCTTTTTACAAAACCTGCTGACATATTAGTCCCTTTCCAGCCTTCAAGTAGCAAAGCAGTTCTAGGCAGGGATCACCACTCCTCACAGAAGAGCTCTGCATGTTGTCCTGCTGGTCTGTTGCCAAAGCCTCTTTTACCAACACTGCAAGCCAGGACAGACCTCAGGATGAATTGCCCAGCCAAAGTCTACCTCATTTGAAGGCAGCTTTGGTTTCTTGAAGGATGCTTGTAATAACTTGCTTTATCCTGGTTTTTAGCCAATGACTATTTCCTCATGGCCTTTTTTCAATGAGTGGTGAGTTTGCTCCAAACCTGCAATTCTGGGTTCTTAAATGCTTTCCCTGCTGCTGGCAGACTGTGCCACACTCTAAGAGCATTAAAAACTGGCACCTTTTGTCAAACCTCTCCACAGGTAAATAGGTTTATTGAAGGTTTTAAAGCTAACACCAGGAAATAGTGATTTCCTTGGCTTTTGTTCATCCCAAGAGGATTCCGAATCGAAAGATCCTGCGATCACTGCTACTCTGAAAGCAATGTAAGGTGCAAGCCCTGGAATACAAGAAGACCATCTTCATCCCTTGCATGAATTCCCAGATGAGGTAATCATTACTCGTGTCCAAAACCCAATCCTGGTGCTGTGTTCATCTTTATTTGCAGTACGTTCACCTTTGCTGGGACATTCCCACCCACATCAGTTACCACTGCCCTCCTGGGCAATGAGTGACACATCCCTTATGTGCCACTGCAGGCAGGGATGTCATTTCACAAGGAGTCTGTGGATATTCAGTGATGGAGTTACTTTCTTGATCCTGGCACTAGTAAGTCATTAATGCTTCTAAAATTTGTACCTCCCTTATACAAAAGCCACTCAGTCTTGGCTTAGCCTTCGTTATGACAGATAAACATCAGTCACTGGAACAGAAATTGGCAGTTTTTCAAGGCCAGAAATTTTGACCTCAATACATTTAATGTGGGCAACAGAGCGTGGATCCAAGGGGTTATAGATACATCTGATGTTTCCACAACAGAAACTTCCCTGCAAAAATATAAACAAAATAGAGGAAAAGAAAATCTAGGTAGGGGAAATGGTGAATAAAAACAGAGTTCTTTAAGAAGATTATTAGGGAGCCAGAAAGCCCCAGTGCTCCAGCAAGCACCTGGGTTAAAAGGGCCACTGAGAGCATGATGAAACAAAGACATAAGTTAACATTTAAGAGGTAAAGTGAACATAACCAAACATAGCCAGTGGTAGGCAAGAACAAGGAGAAAAGGGGTAAGAGATGGAGAAGATATAAAAACCATCCTCGACTGACCATGGTAATGCAAAGTTTTTTCAACTATAGGAAAAAAATACAGCAGGATTATTTAATAGAAGTAGTAATGGCAGAAAGTCTAACAGTAGCAGAAGCCCATTATTAGAGAGAGTTAAATATTAATAAAGCAGGCAAAGTGGAAGCCTTCAATAAGTGCTCCTACTAGATAATGGGGAAGCAGGAGGGTCACGTACTTACTTTCATTACAGGAAGGTAATTATGTACTTTTATAGTTTGCTAATGACCCAGCAAGATTTATAACAGGGCTAATTGTGAGACTTCTTGGTCAGCAGCCCGAGAGGGTCTCTGGACAGAGCAGCATTTACAGTAGAGCTTGAGCACAGAAGGGGAAAGCCCCAAATGGACCAGATTCAGAAGCAAAGCAGCTCCACCCAAAGCTAATCCGAGTTTTTGAAAGGATCCAGACGTATCTGTGAATCCACGTCAGTGTGCCTGTCTGGAGATGCATTTAGGGAGGACCAAAGGGCAGGGCTGCAGGGCAAGGCAGAAGGAAAGCAGGCAGCATTTGGGTGATAAGACATCCATAAGGCTGAGTGTGAGGCATCAGAATGGCCCAGTGCTCCTGGGATCCGTGTGTGCCTCCAAAGCAAAGCCATGGCAAAGCAGCTAATGCGTCACGTACTTCCACGACCAGCACTTCAGGGAGGGTTCCCACCAGCATGACACCAAAAACCTCTGGGGCTGCTAAAACCATGGCAAGGGTGAACACCCCACAGGGCTCACAGAAAAGCAAAACCTCTTCTGAATAAGGCACAGAGGCCACGCATTTTTCACCACTGAAAAAGACCAAGAAATGAGTTTACCCTGGTACACAAGTGCTTCCGAAGAATAAAATACTGTAAAGCAGAAAAAGGCAGAGCAGCAGTAGTGGAAGACAGAAGGTGAGGTTAGGTATGGGGGAATGGTTTCAAACTGAGAGAGAGCAGGTTTAGATTAGATATCAGGAAAAAATTCTTTACTGTGAGGGTGGTGAGGCCCTGGCACAGGTTGCCCAGAGAAGTTATGGATGCCCCATCCCTGCAAGTGTTTAAAGCCAGGTTCGATGGGGCTTGAAGCAACCTGATCTAGTGGAAAGTGTCCCTGCCCATGGCAGGGGGTTGGAACAATATGAGCTTTAAGGTTCCTTCCAACCCAAACCATTCTATGATTCTGTGACTTCCATCAGGAATCGTAAGTGATGGATTTCTGAGGGCGAGCAATCACCATCCGAAGGGCTCGGACAGTTCAACTACTACCAGCTGATGCTTTTGGTGTTGTCAGGTCAAGACGGGATCTCCTCCTGAAAGTCCTCTTTAGCTTAGGAAATTTGCTGGACTTGGGAAGGGGACGTGGGTGAACTCTCTGGCCCATGTTGCACAACATCTCAGCTCGATTATCTCATGGTCCCACCTACCTTCCCTCCACCACTTGATGAGTGCGTGGGCAGAAGGCCTGGGGCAGAGGAGCCCTGTGATACAACCTGAAGCCACCCTGCAGCTCTTGCTTTTCCAAGCCAGGCTGGGCCCGGCATGGAGCCACTGCTGCTGCTCCCGCTGTATGTGTGGGGACAGCACCTGGCCTTGCCTACAAGCCATGGTGAAAGCAGAACAAGTCCCTGCAGCAGCCACCGAGCACAACTACCCCAGCTCTGAACGCAGCCCCAGCTGCTCTCAGGAGCCAAACTGAGGCAGAGCTCTGCTTGCATGAGAGCTGCTCAGTGCCAGCGGAGCTGAGGAATAACTCTGGGAACAAGCAGGGACACGGATGGCCTTCCTGAGCCTCTGCCCCTCTTGGGCTAAGCCAGGCAGCATCCACTGCTCACCTGTGGTGAGCACAGGCAAAAGGCAGCGGAGACCAGGTGCTCTGTGCTCTGTGTGTTTCATGGATGTTGTGAGGCAGCATGAGCAAACCTTCCCCACCTGTACAGAGTCTTCCAAGGAAGCATCCCAAAAGCAGGACAAAGCTGGAGCACCAGAGAAGAGGCATTTGCCCACACTCCCTTCAGACTGGCCTGCAGCAGCAGACCCAGACAAACAGGGATTTCCTTAGCTCAGCAGTTTGTTCCATTGTCTCTGCCAGGGCTCAAATTGCAACAAGGTGAAGATGCATGGGCGTGAAGGGGAGGGGGGGGTCATCTCCTCCTCCTTCTCTGGGCAGCATCTCAAGGACACCTCTGAGTCCCCTGGCCCTCTTCAATTAAATCAGCCTTCATTATTGATTTGGTTGAGCCTTAAAATAGCCCTCCCAAGAGTAAGTCCCCGGTAGCCAGCACGGCCCACTCCGGGCTCAGACTGTGCGGAGCCACACGATGTGTGGAGCAAGGCCTCGACAGTTGAGGAACTCTGCTCCTGCCCCAGAGCTGCCCAGGATGGGGCGAGCTCGATTGCCACCCCACAGGACTGGTGGCAGCCACTCGATGGCTGGGTTGTGCAGTAGGAGGGTGGGGGGACAGCCACGAGGTCCCTCCTGCATGTGTGCCAGGGCTTCTCCATCGGCCTCCAAGGATGAGAGGAACCCAAGGCTGGCAGAGCCTTCAGCAGGGCTCCGACCCCAGAGGTAACCCTGGTAAAACAGGTACAAGAGCAGGTCCATGATGCAGCCTCAGACACTGGCACACGGGCACAGCCCCCCTGGCTTCTCCCAGGGATGGAACTGAGGAAGACAACCATTTGTGAAGCTCTCTGCCTACGAAGAAGGGTCTCTCTAGGCAGAAGAGGGGAAGCAGGGAGCTCTCTAAAGCTACTCCACCAGACAAGAGAGGGTCATACAACAAACTTACTCTGGAAACTAGCAACAGAGAGATCTCCTGGGCACCATGGGCAGGAGAGAGAAAAGAGAACAAGAGTGCTGTTAGAACAGACAGGCAGCTTCCTGGATGGGGCTCAGCATACACCCCCATGTGCCACCTGCCCTTCTGTCCCCCATCCTTGTGCAGCTCTGCAGGAGCAAAGTCTGGCACAAAGCCTTTTCTACAGCAGAGGGGGATCAGGAATGTATCCATACAGGCCCAGAACCTGTGAGGGTAAAGACAGGGACATGTTCTTCAGCTCCTCCCCACATCTTTCTCAGCCACAACAGAGTTGAGAAACCCCTCATCTCAGTGACAGTGCTGAGAACCAAACTGCGGTGCCAACGGCAGGACAGGCTCTGCCAGGCTCTGAGAGATGCCAGGATAAAACACTCTCTGCTTGCAAACTTATACAGTGCCCTGTCTCCCTGGGCACCCTCTTCCTCTCACAGGGTAGCTGCTGCTTGGCAAACATGACAACTCTTCCCCACAGCAGCTGTTCACTGTGCATATCACAGAGCCTTCTCTCAGGGTAAAACTCTGGTAAGGATGCAGTCCTGGGCCTCTCTTCTCTCCTTTGGAGGGCAGACCCCCTACTTATGATGGATCTAACTCTCCATCTGGCATGCAAGAATCACCAGTAGAGAGGCTGGGGATGGCCAGGCTGTAAGAACCAGGCCTGAATATTTGGCCAGGAACAGCCTACTTTGGCAGCTATCCCAACAGCTGGCCTGGCCCATAGCAGGGACAGCTGCTAAGGAAGAGGCTGGTCCTCCCTCACCACCCATCACAGCCCTGAGTGCCCATCCCTGCCCCACTCACTCTGCAGGCTGGGGAGGCTGGCATCCTCAGGCTTGGTTTTCAGCAGGTGTGGGAGCCGTGTGTATCTGTATCCAAAGCCACAGCCCTGCCAAAAGAGGTAAGGAAAGATCTTAGAGGCTGAAAAACAGTTTTGCTGCTACTGGAGAGTGAAATGTTCAGCGTCCCAGCAGCCCCAGGTGCTGAGAAGGGCAGGGCTGCAGGATGCTCACCCGCCACAGCCTGACGAGGATCCAGTTGGTCTGTGCCCAGGGTCGCTGCTCATAGGGAGCCAGGAGGTTCTTCATCATGGAGATCCGCCTGCCAGACAAGGACACAGGTCAGCCCCCAGGGTTTGGGAACAGGGGATTAAACAGGACACGCTGTAGGACCTGTGGAGCTGGGGCAGAGCAAAACCACTGGTATAAGGGTGCCAGAAGGCTCCCAAATCAACTCCACCACCCTGCTGCAACTTGTGGACCCTCAGTGTGGTGCTTGGCAGCCCTCCTGCTCCCTCACCCAGCCCTGCCACCACCCCAGCCCTGCCCCAGCTCCCCAGGAACAGGCAGGGCAGCACTTACTGCTCTTCTGGGATCCTCTCTACAGCACGCAGCGAGTGGGGGTAGCAGACGTAGCTGGCCAACGCCTGCATCAGGGAGTCCCGGATGTCTGAGGAGGAATGAGAAGGGACTAGGCCAGGCACCCAAGGACACACAGCACATCAGGGAGCACCTGAATGCCAGTGGCCAGGAGGGACTGGCCCTCATGTAGAGGCACATTGTCCATGCTGACATGGAGAGCACGCTTAGGCTCAAGCAGCGAAGGAGTAACCCCAGACTGGACATGCAGGTAGCTGGGACATGAGTCCTGCTCTCAAAAGGGTGTCCTAGGTCACGCATCTACCCCTGCAATAAGCTGGATAAGGACAACGCCCAGCTTCACTTTGAATGCGGAGGCATAAGCACTCAACAGATTCAGCAGACAGATCCCAACAGAAGCCTGGTGAGCCACTGGCAGTGGCACTGGCCAGACCTGTGACATTATCACCCCAAAGCAGAGGAATGCAGCCTTACCTGTGCCCACAATCCTTGAGTCAGCAAAATGCTTGGCCAGGATGGCAGCGAGGCGCATCAGGGTCTCTTCGTAGCCTGCAAGAGAAGGAGGGAGCAGGGTCATGGCAACAGCCTGAGGGGCAGCCCTGCAGTCCCAGTGGTCCCGTGGACACGGCATAGGCCATGGAATGAATTTCTGCTACAGCTAACGGCAGCTTAGTTGTGTGTCTAGTTGTCAAAACAGCTGGGAAGACACATTCACCTCCAGGAGAGCCTCTCACCTCAGTCTGCAGGGTCTGAAACAGTTATCCAGGGAAAGATAAAACTATGCAGTCGAGTTGGATGGCAAGCAAGAGGTGCCTGGTGCACACAAAGAACACCCTAGGTCTATGCAGAAAAGCCATGTCTAGCCTGCAGGCCCTGTAGGAATCTGCTACTGCTCAATTCTGCTGTTGCCCAAACAGCAGGCACAGCCCCCACTTACGGATTTGAACACTTCAGCTATGTCCTGTTGTTGGGAATAGAAGCTTTTCTTACCTTCATGGGCTCTGGAAAGCACAGAAGTATTTGCTAAGAGCTCAGCAAGGTCATTTAGCCAGGAAAGCACAGAATGTGCACAGATGGAATCCACCTAAACACAGACTCTTGGCATCAAGTGGGTGGTCATCTCCATAGGAACATCTCCAAATCCCAGGGGAATTTGAAAGCAGACCCAATTTCTGCACTCATGGCACATCCTCTCCCACCCAGAAACCAGAAGGCTGTGGTAGAAATTGCTGAGGCAATCACATCTTACAGCACCCCAGCCCATTCCTGATACCTCCTTGGAAACACAATCCATAGCTGCCAGTGATTTTTACCACAGCCAGCCCTGTGACAGCTTCAGACAAGGTGTGGGCTCCCTACCTGAGCACAGCGACCACGGCTCACCACCTGCCCCACAGCTCAGACAATGCACTGGCACAGCACATCACAACCAGGAACGGACACAGAAAGGAAGATGCCTAACTACTGCTTCACCATAAGGATGTGGCTTGCTTTAGATTTTATCAGGCCAGAATCAGGAAGGTGTCCCCAGTCCCTCACCTGGGAGTTCCTCCATGCTGTTGACGGGGCTGAAGTAGTTCTTGAGTGCACTGTAGCTGTTCATAGCCACGCTGAGGTAGAATTCCGGCATGAAAGCGAAAAGCGAGCCCGTCCTGTCACCGTGCTCGATGGTGCGGATGCACACTCGCAGCAGCCAGTAGATATCCTGCATCTTCTCCTGCCCAGAAAGAGCACAATTCCCATTCAGCTGACAGCCTCTCTTTGGAGAAACAGCAACCAGCACCACACTCAGACTTCAGAAACATCCCCTTACTGGAGATGCTGCTCAGACATCTTACTGCTCGAAGTTCAGTAAGCAGATCTGGGCCTTTTGGTCTTTCCATAAAGCCACAGAAGTGGCAGCTGGAAGAAACAATCAGAGGTTTCTACACCAACCTCAAGCTCAGAGAACGACCCCCACCAATGTGAGGGCCTTGAGACCCTCCAAGCACTACTTCTTACCAGGGCATATGCAACCACACAGGCCTGGCAAACAAGCATGTGAGTTTTGATTCCAAGGACACTGCTGAATCCTTTTCCTGAAGGAAAGCAGACACTAGCACTTTCCAAAAATCTGCTGGAAAAAAAGCTGGTCCATTGTAGGGATTAAATGGGAACAGGCTGAAAGCTCACACCAACTCGGGTCTTTGCAATAGGCGGCCACAGCCTTTCAGGTTCTGTGCCAGCCATTCAACCAGATTTACTGTCCTGAGGAACATCAGCCTCTTGTCTCTCTAAACAAAAATCAGAGGGTCCTAAATTAAAAACAGGAAATTTAAGGGCATCTACGTAACTTTAAGCTATAAAAATGGGCGCCAACAAAGCCATAAAGAGAGGAAATATTATTTCATATCCTGCAGTGCCAAGAAATAGCATAAGCAATAGCCACTTGCATAAAAATAGATGGAGAAGGGTTACATTTTTAAGGAATTTAAGAAAAAAATAAAATCAGAGGTGCAGATAAGGCATTTCATTTGCTTAATGGCTTTTCTAAAGTATGTTGTTACCATCTCTAGGAGATTTTCATGGGTTTATTCAGCAAATTAGGCTGAACTAGTGCAAATCAACTAAACTGACTAACAGACATCTTCTTCTCAACACTGACCCACATCACAGCCAAACTGTTACTTTCAAGATAAAAAGCAACTGTACAGAACATTAAGGTTAAAAAAGCTGCATTTGGCTTTATTAAGACTTGATAATCTCAAACATCATTTCAGGTATTGCCAAGCTAGAAGAAAGCCTACACCAAAAGGACACAAAGATGTGATTAGCCAATGAGACAGATAAATACAGTGTTGTAATAAAATAAACTGTAATTCCCACAGGGATGCTTTGAAGGCAGAATTATGTGCTTTAAAACTAACAGTGTTTTTAAGCTGTAGCACCCCCTTTTATTCTAACTTTGAATCCCTCGGCTCAGAATAAACCAGTGGCTAATTCCCTCGAGGAAGGAGCAGCCTCTGCCATGCTCTGACACCTCAGCACAGAGCAGGACTTCACCCCTAGACAGAACCAGGCTCTTTCTCTCCAACAGCAGCAGCAGTGCCTGCAACACTCATACAGATGTGACCCTCCAGTGCACACAATTCCCAGAGATGCAACAGCTGCTGGATGGATATCTCCAGTGGGAAAGAGCAGGGACCTGAGATGACTGTGAGATGGAGCCCTGAAGGCACAGGCTCCTCAGTGCAGCCACATTCTGCAAGCTCACTGGGCTCCCGGGGCACATTCCTGCTCTCCCTGCGGGCCATGCAGGCCAGGATAGCAGCACAAACCACAAACAGGGAAGGCTGTAACCTTCACTCCCAGACGCTGCTGATTCATCAGGAAAGGTGACACTGCAGTCCTGGTTTAGTATGACAATGGATCATCTAGAGACATGAATAGTGTTTCTGCATGGGCCAGCACAGTGATACCTGCAGTGCACCCTGGTGATGCCCCTCAGCCTTTCCAGAGCAGTCTGGAAAGAAAGGATTATTTTCTGGCAAGCATAGGCTATGCTAATGCAGCTGGAGAGCTTTCTGCCTTGCAGTCCTGCTCGGGAGGGAAGGAGGGGAAGAACAAAGAGCTCATGAGTCAGGATCAGCCATTGCAGCTCTGCCAGACGTGTTCATAAAAACTCTTCTTGCCCTCCCTGTTTACATCCCGGGACACACAAAAACCACAAAGAGAGACGGGGCAAGGCAATGGGCAAGGGAAGTCAGGAAAAAATCAGCAAAACTGCTTGTGAGAAAACAGACCAGAGCTGTTATCCTGGAAAATGGTGAATTTGGGGAAAAAGGGTCAACTTGTGAAAATAGCCACTGCATTAGTAAATGCAGAATACACTCTCTGCATGGGAACCAAGTGAAGAAGGGAAGAACACCTGAACAAGAACCCCTTGACTTGGATCCCACAGATTCCAGGAAGAGCTGCAGTAGGGAGATCCCTGCGTTACACGCAGCACAGCTCAGGGTGATGGTTCGCAGTAGCCTCTATCCTCTGACATGTCTTGAGAACTGAATCTCCCTTTGATCTGCACCCTTTTGTCTGCAGTGCCCTATGGGAAAGCCTACAGCATCATGCACAGCTCAGATCAGACTGGGCTGTGTCCTAACAAACACTGTGGGACCAAGCCTGGGACAGGAGAGGGGCCAAGCCTAGAAAGGAATCTCTGATACACAACAAGGGAAAAAGAAGCCCCAGAGATCATTGACATTGCTTCAACACCAGGAAAATGACACCTGTGATATGTGAGCCAAGCAGCAGAGATGCAGAGGCTCACTGGTCTCCTTTCAGCTGCTCATGGTATGCTCCTGCCCACCTTTGAATAAATGGTGACATTTATCCAAGCGAGGCGCCGGCTCAGGTGGTTGAGCTTCTCGGAGAAGACCTTTTGGCTCTTCAGCAGCTCCTCATGGATGTCTCTCCTCTGGAAAGAGTGCAGAGATGTGAGGGCAGATGTCACTGCCATTTATAGCATTCTTTTTCAGTGCTGGACAAACAATGCAAAAGCATATACCACCTTGGGGCTAGCTAAGGAGTACTGGCAGGGGGAAAGGGGTCAGCAGCCTTTCTGTGGAGGGAGTGGGAATCAGTGCTGTAAAAAGCACTTATCAGCCTCAGCTGAAGCCCACAAGGCCTGATGCAGATGCTGGTACAGTTGGGCAGCAGCACTTCACCCTTTTTGCCAGATACTGAGACTTTGCCAGAGAAGGAAGCTGTGAATCCAGAGACACTTACCCTCTTTGGGCAGCGGCTGATTTTTTCCTCTGTGTCTTTCAGTGCCATGGCATATTCATTCACATCATCTGACACACCAACCATCTGAAAAGCAGCAGGTTTCAACAATAAATAAAGGGTTTTGTTCCCCTAAACATACAAGCATGCAACCAGATCCCCAGTGGAGGTTGGGAGAAAGACAGGGCACACGCAGTCACTAAATAAGCAGAAAACAGAGTCGGTGTAGAAGCATGGAGGTTGGGGGAATGGATTCCTGCAGAGCACGTGCCACTTACCTTCCCAAGCTGCTGGTGGACACTGAGGTTGTACATCATCACTATCCCATCCAAGACTTCCAGGAGGGAGTTCTCAGTGATGGGCTGGTCCGGCTCTTCTGCGGGTCTGCCCAGTAAGAGACCCTCGTTTCCATGGGTGCCTTCAACTGCAATGCATTCCCAAGACAGGAAAGAAGTTCTCAGCAAGGCATTTTGGCACCTCAGCTTCTGCCTGCCCCTCTCTGAAGCCAAAGCCCTGCTGTGCCGCTGTAACACAGAGCTCCTTCCCAGCCCATGTGGCTCACTAGATACCACACTACCACACCATTCTCATCTTGCTGCCTGCATCAGGCTGACGCGTCAGTTCTGTTCAGACTGACCCAGGCCATGCAAATTCCACTTCCTCAAGCCCTGTACGAGCTTCAGAGGCCTGCCTGGTCCACCCCAACAGCAACAGTGCTGCTGCTGCACACATCATCCTCTGGCTGGCCTGTCTTCAGAGCAAGTGTGGCTACAGCTGCCTCTGAACTACCTTCCTGCAAAGTCTCACTGCATTTGGAGGAACCAAGGCAGCATCTCCTTACACACAGAGGGTGACAGCATCATCAGTGTCATGTTCAGGATGGCAAAGGGGTCTTTTGGGTGTGGACTTTTGGGTGTCAGCATGCCCTGGGAATGGGAAGGAACAAGTGGCAGTAAGGAGACTGCATTCCTGTGGGGAGCTGGAAGATGCCATTCTGCCAGGGCCCACCTGGGCCACGCCAGCACACAGCAGGGGTACTCACTGTCCTCCCTTGTGCGCTGCTCCACGCGCAGCGTGAGCACTTTGATCTTCTCCAGGGTGCCCAGGGGCCGCCGCGGGTTCATCAGGCTGACGGCTGCCGTGCTCAGGAACCGGTTGGCACGGCCCAGGGTGGGGGAACTGAGCCAGGCAGGCCTGGCAAGAGCTCCACCAATGGCCAGGGCGGCAGAGGGGCGCTGGGACTGAAAGGAAATGACGGGAGAAACAGTTCCAGCTGTGCTTGGCTGCCTGCTGTTCCTCCCTTGCCCCTGCAAGGATGTTGGTATAGATGCACAGTGGCCACTGGAAGATGAGCAGGCAGGGTAGCAAATGGGTAAGTCCTTCCTCCAAGGTCACGTGCCAGGCACAAACAGAAGACCTGCACAGCAAGACGCTGCTCTGTCTACAATTATCTCGCACCTTTCCAAATGCAAGCACCAAGAGCTGCCATGGAGGGGAGGCAGCACATTCAGATCAGTGGGTAGTGAGACAGCAGGGCACAGAAAATTTTGCTGCTCAAACTTGGTGCACCCAGGACCTCGCTGATCTCCAGTGACTCTCATCCAAGTGTTTATCTGGTTGCCCATGGACTGGTTACAGTCCTGGCCCAGCACTGCCTTGCTGTAAAGCAAAGCCTGTCTAGCCAGGTGCTGAACTTGCTACCCCAGCACCAGGGCCCCTGTAGGTGAATAACACAACTCACCTGTGATGCTGATGTTGCTGATTCCTCATCTTCATCGAGATCATCCATAGTCACTGCCTGCAGCTCTGCAGGGTCGATCAGGATGTTGGCTTTTGCAGCCAGGTCATCTGCACAGAGCACAGCAAAGCAGCCATGAATGCAGGAGTCACTCTTCACTTACCATGAGGAAGGCTCATCCTCTTTCCTGCTTCTCAGCAGTAGAGAAGCAGCCAGAAAAGTTGGATGCTCTGTCAGAACAAGCTCACCTGTCCCAAGCTTCCTTACATGGAACAGATCTGCCCTTATGAAAAGAACAGAGACCAAGCAGCAACAGGTGCTGCCCTCCCAGGATCCATTTCTGCTCCTGGTCCTACCACCTACGAATAGGATAACTGAGGAACCAGGAGACAATCACCAGGGCCAAACTGGACTAGTGCAGGAATGGCAACTCTCTGCCTGAGACCATCTTTTAAGCATCCAGCTCTTCAATGCTGTCTCACGATGTGTCCCTAAGTCACTAGGACTGAGACTCAGACCCAGAGGAAGCCTATGCTGATGGCTATGCTGTACAAAGCCTGGAGAATGTGTTCTTTAGCCCACAGCTCTGTCTTTAAAGCTGGCCAGGATACCTTGGTAAGAAACCAGAGGAGATTACATGGTTCTCAAGCTAAGTAATCTAATTTTGAACAGTCAGGGATCAACCTGAGACAGAGAAAATGGTCCTCATCTTGCAAACACACTGGGAAAGAAGAGACATCTGAGTCAAGTGCCATGTTAGCCAGAAACCAGAGACAAACCAAATCCAAGGGAATGGCAAGGGGTTTCTAACCCTTCCACAAGGCAGGTTTTGGAAGCCTAGTGCCAGAGTAGTGTGCTACTCACAAACACACAGCTGCAGTACATACACAGGGCTGCTCCTCCCTGCCCAGAGTGGTGCAGCAAGTAAATCCTGGGCATCCTTCACACCCAGCAGAGCCCAGCCAATGGCCAGGGCTTTGACAGCTCCCAGCCCCGCAGCAACAGCACCACACCAGAGGATATTCCCAGACTATCCCCCTCCCTCCAACTGCCACATGCCCAATTCAGGGATATAAACAGTAAACTGTTAACTTAAAGGACACTCCGCCCAAGAGGAGTGGTGTCTTCTTCAGAGTAACTTGAATCTCATTAAAATTCAAGTCTCCTCTCTTTGAATTTAATCAAAATTCATTACCCACAGCTCCCTCGCGGGAATGTCTTGTGTGAATTCCAGCCAAGACCTGAATTCAGGTACTGGCAGTGAGAGCAATTACCTTTCAGAGTCTTCTTAAGATGAGACAGAAGACCTCCAAGTCGCTGAAGGTCAAAATAATCCACCTTCCCATTATAGAAGAGTTGAGGAGGGACATAGGCTTCTAAAACAGAGGAGGAGATTTGGTTTTTTCCACAAGTCCCATGCACAGGATCCACAAAGACATGTAAGGCCTCCTAAAGTAGACCCTAGGGGCCAGCCTGGACTAACATTTAGACACAATTTTTTTTTGTCATAAAAATACAGGCTATTAAGGCAGAGGTGATTTCCACAAAGGAGCAAGCATTAGATCCATGCAGAAACAGGAGCAACCAATGGCCATCGACAACAAGGCTGCCAGCACTTCCTCCCTCCAGCCACAGTCACTGGGGTAAACTGGATTATCAGAAAACTTGGCAGCTCTCCACCTGGCTACTCCAGCTCTGCCACTTTGTCCCACAGGGATAGCAAGGCACTTATTGAGTCTAGAGAAAGGGTCAGCCTAAAGTAAGAAAAGGGAATGCCAGTGGGGTCTAAGGGTGAGAAAGCACATGGCACTGATTTAGTTTCCCCTCAATCCCACAGTTTGGAAACCCCAAAATCAGAAAAATATCTTCCCCTAAACTCTGACAATGGGATCACTGAGCTGCCCTTCCACAGCCCCACAGACTCCAGGGCAGACAGGGGGAATAGTAAACAGTACAGATGTCCCTTTGCAAGTCTCAGATCCGGATGTTAACTGGAATAGATCTGCACACAGTAATTTCTCAGGGTGACTGGGAACCACAGACATAGGGTGACAGAAGGCTCAAGCACTCGTTAGAGACATAAAATTTCCAACATCCTGGAAAGCACTGCCAAGAGACAAACCTTGTCCTAACCACAGAAAAGCCTGCAAAGCCTCTCCCCCAGGCCTCACCTTCACTGCTCAGGGCAGCCGGGGTCTTTGCCTTGTGGCCATCCCAGAAGAAGCGCAGGGCAGCGATGAGCCGGTGCAGGAAGCACACCATGTACTCTGGCGGGCACAACACAGTCAAGTTCTAGGGCAAGAATGAGAGTCCAGCATCAGAGCAGGTGTGAAAGTGCATCTCAGTCCAAAGGGCTACATGGGGCAGGCAGAAACTTTTGTGTTCTCAGCCTTGCTAGCATCTCTAGCTTACAGCTCTGGCAGACAGCCCAGACCTGATGGTGGGCAGCAGTTTCCACCTCCAGGAAGTCTTGGGACACTTAAACAACAAGCTGGTCTGACAGAGGATGAGGGATAACACACGCTCCACCATGAAAGATGGGGCTGATGATGAACATGGGGATGCAGGTGAAGAAAGGGTTTCCTACAACAGCGGATGCCTGCCTCCCAAAGCCTCAGGCCAACAGCCTGATCCAGGGCCAGAGGAAAAGTCCTCACCCACGCAGTGAGGAGGATGCCAAAGCCAGCAGACCCACTGTGGCAGAGCATTCCACAGCCACACTCCCTGAGAGGCTATAGGAGACATTCAGCTCCCACCTAAGACTTCCCAAGGACCACTTTCCTATAAACCACTGCATAGGACTTATCTAAGTTGCCTGGTTTCTGGCCTCAGATCTCCCCCTCTTCACCCCCTGCCATATCTAGACCTCAGTGGATCAACTGCTGGAAGCAACCCAGCCAGAAGGGCAGAGTTCCCAGCCTGAAGGTGCAGGGGGCCCTCAGGGTCAGGCTTGCAGGAAGGCTGTCCCTCTGACTTACCCCTCTGTTGCTAGCGTTTTCCTGAAGAAACTTGCGGAATTTGTTTAGGAAGATGTATCTGGAGGCTTCCCCCTGGCAGAAGGAAAATCAGGTGGTAAACCTATGCTTTACAAAGCATATCACATGAAGATACTGTCACAAAAGAGCCACAGAGCACTTACCCCTCCTCTGTCCTTGTTGTTCAGCAGCAACTTCAGAATCTGAACCTGGAGGCCTTCCACCACTAAAAGGGGGACACACGTCTGCCATCAGAAAACAAGCACTGGAGAGCAACTACCCCTCTTAACCCCAACTGCAGTACCCTGTCCCCAGGAGAAAAGTTCCCTCCCCAGCAGAGGGGGGCCAGGAAAAACTGGTGCCAGCAGAAAGGTAATCCCACCACTGAGAATTTTCTCCTCCACCACCTAGCAAGAAATTCATCCACAGCTAAAAACAATGCACAGGTTTGCTCCTGCCCCATCGTGGGCGGCTGCAGGTCTGTGCAGTGGGGTCCCAGCACTCCTAACATGCCATCAGAAAAGAGCATGGCTGGCCCCCACCTCTGCACCACGGCCTGTCCTGGCAGAAACACAGATCTGCTTCAGGTAGTGAATGGGATTTGGAAACAAATCCTGTCCTGGCTGCACAAAAGGTGTGGGATCTTGGCAACTTCCCTCCTTCCTCACAAACCTTCAATGCGTTTCTTGAGCCGCTGGCAGCCTCTTTCATATGCCCGACGCCTCAATCTCTCCTCAGCACTCTCCTCCTTCACCTCCTTACTCTCCTTGCCCTAGTTAGGGGACAGACATTGATTAGTAGGAGACCACTGCACAGGGTAAATGTCTTGCCAGAAACTCTCTTAAACAATGTGAAATGAAGAGCACAAACCCCCTGAAACAATGTGCCAGTGTGTGACTGCAGCTCACAGCACACCTGAACAGGTCTCCCCCAGCCTTGTAATGAGTAATGGCAGGAGATATTTTGAGGACATCCCAGTCAACCCAGTAGTTCCTTAAATACTGTGAGGTTCCCTTCCAAATCTGTTGCCACAGAAAACTGTCCCCCATCCCCTATCTGAGCATCACACCTCAAACATCCCCTTTAAGGGGACAAAAAAGATGACAGGGCAATGGAAAAGCTCCAGCTCTCACACAGCTCTGTGGGACCCACCGGTGCTAACACAGCCAGAAACATGGGCCATCCAACTTCCTCAGCCAGAAAAAGATGCAGATGGCAGGCCACAACATTTCCTCAGCCTCCTCGGCGGAGGTGCCCGTACTCACCTCCTTGGTGAAGCGGTTTGGCCACCATGTGGTGGGAATGAGCTCCTGCAAACCTGCCTCCTCCACACGCAGCGGGCTCTTGATGTAGAAGAACACAACGGAACGGAGCACATCGAAGCTGTGCAGGAGTTAAAGCAAGCACAGAAGCTACAGCGGGGAAAGGTACAGGGCATGTCTCCAGAGCTGGAGTGAGAGACTCCTTTCCAAACCACCAGAGTAAGATCCAGAGGCCTCTTCTCCCCGGAGAAGCCCCGCGCAGCTATCACAGCAGCTGCCCAAATGCTACCCTAGAGCTGGACTGCTCTGAAAGTGGTTTTGCTCTAGGGATATTAGAGGTCAGTCAGGTAGAAATGAGCTCCCCCGTGTTACTAGGATGTGAAATATACAACACTGCTCCCTCCTCTCAAAGCTGGACTTTGTAGGGAATGGTGTCAGGCAGAGGAGACCTGAGAAATGACCTCTCAAGAGAGGGTGGCTTCTGCCTCCCTGGACCTACAGGTCCTTTAAGTGTCCTTGGCTGCATTATTGAGGGAAGGGAAAACTGAGACAGGAGGAGACACAAAGGATACAGAACATTGCTGAGTAGGTATTTCCTAGATTTCTCATGCTTCAAGACTGCAATGGTGAGCCGGAGGTAGTGGATCTAGGAAAATAGGAGAAGCAAAAGTGACTCCACCTGCAGAAGATACAACTCTCCAATAGCTACAGTGTGACAAAACTGCCATCTTTGGATCAAACAACTACAGAATCCAAAACATCATGTACCTTTGGACAAGGGGACATAACAGAAGCTGCTAGTCACAGATTCCTGGGGATTCAGAAGTGCAAACTCACTTGTAATCCCAGGTCTGGGATGATGGGAGAGAACCTGTAAGCCCGCAGCAGGGACATCAGCAGCTGCTTGAGGCACTCATGCACTTCATACTCCTGAGAAAATAAGAAACACATTGAAGAGCAACAGCAAGGAGTCAGGAGCAGCTATAGCTCCCAGAGTGAGACGTTGGAAGGAAGCATTCATTTATGAACTGAAAAAGCAGGTGCTCTGAACCCAGTGTCCCTCTGACTCCACAGGAGAGAGTCCAAGCAGAAGTTGGTGCCAGTGCTTTGCTACAGAGAAACAAGCTTCTGCAGAAAGTCCAACTCAAAAGTCACCTACAAAAAGCCAAAGTCTCAGGCCCTATTTGTTGGGCAGTCACCAGTCCTCTTATTCCCTGACTCTACCCAAGACAGTGTCGGCAGAACCAATCCAGAAAGGAAAGAAGTAACTCTTGCGTAAACGTGATGATAGAAGATCATCACATTCTTCTTGAATCCAGCTCACAGCCAGCCAGCAGGGTGAGAGCCAACTCTTCCACAAACACAGCAGTCCTACCAGAGGGTCCAGTTTCACTGCTAAGATGGTGGGCCTGAAGGAGTCCTGACATTTTTCCATTAAACTTCTCATGGCAGCTGGCTGGGCCAGTGCCCACATCTGTTAACTGTTACCCCAAAGGGCAGACGTGCTGTCTCCAGGCCGATCGCTGGCAGTGACCGGCTCTGTGTAACCACCCAAGCACTCCAGCAGCAGCAGCTTCCCAGCTGCTTCAAACACTTGTCCCAGGAAGGAGTAAGCTCCTCCAGCATGGACAGGAAGTTGGAGGAGGCTTTTCCCCAGCAGGGTTGGAGATGGTGAGAGTGCACTGCACATTTCTACCCCAGTCCCGAAAGCTCTGATCACTCTCCTCAGCACATGGCAGCACTTAAGACCTCCACAGTCAAATACACATTAATTACAATCAGAAGACTATTCTTATTGATAAATTTGATGTTCCCAGAAGCAGGAAGTTATTCACCATCATCAGTTCCTTTAGCAGTAGGAGAAGCTTAGAAATGCCTGGTTAACTCATTGCCAGTGTCTGCATTCAACCCTCAGTGCCTGGGTGTGCAGCAGCAGCCAGATGAGCTAATTGAGAGGGTGGTCTACCACACAGAGAAAAGAAGAGAAAGACACTGAACACTACCAGCATTTTGTAGGGAAGGCTCCTGACCTCAGCACCTCCCAGGGTCTCCCTGGGATCCCTAGGGAGGACCCAGCATCCTAGCAACTCACCTCCATAAGAAGCCACATGAGATCCAGCAGCTGCTGAATAAGGGGGTGGGACTCCACTGCCCCTCCTCGCTCAAGGATGCTCAACAGGAAGGTCATGAGCACATCTTCCACCAGGTACACCTTGCACTGCAGACAGAGAGCCAGGTCAACATTCCTCCATGGCACAGTCACTTCCCAGCAAAAGCTGGGGTTTACTTTGCTTTACAAGAGCTGTAACAAGCACTACAGAAGCTGGCAATGGGCAGACAAAACTCACCATAAGAGGGGAGAAATAATTGAAGATGTGAGCTAATGTAATCAACACTGTGGGTTCTCCCTGCAGCTGCCACATGGATGTGTCTTTCTCCACCAGCTTCCCCTCCTGCAATGGCAAATCCAGAAAAACACATGGCTTGGATCCAGCCCAATCCATCTGTACACCAACAACTGAATGAACCACAGGCCTGGAACAGCCACTGTTGCTGTCCCATGCCTGACTGCAGTAAAAACCTTGAACATGAGAATTTAGAATGCCAAAGAAGCCAGGTCTATTCCTCTGGAAAGCTCTAGTGCAGTCCAGATGTCACTATCAACCACATGCAGGCACTTTGACAATGTTTTTCTAAAAAAAAGGCTTAAGTTTACATGATAATTTGTAAATGGGAACACCTACAGAAGAGGACAACTAACAAAGCAGGCCTCCATTCAAGCCAAGACCCTGGCATATGGCATTCCCTATGCTTTGGGCATAAACAGATCATCTCTCATCCTGGCGGCAAACAGTGTTTCCAGCAAACAGTGCCACAGCTAAAACAATACTCAAGGCAGACCTGCCAGAATTTCACCACATTACTGAACAGGACATCAGTAAAAAGCTGAGGATATGAACAAACTGCTTTCAAGAGTGCAAAATCCAATCCAGCAGTTCTGAGCCTGACAAACATCACCTCTTGAATACTGGCAATGAAACTTCATAGGACCGAGAACAAAGCCCAGTATGATTTAAATTAAGTCCTGGAACTATCAGGAAGCCCATTTTGCAAGCCAAAGAGCTCCAGGGACATGCATGCTCCATGTAAAAGCATGCAAGCGTTTAGACTCTCGGGTGTATGGAAACACGTGAGCTGGCAGCATGTGCCAGGGAGGGCAGAACCACATTTCCCAGCATGGTGCCCCTCAGATCCACCCCATGATGTCAGCCTACCGTCACATCTATTCCAATATGGATCACATTCTTCAAGTAGCCCAACAGCTTCCGAGCCTTCACCAGGTCTGCCACAGGAGGATCTTGCAAGGGCCGGTAACCTTCCACTGGATAAGTAGGGAAGCGTTATGGGAAAATGCAATCTGATCCTTTTGGGATTTCTTTTGTCTGTGCAAGGAGAAGTCTGTCTGCTTTACCTTGTACCCACAGTTCAAACCACAGTGCCTTCCACATGGATGATAAGCCACAAGCTCTTATCCCCACTTCCTCAACACTGCAAGCAGCAAGTATTTCACTTCTGCTTGCTGTGAAATACTTTTTTCATCAGAAAGACCAGCTGGAGCCCCCACTACAGCCATCAACAGGCACTGCCAGGACTGCTCTGACAGGAGCTCCAGGCTTCAGCATTCACACAGCAACAGGCAGCACTAATACCATGTCAGAGGTCCCATATGGCTGGGAGGTAAAAGAGACGAGTGACCAAAAGGCTCAGCAGCATTAGGGCTTCCAAAACTGCACAGTGAGAATTTTGCAGGATCTGAGTGTCTGGGAGCAGGCAGCCGCCAGCTGTAGCAGCAGCTGCTGACTCAGAGCGGAAAGTAACTCCCATTTCAGAAACTTGTGTTTGTGTTCTGCAGTTCTGCTCCAGCTAAGGAGGTATCTGGCTCTTCTCTCCTTGACTCAGCTCTGCACACAAGTACTGACAGCAGAAAGTGAACTGCAGTCAGGTGTGTATACTATAGAGCCTCCAAAGATGTCTCAGGACAGGCTCTTCTCCCTTCAGACCTTCTCTCCCCACAGCTAAAGGATATCGGAGTGGACGGCTTCCGAAGTTAAAAGCAACGGACTCTTTGAAGGAGAGGCTGATGGCAGGGAAATAAGCCATGCCAGCACCCCTCGTGATGTTATCAAAGGCAGTTCCCAGAGATATGCCGTTCCTGAAAGAAGGAAAACCCACAAGGTTTTAGACACAGCAGGAGGGGTCTGAGGTCAGCTGGGCAATGCAGATATCTGCGTTCCCCTGCCAGCAACTTGCCAGCATGGATGCGCCAGTCAGTCATGCCTCCTGTCCTCCACTCTTAACCTGGCACACATGCAAATGTCACAGCTCTGCTGAGTAACAGCCACGGGAAGCACAGGGGCACTCCCATTTTCCTATGAGCATGGGAAAGCACTGCAGTCTCCTCAACATGCAGAACCTACTTAGCTTCAAGGGTAACCCAAATCTGTGAGATAACTAAAGCAGCAGGACATTTTAAAGCATGGGACTTTTTGGCCTCATCTAGTTGATGCTGGTGGCAATCAAGGATAATGCTTTCAATCTACTCCTCCATAAAAGATGACATGGACCATCTAACAGTTCTTAATTTCAACTGACTTGTTGCAGGCCAGGGCCAGAGAACAATTCTCATTGTGCATGGGAGCTGGAAACCAGAGATTTATCACCCTTTCCACACCTCCTTGTGAATTTAGGGCAAGCAAGGTCTACACTGACCACAAAAGCAATCAATTAAAGCCATGTGTGGCATTAAGCATCACAAGAGATGCCCTTCTCTCTAAAATCCTGGCAAATTTTACAAAGACTTTGTAGCTTGAACATCTTCCTGCAAAATGCTTTCGACTGAACTGAACTGAGACCCAACAACCCATTCAGATGGTTTCTGAACACAAGGCAGAAAAACAAAGGCCGGAACTACCAAGGAACATAAAGAGGAGAGGGCAGAAATAGGGCTCAGCAACCTGCTGAGCAGTGAGGAAACCTTTCTGTTATACACAGACATAAACAAAGCAAAGATACTTACAAGCAGAAAGCAATGGTGCCCTCATCAAGGTCTATCAGACAGCTGACGATGTCTCCTGCTGCCCAGGACTGCAGGAAAGGGAGAGAAGAGGTTAAACATATTTCCAGGGTGTTCCCACATCACAAGAAACGCTGCAACCCAACCAACCCCTTGTGATTCAGGGTTAAAGGAGAGAGAGTTCCTTCTCCCAGCAGCTCACAGCATTTTCAGGCACTTCTGGAAGCTGCACAGAAAATCCTTGATTGGGATAATTTTTCCCCTCTGGCACTAGGAATGTGTATTTATCCCAACAATCACTCATGCTCTGATGTGCTACAGAGGACCAGAGCCTTCCAGAGACCAACAGCAGCACTAGGCTGGGAATCAGTCTGCTGGGGCTGCTAAACAAAGCACCCAGACAGCACATCCAGCACCCCTAAAGTACAGACAAGTGCTGGCACACAGACTGAAGCAGGGAGGAAGGCTTGAGGGCATTTCACGAGGCCCAGCAGAATCCAGTGAGCAGGAGGAGTCACTGGCTTTCTCCTCCTTCCTCTCCATCCCATTCCTGGGGGACAGCTACTCACTTTGCCATAGTTGGTAGTAGTCACGTTCCACTTGCGCACCCTGTTTCCATCATAGGCATACGAATCTGGTGTGTCCCCAACACCTTCCTGCACCAAAGTATGAAAGAGGAGACTCAGACCACACCAGGCATACAAGATTCTTCCCATTGCAAGAGAACCTTTAAGGGGGATACCAGTAGACAGGGAGAGCAGCTGACAGCACACATGCTCTGCCTGGGAAAAATCCTCACTCTAGGAATGAATCCAGTGGCTTGTGATCTTTGGTTCAGAGAAATACACCACTCCCTACTTATTTTTGGGCCAGAAGAAGAGTACTGGCATCTGACACTTCCCATTTCTATCAAAGCAGCCCCCCGGGACACCCATCACCTCCCTTCTCATATATTGCAGAGTGACAAGTTAGTGTAACTCTGCAGCTGACATCCCTTTCCAGCACCAAACATCCCACCCAGATGAAACAACATCCCACCCTCTCCTGGGCAAAAAAAGCCCTGTAGCACCAGCAGCTGCGAGCCATCCCAAGGGACAGGCTGCCAGCACTGCAGACACACACACTTTGTGGGAAAGACACCAGGTGAAAGTCAACACGTAGCAGTTCTACACGCAGCAAGAGCACAGCAACACACCCGGCACAGGCTTTCACACTGTGCACCACTCTGTGGACACAGACCAGAGAGTCTTGTAAAGACTCTTAAATCAGCAGGTCTGGCATTTCTAGTGTGTGTGTGGCATTTCTGGTGTGAATGCCAGCAGGGCACAGCATCAATGCAATGCTCCACATTGACCTAAAATCCCCCAGAGTTGGTAAGCTACCTCCTGATTAAATCTGCAGTTGAGAGTACACCAGCCAATCTGCATGAGTCCCTGGGAGGAGATGAGCACCTCGTAAATCCATTTCCCTGAAAGAAACAGAGGTGTCACACAGTGAATTCCTGTCCCCTGGCTCATTTTTAGAGAAGCTGAACCTGACACTGCTCCCACAGAAATACATGTGGCACACAAAGGAGATTCAGGACGTCCCCAGGATTCCCCTCCTATTTCTTTGCTCTGGCATCACACAATCCCCCATCCTTCTCACTGGAAAAGCCAGTGAATGAACTGGGGAAGAGGGTGCTCAAGGTCTGGAACATATTCAAGATTTCCTGAACTCTCTAGCTGTCTAACTCCCCATACACTCTTCCCAGGGTCTTTTCTCAAAGCAGCACTGGTTTACCTCCTTACCTTTATATACACATGTTGTGGCCCTGATGGACCCAAAGTTACTGTGGCCAATCACCTGGACCAACAAAAAAAAAGATATTTTAACATCGGGCAAAAAGAGAGGCTTGTTCAGCCCTTCCCACTCCCTCAGTCCTAGCGCTCAAAACCAAAGCAAGATGGAGAGTTATTCACAAGGACAGTATAGGGACAAGAAGGGACATCTTCCCTACCCCAGTAGCTGTACTTGGAGCCAACCAGCCCCAGAGAATCATTCAGGTCCCTCCCACAGCTCATCTGTACTTGATAAACCCCAGTGAAGCATCCAGCACGGCAGCAGTACAAGAGAAACACGGTGACAGTCCCAGCGAATTGGGACAAAAGTGTATACAAAGGTGATGATGATATGGGAAAGATATGAATGCTGGACAAGTTAGAAGAAAACTACAGATTCAATGTGTCCAGACCAAAGGCCAGGATTAACAGGTAACATGCTGTCTAGAAACTGAACTGTGTTAAATCCTGACTCTCGCCATCTTGGGACACACCGTGAAGAGGAAATGTAGGTAGGAACAAGGAATTCACACACAAGCCAGTTCAATCCATTCTGTGGGTCAGTTCTAGGTACAGCCAAAGTAAACTACAGCAGGTGGTTAACGGGAAAGGGGAGACCAGGGCATCCTGGTTTGTAAGAGGCTAAAAAGCAGGCATAGATTAAGGAAGGAATCAGCTCAGGAGCAGGAGATGTGCTTGCTCAGTGAAGGGGTGAAAGCAGTGCAGAAATTACTGAAGTAGGAAAGGGTTTAATTCCAGTGGATTCTTTCAGCTGACTTTTTGCATGAGGAACATCAGCTAAGGAGCAAGCAGGTAATTAGTGGAAACAAAGGAGAAAGGCAAACCTCAGCTTTAGCCTCTTTCTAGCCTTTTAAGAAGACCAGAAGGAAGGAAGAGGCAGTCTGCTGGAGGGAGGGACAGGAAAGCTGGCTGCTTAGCCAAGTGAGCCCCTGGGCCAGGGTAATCCTTTCACTTCCTCACAGCCCCACTCAGAGCTTGCTGAGACTTAGTGGTTCTGCTAGACCTTTTCCCAGGAGAGCTCATTTCCTCCAAGATCCTGCAGCTTTTGGGGCAGACTCCATTTGCACACGCTACAAAGCCATTGATGGGGATCTGTTACAGAGAACAAACCAAGAAGCCCCAAGTGCTTTTAGTCCCTCAAGACCATTTTCAGCTGTGCCCAGCAACACACTCACCCCAAGCAAGTCATCATCGACCAGCAGGAGCCCCTCAAAGCCACTCGTGTGGTCCAGCACCACGGTGGAAGGACCGAGCCGGCCCTCTGCTACCTGATCTGAAACAAGGGTTGCAGAAAACCTGTTAGGGAGAGTTGTGCAGGATTTAACAGTTCACCTGCTGAGTGCTTCCAGCCAGACTGCAACAGCACCTGGATTCTGCTACAGGAGTGGAAGATTAAGGTAGTGTTGCCTATGTTAGAGCATGAAAACCTCAGAAAAGGAGAGAGATTTAAAAGAAAGTCTTCACAGCAACTCAGCTATGCAGCGTTCAGGACACATTAAGTTTTCCACATCACCTGAAAAAGTTACTCTGACAAAATTCAAAGGCTAAACTCTGCGCCAAATGTTTGGTCAACATGTCACGCTTTGATTGCAGCCAGCAAGAAAAAATCGCCTTTCTAGGAGGGGAGCCAGGTTGTATCTTGCCACATCCTGATTCACTCAGAGAAACGATGCTAGTAAGAACACAGGGAACAGCCCGAGGCCCAAAGTGGAGACCAGCATGTCAAAATTGTCAACAAGCCTCCGCATCTCCCACTGAGGATAGCTGAGGATAGCACTGCACACTCCTGGTCAAAGCAATGGCTCTGCATATCGTTATCTGTAAAATATCACCAACATTTGCCCCCAGACTGCTTTTCCAGACATTTTAGCCTGGAAATATGCCTCCATCTGCAAACAGACCTGCTGCAGGGCTGGCTGATGAGCCCCTCACAGGCAGGATTCAAAGGCACAATAAATTAGAGCATAGAGAGGCAGAACAGCGCTCACTCAGGAAAATGCCTTTCGTGATACAACTTGTCCTTCCCAATTAAGCAGGACAAGCAAGAAGCACAAATTGGACAGGCAGTATCTCCTACCTCTACTGTCTTCAGAGCCATTCTCCTCTGCCAGCAATCGCTCAAGGTGCTCCTGCAGGTTCTGGAACGTCAGGTGCTTCCTGGGGAATAAACACACAGGAGCTCTTCAAAAAACTGTGTCTCCAATTTTTAAGGAGCTGCAGCCCAGACACATGTCCTGCACTGAGACATGATCCGTGAAATTCTGACAATCTGTTTTATGTCATGAATCTAAAGAATTTGCTGCCCATTTTGCTGGGGCAATGAATGAAGGAAGGAGGACCAAACACAGCAAGAACAAGCCAAGTAGTTAACTAAGAATCTTACAGTCTTCAGTCTGCTCAGGAGTGTTTTGTGGCAGTAAGAAAACTGTGGTACAAGGCAACAAGAAACCAGCTGTACTACCAAGAACTATGGACCATGACTCTGCTGCAGTGAGCATCATACAAACATGGCGTAAGTCAGGATTCATTTTTTCCCCGAAGTATTTTGCAGTACAAAAGAAGAGGGAGGACCACAGCAGCAGCTGTAGCTGTTCAGACAAAGTTCAAGCTAGTCCAGCATCCTCTCTCTGTGACAACAGCTAAAACTATTTTGTTTTCACACTGAAAGGTTTCTCATGTACCCCCTTTGGGCCACTGGTCTAGAGAACTTACTGCCCTTCCTTAGTTCTCCTTTCAAGGTTAGTTCACTTAGCTGATCCTTCCACAAGAGCCTCCTTCTACTGTGAGAATCACTAGTTGTTCCTATCCCTGCTTCCCATTTCCAAAGCCATCTGGGAAACAACTTCTCACTTCTCCAGGACTAGGGATTTCCCTAAGACCGGTGAGAGATGTTGTGAAAGCCCGATGGATGTGAAGATGCACAGAAGTGAAATCAAAGAATCAGTTTTGGCTGGGATAAGAAGGGTGGCTTCAGCAAAGCTGCTTAATCAGCACTGGCATGGAGGAGGAGTTCTGTAAGGAGGGTGGAAGAGCATGAGACAGGCAGAGACATATCTGCAGTGAGCTCCTCTATGAAGAATTCAGGCCTCTGAAGGCAAGATGTCATACCATAAAAGTTGCTCTCATACAGCAAATGTTATTTCCAAGACCTCTTTGATTGCTACTGGGCTTTCTACCAAGTAGCCACGTCCAGGGGAAAAGGGTGGAAGGCAGGAAAAAAGAGAGAGAGAGACCAGTCCAACAAACTATCAGTTCTGTGCATTCAAGTCATTAATCACAAGACAAAGAAATCAGAAATATTGAAAACCAAAATGCTCAGGCAGATGGACTGTTCCAAGGCCTGCTGGCAGGAGAGCTTGTGGTAAAGTAACATGACCCACTTTGCCTCCCCCGCACCATCACCCCGGCTCACCAAGAGCCAGAGGGCCAAGAACTATTTATAGCTCTGAGCTCACGTTGGAGCTGGCAGTCCTAAGTATAGCCCGTGGAATGTGACCCCAGCCACGCTGCAGCACTGCCAACCAGCAGGAGCCACAGGCCTGCCTTGCTCTGCCACCCTCCTACCTGCCTTGAACCTGTCTGACTTGCCTCTGGCAAAAGAGATGCAAGAGGAATTCTTCTCATCCAACACTACAAGTTTCTGGGATACAAAGTGAAGGGGAACTGAAAATAAATAGGAAAAAAGCAGTCACTAAACAGGAATTTTGTGGGGTTTTTCAACAAAAGTACTTTACAACAAAAGTACCAGCAGTTCCACAGCCTGAAAAATGTATGGTATTGCACGAACCAGTAACAGTCTTGCCTTTAGGTTACAGGGCACTGACCACTTCTTTTTAATTCCTGCACCTGAAACCTGTGCATTTTGCACTTCCTTACAAGCAAAGGGGGAACAGGAACAATCAGGTGAATGCCTACTTATTTCAAAAATACTGCCTAGTGATGTAGATGGGATTTTTCATGCAAAAAAGAATCCTTCCTCGCAAGCCGTGCCATTTGAAAAAGCCATTAAAAGAGCAGACCTCAGAGTTGTTTCTGTAACACGGAGCTGCTGTGTTTTTAACAAAGATCACTGTGTGGCACTAAAAGATCTTTCCTTTCACACAGTGCTGTTTATCTGAGGCGGCATCGCTCGCCACCTGGGCAGTGAGAAGTTTGATACCTGTAAGCAGCTGCAGGCTGGTTCCCATCAGCACTGGTAAAGACTCGATGCAGATAATCATTCAGCAGCCTGCTGTTCACGATCCCTTGGGAAAAACAGAAAGGAAATAAGCTTAGAGAGTCCGTGGTAAACTCAAACATTAATTTCATGTACAAGCAAGAAACTGGTAACTCTGGGTAAATTATGTTCATGTTTGCTGATCAACACAGTGGAAAATGCAGCTTCAAGCAGTCATTCATCACCTCACTAGCAGAACCAGAGTCCAGCACTATTGGGTGCATCCCCCCAAAAAAGGTTCTTTCCAATTTGAGCTGCTCTGCCATAGCAACTGGGAGCCTATAAATTGCTCCACACAGGTGGAAGTACGTCCTCAGGAATCCTGCTGTGCTATTTCCTGATAAAGGAACTCCAAGAGCTGAAAGTAGGAATCAGTTTTTATTTTTAAAAACAAATCTTAACACTACAGCAATTCCTGATGTCCTATTCATATTTAGCATGTCTTTTAACTGCACTAAAAGATGCTGAGATGGAAAGGCTGCAGGTGCAGTTCACCTTGTGTAACCCAGACACCTCTGAGGATGTGTGCCTCACCTTCTCTAAACAACCCCTAGTGTCACACTGATGCAGCATTCCTTGTTTCTGAGTGCAACAGTGCCCTCAAATGCCAGATTTGTGGTCTCATAAGCACACTTGTGCTGGATTGGTGGCTCCAAGAAAAAAAGCCAGACTGCCTGGCAGGGAGCAGAATTTCCCAGAAAAGGATTAATTTGAGAATTTGACAAGCTGTTCGTCCTGGAAGGGGAACTCCCTAAATCAGATGAGTCTCAAATAAAATGGCAGGCAGGCAACACAACATTCTGCAGCCTTACGAGGCAGGGATGCGTGCTGAAGAAAAGGCTGTGTGACATGAGTTTCCAGAGTCTTTAGTACTGCAGGGATGTCCCATCCAAAATTTCATCTCACTTTGAGGATTGACTCAGTTTCAGCCCCCCTACACCTCCCACTACCAAGGTAACTGCAACTGGAAGGCAGCTGATCTCATGCAAGGCAAGGGATGCTCCCTGGATCCACAGTGCTCCTGTTTTCACACGGCATGTACAGGCCCCTACCTGTGACCTTGGACTTCTCTGGCTCAGTGCTCAGCCTGTAATTCTTCCTTGAGAAAGCAGTCCCAGCACCTCTCGACGTCATTCTTCACAGGCACCACTTCCAGAGCGGACATAAGACAGACAGATGCCTAGAACAAAATCTTCTGGGGAGGATGCTGCCTTTAGACTTCTCACTTTCTTGGAGGTTGGTTTACCTGACCTAAACAACAGGGACAAGCCAAAAAATAGCCAGAGTCCTTGCACGTCCTAATGACATTACACAAGAGCCCCAAACCAACTAACTGCCAACCCTGCTCTCAGTCCCACTGCTGTCCAACAGCTCAAAAACCTTCCCAAAGCAGACAAGCCATTAAGCCACACTCCAGACAGCCAGACAAACCCCACTCCAAACAAAGGCACGGGCACAACCAAGCCAGAAACACAGGCAACCTCTGCACCAAGCTTGGGCCAGAAGCATGGAGCCAGCACAGGGTCACAGCCACCACCACTGCCAAACACCGCTGAAACTGGGAACCGCGTCGCACTGCTGCTCATGTCCTGACAAAACACTTCTGCCTTTCTCTCCCACTCTGTATTCTTTAGGACAGCAATATGCGCCTGGTTAATCTTCTGTTTAACAGGTGTTTAGATTATTCCACTATCCAAAACAAAGAGAGTGGAAGAAGGAATGAGACAAATGCAGATGGACTGGACTACAATAGAATATCACTGACTACAAAGCGAAAGACCCAGCTGTCGGAGCCACGGGGACAAAAGCAGACACAGGTAATATTATGCAATGGTGTTTACACGTGAAAATCTACCACGAGACTACAGATTCAGGAGCCTTCCTGGAATCACTAGAATGCTATCAGAGCTGACACGTGCCAGGACAAAAAGAATATGTTCAAGTGGCTAGTTCCATCCAGCTTCCAAATGTTAGGTTATACCCCTCTCCTGCTTCCAACTGCCCCAACAGCCAATCATCACTGGAAGACTCTCCCTGGGCATCCATCTGTCAAAGCACTTTGTGACACACAGAGCAACAGGAAGATGCAACAGGAGCAGAGGGCGCAGGAATTAAATGCTTGTTGGCAATCTCATACAGAGCAGAAACTAAGGTGAACCCAAGCAGAGTTAGTGACTCCAGAAGAAAGGAGTACCAAGTGATGGAAGTGCCACAGCAACTCCAGATTACCTGAGCTTCAGCTAGACTTGGGAAAAGCTTTCCTAAAGCCCCTTTCCTCAGGACCACCCCAGCACCCAGCAGTGGAGCAGCACTGCCCGGCCACCCTCCTGCAGCACTGCTGAGCAAAATAGCGGGAACAAAGCAAAAACCAGCCTGGATCAAAGGCCCTGAATGACCTGCGTCAGGAACTCCAAACAAGAGATAAAACAATAAACAGAAACACATCGTTTACTACCAAAGCAGAGCAGACAGCACAATGTGTACTATCCTAAACGTACTCGAAACATTACATGATTTCACCTCTGTCAGGACAAGTTAAAAACACCCGAGGGCAGTCAGGAGTGCCCACAGCTCTTCAGAAGAGCAGCCAGCCTGGTTATCAGCGCTGCTGAAAACAGCCTGAATGTCCAAAGCAGAGCACGCAGCACCGTATGAGATGCATTGCTGCAGTGCCAGGGTGTTTGCTCAGTTGGAGCAGATGCTGCTTTCAACAGGTCAGAGAAAGGGCAGAGCAGGGGGACACACATCTGCCCCTGATTCACAGAAGCGAAGATGTCCTGCTCTGAGCCTGGCCCCGGGCTGAACTCCCTTCTCTTGGCAAAGGCAAACAGCTTCCAGCAGCAGGGCAGAACACATAACACAGAAGAAGCCAGATCTGAAGTGGAGGCGACTGGAGGCAGGCAAGGAGGCCGAGAAGCCAGGCCGGGCAACACAACTTTGTCTGGCAGCTGCCGGCCAAGCCCTGAGACTCGCAGCAGGCAAAGGGAAACAGCACAGCCCGGCACGGATCACAAAACTGCCCTGCCCTCATCCCAGTCGTGGGTCCCCCTGGCATCCCAGCATGCCGGCACCCCCAGCCCACAACCACCGGGCAGCACTGCCGTGCTCACACCCAAGGAACCGGCCCCAAAGCTGGGCTCACCCCGCACCCGAGGTGGGCAGCACGCCCCGAGCCCAGCGGCGCCCCACAGCCCAGAGACACCCCCTAAACCGGGCGGCGCTCCCCGCAGCCACAGACACCCCCAAACCCGGAAGGAGCCTCCATGCCCACAAACACCCCAAACCCGAGAACCCCCTGCACCTGCCTACAGCCCGTGAGGCACGGCAGCCACCCCCC